>JAFBJR010019394.1:2151743-2483829 GCA_016785285.1 Brachirus orientalis
GGGGGGGGGGGGGGGGGGGTTAGGAACCACACAAGGAAGTAGTTAAAATGTTGGAACATGAAGGGCTTTCCCATCATCTCAATGCACCGACATTTTCTTCAGGTCAAAACAGATTTTCTTTTACCTCCACTGTCTCCACTGTGGCAGGTTTAGTAACTCTCAACTACAGAAACAACTATGAAAACTATGAAGCAGACAAAGGCATCTCTCTCTAATGAATAGGGCACTGGGTTGACTTAAATGTCAAGCCCTCTATAAGCCCTCAATCAAAAGTACCAGGGTCTGGTTCTTGTTTTTACAGAAACACTCCAAATAAAGAACCATTTTTTTAGACTTTGGCTCTGTGGATGAGACATGAGAGCAGACCATGGGCTGCCAAACCGTAATCACAAATGCAAACAAACAAACAGAGAGAAGCCTGGAGGTCTTTTATAAATGGTATCCCTTCTGCAGTTCACCGTACATCAATGTGTGCAGTCACTGCAGCATGTTTGTGTGAGCGTGCATGCGCATATTATATGGAAGCCCGAAGCCTGAGCGAGATTATTTTGGCCAGTCATCAGTTAGATGAAGGGAAGACCACTGGCAGTGGTGGTGATGACAGACTGCCCATCCAGACCCCACGCAGGTCACAGGGCTGCGGTGCTGACCCCTTGTGGGTGAGTTCAGACACTGCAAGAGGAAAATATATACAGTATACACACACACACGCATACACACTATATATACACAATCCACAAATATTGTATATATATTATATATACACATATAAGTTGAAGGCCACAGCACATAAGGGTTAAATCTGTTTTCCACTGAATTTCATTAGTAACAGCACATGAAATGTTTTTTGAATCAGAGCACTACACAGTGACAGGGAGGTGCAGACTGCGTCAGTGGGACATTTTAGGGGTCATGGTGAATAAATAAGTCAGAGGGGAAAACTTCAGCATAAAACTAATGATATTTGACAGCCAATGTAGGAAATGAATCAACTTAATTAGTCCCCCAACTCCTCCAAATTGAGATGGGGGTTGGATATTATCATACGTATTACAACATCGCCTAAAATGTGGTTGGCATAGGCCCTTTTGTAGGAGAATACTTAAAACCCCACAATGAGCAATTCTGTTTTACTAAGCTCTGCTTTTATGAGAAATCTTTTAGTAAATGCAACCATATGCCCAATTGGAATGAGATCCAAGAGAGAGAGAGGGCTGAATGACAAGTGACCTTAAGAATCACTCTATAGAAATGATTTGGCAAAAATAGAAATTCAAATATTGTGAGCCAAACGACTCCACATCACATACAGTGACTGTTTCATGGAGCTGCAAAGACTGGATAACACAAAACAGACCAATTGAATGACCTGCAGGGAGCAGTGGAAATTTATTGATCCTGATTAGTATTTCTGCTCTGAATCCTGCAGTGGGGGAAGCAGCTGGGTCCAACTGACTGGTTTCCCTCACCAGCAGCAGTGACAAAGAACAAACACATTCTCATGTCTCAATGTCCCCGACATTGAAAAAAAAATAACGTTAATAATCATATAATCAAACAGATCAGACAGATCCACACCAGTAGTCCTTATGGGAATGTAAACTTGGTCCTAATTAGGCAGAACCTCATTTCTGATTAACTGGTTTACGTCTGATTGCGGTTAGTTCAAGGTTATAGATAACACTTTGGTTGTCCCGTCCAAATGAGTAGAAGTCATTGTAGAGGATATCTACGTGAACCTGTGTGTGTGTCTGTAGTAGGCTTGTGAGACAAATTCTGATTTTTGTGAGGACATTTTGACCTTGTGAGGACAATTTTGAAAGAAGATTTTAAAAGGGATTTCTTAGGGTTAAGATTTGATTTTGGCATAACGGTTAGAAGTGGGTTTAGGTAAAGATTAGGGCTAGGCATTTAGTTGTGATGGTTACGGTTAGGGTAAGGGGCTGGAATGCGCCAATGTGTCCTAACTAAAGATGCTCCATATGAATGTGTGTGTGTGTGTGTGTGTGTGTGTGTGTGTGTGTGTGTGCGTGCGTGCGTGCGTGTGCGCGTGTGTCAGGTTGAAAGAGGGTAGGAAGCTGCACACATGTCTGTGGTTGTGGTCAGCATATGGGATGCATTGCAAGACAGAGGGGAATGAAAAATATCCTCCCTCTGACATTACTAAGGTTAATAAATGCCAGTTAGTCAGTCTCCACCTTGGAGCCTTTAACCCAAAAATCTGGCAGCATGTTAATGTTACACATTTCACGCTCCTCCTTTTTTTTTTTTCAACTCCATCTGCTCAGCCAACACTTCCACTGCTAACTTTCAGCTCAATGATTTGGGTTTATTTATGTTCTCTTTTATAAAATAGTCAAATATTGCCTTTACATTGTTTAAGTGCCCAGGGCCGTGTCATCAATAGGCATTTTCCAAAAAAGATTGGTTAACAAAAATAGCTCTTTTTTTTTTTTAATGGAAAAATTGTCCAAAAACTCTGACACCACTCTCAGAATTGTCTTAAAAATAAAGACAAATATACAGTAATTAAACATAGTCCCCACATTCTTGTCCGATGGTTTAAGTGTAAACATGAATCTTCACCATAAAAACGAAATGCAGAGTGTGAGAGGAAAACAGGAAACAAAAACAGGAGATGGAGGCATCGGTAAGAAGCCAATCCCTTTTAACTGCTTGATATTTGTTTGGGGAGAATGAAACTGAAACCATGTTTTTTTTTTTTTTTAATTATTATTTTATTATTATTGCATGCACAATAATGTAAACATAATATAAACATTAATCACACAGATCCCAGTGAGTTTAATTTGTTAAATTGGATTAGAACATCATGCTCTTTTCTTAAACGAGATCTAAGTGTTCAACCTTGCTGGTGTTGGTGTCGTACGCGTCTGTGTTTTTGTGTGGATGGGACTTAAAGTGTAGTTCTGACCAGTGGAAGACGGACACTCTCCAGATGTTCACATCAGTAAATGTTAGAGAGTGAACAATGCTTTCATTTGGATTAACTTAACTGTCATTGCTTTGGGAAAGTCAGGCGAGAACATTCATCAACATTCAGTGTCTTGAGTCATATCATCAACAGATGTATTTGGCTTGGCTGGGTGGTGCTGTCAGCGACCTGCTGTTTGATTTATTCTGATGTTAGAAATGTATATTTACCATACACACTCTACACTCATGCACACTCACACAGACACACACACACACACACACCTTCTGCCTCTGAGCTAATGCAAAACCAAGGTCTGTGCATTGCAGCTGCAGGCTGACTGAAGTGACAAGCCAGAACTGCCTGCACTGAGGCCAACGTCCTGATTCACAGTTATGTATAGCAAAAAGTTATTACACGGAAAATTTAGCAAAACTGCAGCTTGCAGTCAACCAGAATTGTGTTTAGCTCAAACAGGAAGAAGATGTGAATGTTTCCGTGGGACTTCTACAAGCTTCCTTTCTTTTGTGATGAAGGAGGAAGATAATGATCTCTGAATTTGTGGTTTTCCTCTTTTCCCACATCCACCCAAACCCAGTCTAATGTGATTATTTACTGACTTTTCTATCCTGTGTAGTTTTGATTGTGGCTGGGACTGGAAATAAAGTATGGGAGGTGCCCACAGCCTCATTCACGTCCTCCTCCAACCTGAGCGAAGGTCTGCACTGGATGCCCCATTGTCAGAACCGTCACCCACAGGACAAAGTGAGAATCACAGCAGATATCCCCCCAAGACTGGACGGCACATGGGTGTCAACAAGGTAAAGTTTTTTTAAAGATGTAGTAGCAATGATTCACTTGTAAACAATTAAAGTTGTTCTACAACTTAGACTATTTTAAATCATATAGAGGGATTAGGTGTCCCTCTGGCATGTGGGGTGAAAAATGAGGATAATCTCAAAAGGTTTGTTATGACCTTCACAGTAACCAGATGTCACAGCAAATAGAAGATTTTGGACAACAGAATATTGGGGAAACGATTTTAAAAGGAAAAACATTTTTTCTACGATTTCAGAGAAGTGCAGGATTAATGCCAAGGAGCACTGACACTTTAACTTGTTTTACCTAATTTTTCAAATACAGTATCCCTTTAAACCGTTAAACCTTGAGCAATGTTTTGCAGGAAATGTCATAATTTCCCAGGATTTTAATCCATTCTGATATGACCAGAGCTTTTGCTTTGGACTTAAGTCAGACAGTCACAGAAATGAGGACATGACACAGGAGTAGGAACTGGCTTCCTTGTGAGATTTGTCTTATACTTGAGCCATACCGTATATTTTGCAGCAATATTGTTTTGGCAGATTCCGGTTAAGTTGGTAGTTCTAGGAAACTGTTACATACTGTGCCTTCACAACACACATTAATTGTCCAATTGCCATTTGTTTATTAGTGCCTAGATAAAAGAGATGACATCCATGTGGTATCCAAACAAAACTGCCCTGTGAGGCAAATTTTTGTGGATTTTGTGGACATAGTGCCTGGTTAAACCCCTGAGCATCTGCTCTTTGGTTGGGTTGGGGGTATACAGTTCAAAGTGTATTTCTCAGGAACAAAACCAGAAGGTCAGGGGTTTGGGAAACTAAGGAAACACTACCACATACGGATTCTTTCAAAATGCTAGAACAAAAACCCAAAAGTGAAGTGGGAGCCAGTGGACGGGGCAGATCAAAATTAACAACTCAAAAGAAGAAACAGTGTTTCAACACCTACTCAACTTTCACTGAAAACAGAAAACACAGCAACTCAAGGGAACATATCAACTCCCTGGAGAAAAAACCAAGCACAAGGAAACTCCAACCTGCCCATATATCCTCTCAGCCAGGCTGATTGCCCGCAGCTGTGAGAGAACTACACAGGTTCACCCAATAGTCCTGATCAGTAAAGCCACCTGTGATCTAGATGCTGGATCTTTGTCCACAACAAAAACAGTTTTAAAATGCTATCAGACATGTTAACTGTCAAAGGCAGAGCCTGTTAATCACTGCAGATCCTCATGACAGGTCAAAACTGCATCACTCTGGTCATCCAAATATTTAACTACTTATATTAATAAGAAAAATGTTCAAATACCTTTTTAGTGGTTAGGATTTTAAGCAAGGGGTGATATTCCCCAAATATTCTAAAGATAATAAAGATAGCAGCACTGAAAGTATACTGAGACTAAGACAACCAGCTGCTCTACATAATGTACTTTGTAACACTAGTGTTTTGGAGTGATACAATAAATACTTTTCAAATGTGTTAATATTTTGATGGTAATGTGTTAATAATGATCCAATCAGCTAACATAGCTTTAAATAATGCAGAAACCCCAGAGATAATGTACTGTATGTACAACTCTGATCAGCTGTGACTCTGGAACAAATCAATTTGAAATGCAGATCAGCTTGGAACATCTGAGCTCTTCAGCCAAGTCCCCTTAAGACTCCATGACTTCAGGCAGGAGTTTATTACCCATTAATAGCTCAGAATAGTTGTAAATGTTCACTATGAGGATGAGATATGATCTTATGTTGATCCTCTGACCCAGCTCTAAATGCAGTGGCAAACTAAACATAAATCTGAAACTAAAACAGCTGTCAACAATCTATCAAACATTACCTGCTATTTTCAGTTTATCTTTTCCTGCTGTGTTCTGTGTACAGGTGTGAGGTTCGACCTGGTCCTGAGTTCCTCACCCGCTCCTACACCTTTCACCCCAACCGTCACTTCCAAGCCCTGCAGCACTACTATACCGACAGCACCTGTGAGGATCCGGCTTACTCCCTCATGATCTGGGGTAAGCTTCGACTGCGTCAGGCCTCCTGGATTACCCGTGGAGGCACTGAAGCTGAACCTCACCTGAGTAAGGTGGGCATTGTTGTCCACAGCCTGGCAGCCAGACAGAGACTGGCCTCTAGGCTGCCTCCAGCCTGCGTGGGTCTGACCCTGGGTCAAGTGGTGCCTGGGAAGCTCTATGAACTGTACAACACCCGGGCAGGGAGGGGGTGTCTTGCAGCACTGGGTTTCTCCATGATGGAGTTGGGTCTAATTCGAGTGGAGATGCAGTATCACAACCACGGAGGCAAAATCCAGGAGCTGTTTTTGGGAGATATTCACACTGACTGGACTCAGAGAACTCAGTATAGACCAACAGGATACCAGCAGCCACTGCAAAATGCCATGGTAAGACATTCTAAAATATTTTTGTTTTCAGTTTGTAACTAGTGCAATATTCTCAGAAAAAAGACTGAAATCTAAAAGACTGAACACAATTACAGCAGGGATACAGTTGCACTGTGTCCTCCCAATTCTTCATTTTCACACCTATTATATAAATTTTCCTTAAAAAATGAAATCCTGAACATAATTAAACATTTAGTGATATTAACTGAGTTGTGACATACAGAAAGATTATGTCCTGATATTCTTTTGTGAAGAGAAAATGATGAGCCAATTTGCCAAAACCGAAAAATATATTTACACACAACCCTAATTCCTAGAAAGTTGGGATGCTGTGTAAAATGTAAATAAAAACTGAATGTAATAATTTACACATCTCATAAACCCATATTTTATTCCCATTAGAATATAAAGGACATATCAGAAGTTGAAAATGAAAAATTTTACCCTTTATGGAAAATATTAGCTAATTTAGAAATTTATGACAGCAATGCATCTCAAAAAAGCTGGAACAGAGGAATCAAAAAGCTGGAAAAATAAATGGCACAAATCAAAAATTACCAGAGGATAATTTGACAACTAATTAGGTTAATTGGCAACAGGTCAATTGCATGAACGGGTATGAGGGGAGCCTTTTTTAGAGAGGCAGAGCCTCTCAGGTGTTAAGATGGACAGAGGTTCACCAATCTGCAACAAAACTGTGTCTAAAAATATGGAACAATTTCTGAAAAATGTTCCTCTGCATAAAATCGTGAAGACTTTGGAAATCCATCCATCTACAGTGTATAATATCATTAAAATATTCTGAGAATGAGGAGGAATCTCTGTGCACAAGGGACAAGGCCAAAGATCAAACCTGTATGCTTTTGATCTTCAGGCCCTGAGGCAGCACTGCATTAAAACAGGCATGATTCTCTACTGGAAATTGTTTCATGGGCTCAGGAACACTTCAAGAAATCACTGTCTGTGAACACAGTTCACCGTGCAATCCATAAATGCAAGTTAAAGCTGTATCATGCAAAGAAGCCATATGTGAACACGATCCAGAAACACAGTTGTCTTCTCTGGGCCAAAGCTCATTTAAAATGGTCTGAGACAAAATTGAAAATTGATTCATCTGTGGTGAGATGAATCAAATTTTGAAATTTATTTTTGGAAACCATGGACGCTGTGTCCTGCAGAATAAAGAGGAGACAGTTCAAAAGCCTGCATCTCTAATGGTTGCATTAGTGCCTATGGTGTGGGCAGCTTAAACATCTGGAAAGGCACCATCAATGCTGAAAAGTACACAGAGGTTTTAGAGTAACATATGCTCCCATCTAGTCTCTTTTTAGATAATACTAAACCACATACTGATCAATCACAACAGCCTGACTTCACAGTAGAACAGTCCAGCTGCTAAACTGTCCTGTCTGCAGTCCAGACCTTTCACTGACATTTGGTGCATCCTGAAAGGAAAAATACAGCCAAAAAGGCCCAGGACTGTTGAGCAGTTAGAATCCTGCATCAGACAAGAATGGGACAACATTCCTTTTCTAGAACTCCAGCAACTGGTCTTCTCACTTAACAGACCTTTACAGACACTTGTTAAATGAAGAGGTGATGTTCCAACTTTTTTGAGATGTGCCATCAACTGCCATTTAATTTTTCATTAAATGGTAAAATGTCTTAGTTTCAACATGTGATATGTGGTTTATGTTCTTTTGGGAACAAAAAATATGGGTTTATGAGATTTGTTTCGCCATTGTATTCTGTTTTTATTTACATTTAACACAGCATCCCTGTGGAATTGGGGTTTGTAATATCAAATTTGATCCTGGGAAACGATATAGCACAATGTTTTGCATTTTTGCCTCCCAGCAAGAAGGTCACCATTTCAAATTGTGCCTAGAACACCAAACCAAAGTTGATACCTACACCTTTCACCTCAATGTAGGTGTTTTGATCCAGAGTTTTGCATGGGCTTCCTTCCACAGTCAAAAAGCATGCAGGCTGGAGATGAGGTTAAATGGAGACTCTAAATAGGTTTGAATGTGATTGTGAATTGTTGTTCATGTCAGTATGCTGGCCCTGTGATGGACAAGTGGTCTGTCCAAGGCTCCAGCTTCCCTCATGACTCATGAAGAGGACAAAGCAGTAGAAAATGAATAATGAATAATACCGGTCATCAAACACTGTCTTACTTGTCACTTCTTTATTTCAGCATCATGTCCACCCCTGCCCTGTGTGTGCGCTGGTGTACCGCTCCTCGGAGCAGCGCCCCCCAGTGCTGCCCCGTAGCCCTGCCGCCTCTGTGTCTCTGGCTGGACGCTGGGTCAGCCAGCACTGTGAGACCCGTCCCACTGTCCTCTTCCTTACGAGAGACTTCACCTTTGATCCAGAACAACATGTGTGGGAGGGCATCTATCGACACTACTCAGACCCTTTCTGCTCTCAACCCATGTTCACCTTGAGAGCCTCGGGCCATTACGCTCAGGGAAACCCGTCCTCCAAAGTCTTGGGTGCCACTGAGTTTGTCTTCAAAGTCACACAGGTGAGAGTCACAGCCATGGAGGAGCCTACAGCCAAGCTGCTGAATGAGACAAGGCCAGGGAAGTGTGGTCGGGCTGGAGGCTGGGAGGTTGGGGTGGAGCAGGATTTGACCCCCACAGATGGGTGCACAGTACTGGGCATCAAGCTGCCACACAAGGAGTTTGAACTCTTCAAGTTTGAGCCAGACCACAGGAAACACCCGCTGCTGTTCATTGGAGAAAGACCTACTGATGGGTCCAGTCCTGATCGACCGCAAAGAAGACCAACTTCCTTTCAAGCACCCATGGTGCTTTGCAATGGTGGAGAGACACAGCCCTCACATCGCTCTGAGTCAGGATTTAACAGCAAGCAAGTCCAGTTAACAGGCAATGGGACCAAGAGACTTACACAGTTGGTGTTACTAGTGTTTGGATCTGTGCTTTGCAGCTTGTGTGGCATTCATTAGACATTGTTCAAAAATCTAGCTGAAGTCTTTTGACAGACAATTTCTGGAAGCTTTTCTTCACTCCTCTTCCATACGATGATGACCACATGTGCAATGGTCGAGAAACTCATGAGGCATTCAAGGGAGATCAGGAAGTTTTGTTTCCTGGCTTTCAGGTTCTGCCTACAGGTTCACTTTAATGACTCTTAACTTCAGTTGCATTTCTACCTAAAAGTAATCTGTATATAAACAACCAACATATACAAGTGGTATAATTTCAATATCTTAAATAAATTTATAGTTCTTTAAAATCATGATAAAACAGATCATTCCTTTTTCACATTTGTGGGTAAAACCTCTTTTCCTACAGCAAGATAACAGTACTGAAGCACAGATCAGTTATTTTTACATCAAACGAAATACCTGGACACTCCACTGGACCCTTCATGATGCAGTATGACTAATGCACTTTGTATATAACTCTTTTTTAAACATACTGAGCAGAAAATGAAGTAGAAGTAGAAAATGCACTCCAATAGATGCTATATCCCTTTTGGTGTAATCCCACTGTGGTGTGGTTTGTGGCCTTGTCTCTCTCCTCTTTCAAAAAGAGTGCATTAGTCTTTTCATCAGCAATCTAATCAGAGGAATATTTAATTTAACCATTTTTACTGTACTTTTTTATTAAAAGAGATGTTTGTCTAATATTTCAGTATTGTCTCCATGTAAGAAGTGAATATTTCCTGTGTATAATAAAAATGACTTTTCATAATATTTTGTGTTCAAACCAACTTTGAAACAACTACCTGCTCTGTAAACCAAAGTCCTTTACATAGACATGGCAGGGCTTGACCTACATACAAACATCCGGATGCTGACATGTTAAATGTTAATGTTAACATGATGTTTGTTGTTGAGTGTTGACAGACTGGGACACACTGGAAACTAACCTCAGAATTGCACATTACTCCAATGCTGTATGAAACTTTATTCTGAGGCAGACATTAGATTTGTTACCAGATTCAATGAGTTGAAAAATGCCAGTCTGATCCGTAAACTTTAACCCTGTGGTCATGCATGTTGGAAGAATTCACCATCTGGGTAACCATGGCTGTCCGAACAAAACATCATGGACATTGAGTCACCATTGAGTTATCTAAGTTTGGACCGAATGGCAGAAGGACCAGCCAAGAAAAAAATTAAGTTTGTTTGTGGTGTGTCCCAAAGCTGCTGTTTTTTTTCAAGACTCAAACACCAAATTGGGGCTGCAGCATCAGTTGAATTTCAACTTCTCTCTAGTGTTCATACCACGGTCTGATTCAAAGCCCAGATAGTAGTTGACTGTATGGCCATTTTAACCGCCAAGTATCTGTCATGAGGCTCACACATTACACAAGCTATTCTCCTGCAGGTCCAACTCGTAAAAACACACAGAGGGATATCAGATTGGACGCACAGCGTAGCCTATCAGGAGAATGCACAGCCAACAGTTCTCTGTCACTAAATGAGCTGAGAGGAGCAGCATTTAGGGGAGAAGAGATGTTTCTATATGTGGTCTATATTTGTATGTGGCTCCATATCTTCTGTGTTATGACTGTAAAATCTTTGCACCTGCATTGACAAAATGGCAGCAGGCATTTAAGTTCAAGTAAGTAAAAGAAATCATAGATATACCTTACTTTATAATAATATTAATATAAATATAAAAATAGTTTGACAATAATAGTTTACTAATGTCGCCAGTTTTGAAGAATGGGCTTTCAAAATGGCAAGGGCTTGAAAGCTTGAAAAGAAATAAAAAGGATGAAGGTGAAAGTAGGTGGAGGAAGGAAACAGATGAGTCAGTACATTAGAGTACTGTCTCATCCACAAGGCAAGGTTGGCTATTGAACATTTTTGTCACAAGGCACAACTTTTCATGATTCATACTTATGTAAATCATCATTAAGAAGAAATGGCAAAGATGGCCTAGTCTGAGCAGCAGTGGTTGTGTTAAGCCTGTTTTACTCCATCCTGCAAGGAGCGACAGAAGAAGGTCACTTGATACTTTGTTCTCATGTCCACACATCTTTTTCTTTTTATTAGTTGTTTTGCATACATAACAATTAGTGAATTTGACCTGCATTTATCCCATCCTTATTACACACTTCTCTGTGCCCGGGGAGCAATGGGGGATTGGGTGCCTTACTTATAGGGGCTGCAAAAGGAAATGATAAAACTACTGATAATAGCTGGAACAAGATTTAAAATCAACTTTTTTGGAGTTGTAACATTACACCATTCTCCCTTGTAGGCTTTTTAAATGAGGAGGGATAAGTGAAATAAAAGTTGGTTTCCAAGTAAGTAAAAATAACATGAATAAACAATGAAGAAAGGCAAAATTATGTTGTTTGGCTCTATGGTGTTGAGGAAGAAAAGGAGGGAAAAAGAGGGAGGTAGGTTGTTCCAGAGGCTGCATACTGTTCCTATTAACTCCTGTGAGAATGGTGATGGCAGCTGCTAGCCTATAGTCCCATGAGGTCATATTTTAGGCTTGCATGGAGAATGTCTGTAACCTTGACTAGCCAACACACCAAAAGAACAAAAATGACTGAAAAATATAGGGGTGGATGAATGGCATTTATCTTTACATTAATTTGTGCAATCTGTCATCAAATGGACCGGGAATCTGGGTAAATCTTTATTGAATCCACTGAATGCAGCAATAACCACATACTGTATGTCTGCCCAGTTGGAGACGGCTGGCTGGTGATGATGCGTCCGGGGTAGCACAGTTTTTCATAGACTGTTTGTGGTTTCTGTTGTGCGCTACAAAAAAAATGGAGAGGCTGTTAAGGCAGAGAGCAGTGCAGGTCCAACCTGTTAGTAATCAGGCCCAGTGGTTTATTGAATGCATCCTTTCAGTGACCAACACAGATAAAACACAGACCTAATTTTGTTATTGGATTAAAATCCAGGCATGATTACATTCTGGATCCCTTGTGTGTTTGTGTTTGCGCTGCGTTAATTGGAGTCATTACCTGTAATAATGGTCGAAACATGAAGGTAATTTGAACTACAGTTATTAAAATTTCATTACAAAGTTCTGTAGTTCAACGTTTTCTGTAACAGTTCACAATACTTAGTTTTTTCCTGATTATAAACTGCTCAAAAAAAAATAAAGGGAACACCAAAATAACACATCCGGGATCTGAATCAATGAAATATTCTTATTAAATACTTTGTTCTTTACATAGTTGAATGTGCACAACAGCATGTCTAATTGACTGTCAATCAGTGTTGCTTCCTAAGTGGACAGTTTGATTTCACAGAAGTGTGATTGACTTGGAGTTACATTGTGTTGTTTAAGTGTTCCCTTTATTTTTTGTGCAGTATATTTTATGCCTCATCACTAACTCTCCTGTCATTTCAGATCCTGTCCTCATATGCAATCAGCTCATTCCTCTCACCTGTTGTTCCAAGCCCTTTCTCCTCAGCTGCAGCTCATGAGTTCCCCTGTATTTATACCAGCTCACGATCACCTTACCCCAGCCAGATTGTCTTGTGTTTTTTTGTTTTTTTTGCCAACCTTTTCCACATTCCTATTTTTTGTCTACCTGATCTGACCTCTGAATAAACATTCAACCTATTTAACATTTGATCAATACAGTTATACTTAATCAGTATGAATGCTAGTTCATATTAATACATGTTTGTTTACATTTATATATTTGAGTGGCTACCTGAACAGTACAGAGGGGAATATGTACATATACTGTATGCTTGTTGTGCAATGTTACATTCTTAAATACTTTGTTCATATAGATGTAAAATTAATACATTACTTTCCTTTAAAGTGCAGTGAAACTCAAAACAGAGTGACTGATTTAGTAGTATAGAAGGTATTTAGAAGGTATAGAAATTGTGGGTAACAGGGAGCCAGGCTCTGTCTAATGGTAACACTATCCACCTACCAACTCCACTAAAGCTCCACTAAATTTACACATCATAAGTCATTAGTTAAGTTTATACTCAACAAACCATCTAGAGGCAGTAGCTGATGTGAGAGCAGTATTCATGTTCTCATTTGAGTTCCAGCAAGAAGGAGAGAAACCACATTTTTCTCTTCCATTGAGAAAAATGTAAGACATTTGTTGCATGAAACTTTGAATTACCTAATATTTTGGTATTAAATCAAGTAACACATGAGTTAGAGGACTCATACAAGCAAACAAATATGAGCAAACTGGGCAACATTCTTCATTTAAAAAGCAGTTGAAATCCTCCAGACTAGAAATCATGTCCAAAGTCAGTCCATCAACAAATGTAATGTAATGACAAACCTCCTGAGGACAAAAGGAGGGGGGAAAAAAAGACGACGTTTCTGATGATAAATCTCTTGAGTTGGTTGTTTGACTTTCTGCAGACTTCTCTGCGAGAGGATATGAAAGAGCTAACCGTAATATGACTTGAGGAAAAATGTTCCTATAGACTGTAAAAAGAAAACAAAACAAAACAAGCCCTGTGGAGTTTCCTTTCAGCTAAACCAATTTTCCAAACCGCATACAGTTTGGTGGTTTAGTGTGATAAATGTTCTGGTAAAAGAAAGACACAGCATTGCATTTGGATGGAGACTCAATAGAAAACATAGCAGAGGTTAAAAAAAGCAATCCTATTTACTGCCTTTCCATGGACATCGTGCATAATGCAGTTAATACACACACACACACACACACACACAACTGGAATGACATCAGTGCAGTAGTGTGGGTAACATCCAACCTATCTTACTCATTCAAATTTCAGGCCCTGTTAAGAAAATCCCATTATTTAAATAAGAATATGAGCTGCAGCTGTCCCATAAAAGATAGCATCAGCCATGAGTTAACTGGTTCAGTAGAAACAAATGAAAAATTTGTCTTTTTGGCTTTGAGACACATGAATTGTTTTGTTTTGCCCACAGAGCTGTGGCACAGAGCAGCGACTGAAGCTTTCTTGCTTGATCTCACGCCAAACAAAAAAGGCTCATTACTGTCATGAGCTCATGCTCATAGAGTTAACCAACCACTGAATACATCCAGCCCCACAATAACAGCCCATTATTTCCCTTTTCTTCTTTCTTATTGGTTCAGTGTGAAGGATTTAGGGGCATCTAGTGGTGAAAGTTGCAGATTGCCATCTACTGAATATCCATAACTTCACACATCCATTTCCAAGTGTGCAGGAGAGAATGCTCAGAGACTTTCAGGTAATGCAAGAATAAGCAAAATGTGCTCTCTGTGTTTGGTTTATTCATTCTGGGATCATGAAGAAACATGGTGTTGCAACATGGAGGAGGACAAATTATGTTTAATTTCTCATGTTCTGTCATGTTGCCCCAGCTTCCGGATGGTTCATTTGGCAGAATACAGTTAGTAACATGTAAAAGTCTTGCATTCTAATTATTAAATAGTGAATTTAGATAAGTACACCTTATGCAGCAAAATATGCAAAGGGTAAAAAAAAGTGTCACATAAATAAATCTAAGGGATCACAAGCCAAAAAAAAGTAAATTAAATCGGTATTGATGTTCTCTATGCAGGGCCTGTTGCTGTTTTATAGTTGTTTTGCTCTTTTAGCAATGACAAGAAAGCTGTGCCACTACTGCTACCACTGTACACATCTTGAATGTTATATATTAAACTGAATTTTACTCCTGTGGATGGCAGTCAGCAGCATGATGCAGAGGAGGTGTGAAGATTGTCCATGGAAGCAGTAACAGGTGAGGTGAGCTGACTGGCACAGCAGGGGCTTCTCTGTAATCATGCTTTCTCTTAATAGCTTGTTGGACCAGGAGGAAGACTAAGCTGTGCTGCACACAGAAAAAGAGGAGCTTGTTGAACAGCTGAGCTGGGCAGTGCTTGGAACAAGGGCCATGCTTCCAGAACCGCTAAGTTTGTATTGCACAGTCTATGTGTTTGGTTGTTTTAAGTTGTGAAGATGCCAACTTTGTGTACATTTGTGTCAAGAGAACTCACAGTGGTAGTGAGACTTTATCGTCCAAATGAGGGCTGCAGGGAGTCAATCCCAGCTGACTTTAGACCCTGGACAGGTCACCAGGTCCATTTGCACACAAGGAGAACATGCAAACTTGCACACAAATAGGCCCTCAGTCAAACCTGGATTCAAACCATTGACCCTCTTGCTGGGAGGTCGCTGTTCTAGCCACTCATCCACCCTTTGGGCCCAACTGTAGCTTGACTGGCAATTTTTATAATGAAACCAGGTTTTTAAACTACTTGTTGCCTCTGGTATTCACTTTGAAAAATGCATTCCCCTGAGAGCGATCTGTCTAATCTGGTGGCTTGTAAAATCAGGTCATGTTTCTGCTGTAAGGTTAAGATCACACAAATGATTGAAAAGGTTATTGCTGGACTGATCTGCCACTGGCTGCGCGAGCCAGGCTGCATCATTCACTGCCAGCTGTTCTGCCTCCAAACTTTTTGGCGAGCTGCAAGTCCTTTTTTAAACTGGTACGGCCACAGAGCTCTTACAGGGACCTTGTTTAAGTCGACAGTTTGCATAAAATTTGGTTTTTCTATGTGCGAGGCTATATGTCTTGAAGTGTATTCTGTTTCACTTGTGCAAATGAGGGGTATACACTGTATAAATGTGTGTGCAAGATTTGAATAAAGCAGGAGATGGCAAAACGACTGTGGAACACAGTTAACAGTGAGAATAGGACTCAGTTTTATGAAGCCAGCCAGACATTATGTTTCATAAGTACACAAATTAAAGAAGAGCAGATCCACAGAAACAGGGTGGGAGTCTGGCTGAATAGTTCATGGAAGATCAATTAGAGCCTGGAAAAAAAAATCCTCTGGAAGACATTGGGTCTGAAAGTCTGAGATCAGTATTTGATGTGTTTTCCTTCAGGTTGAGGAAAATTAGAAGCATCAGGGTTAGGGGAGTGATGGATGAAGTCAAAAACAAGTTAACAAAGTCATTAGTCATCAAAAACCTTAATTGAGGTGTGTCATCTTACTGTCACTGCACGTCATGCAATAACGTCTTTGTTTTTAATTCTAAAGATCCTGGCTAAGTAAATATTAAATCGTGAATCAATAATGAATCCACTTGATTCTTAATGACTGTGTGTGTGATTTTTATTTTTAGTTATTTCTTTTTTAATTATTGAAGTAATGAAATGTTTCAGAGGTCGCGGTTCAGTTTACATTCAGGTGAGCAGTGAACCTCTGGACTTGTCTCCAAATATGGAAAAGATGGAAATATTTCTCTGCGATTTATCTTTTGAAATGAATTATTTCCCACCTGACTGTAAAAACGAACAGCTTTGCAGCTGTGTTTTTGCTGTGGCCAAGCCAAACAACTTAGGAGCTAACAGGCCCAGGTGCACACCAGGGGGTTCCAGACACAAATTCCACTTTCCTGCCTCCAACCACAAGGTGCAGACAGAAACTCTGTCAAGTTGTTACTGATACAATAACACTGGATGAATCATCAAGTCTGCCTTTTATTTTATTTGACACCTCAGCAGCTGAAGTAAAAATCTAAGGGTAATTAATGCTCTGGCAGCAATAAATTTTAACACTCTTATCCCACTGCAAATAGTAGTACTGCCAAATCAAGCTAAGTGGTAACAACTTACAATCCAGTTTGGCTGTGAATGCCACAGGCAGCAAAGTCATAATTGTGCAGAAAGTTGATTTCCTGTTGTTGACAGTTGCTCTTGTTTCTGTTATAAGGCATGTGCAGTTCGTCACATTGTAATCTGTCTGGAAATGTGCACAGGTATGTTTGTATTTATAGACCATGTTTCAAGCAAATAAGCTCAAAGATAAAACAAAGTCACCCATGCACATCCAAATATAAGGACATTACATCTATGACGTCATAACTTTCCAGATGATAGTGCACAGGGTTAGATTCATGGGGACAACAAATGACAATGCAGAGATCTGACATTCTGATATACCATTTTGATATACAACAAAATTAAGTAAAGACTCATTGCAATAGCAGTACATGCAAGCATCTGTTTGTCTGGTGAAGTAATGTGCTGATATACTTAGTGTTTAAAGACACGCAGTTATTGTCTGATGATCTTTCCAGAATACATCTTCTGGCCAGCCAGATAAAAAATGGTCTGTCTGCTCCCAAATAAAATGTTTAACAGGTTTAAAATTTTTAAAGCAAATACAGGTGCAATTTAAATTTTTTTAAAATGTTTTTATTTTTTGTTCAGTGATCAGAAATGCTTTTTTCCTGTTTTAGATTAGACTAGTCTTTGAGGAAGTGTTGTTACATGACCTTCAAAAATCACTAAAGGTTTAATCCAAGAAGTGGATTCCTGACACAGATTTGAATGAAACGTGTATGACACACAGCTGTCGGGCTGCGAAAGCTGGTTTTAGATATGATTTGACACTTCCACCATGTTTCCCAGCCATTACCATCCAACCTGAAATTGGAAGGAACAATAACCACAACTAATGTAAAATGGCGCGAGGTTTGACATGAGACATCAGGTTTGGAGTTTCAGAGGGATGGAGCTTATTAGGCACAAAATATACACATCTGTAAATTCTTTGAACTGTTCATCCTGTTAAAGAAAATGCATTATTTGTTCATCGTGGATTTCTGTGGTGTCTGACAGTAGTGGGGGAGAGGGAGAGAGAGAGAGAGAGAGAGAGAACCCAGATTGCATAATCCCAGACCAATTACAACTACAAATAAATGCACAAAATCATCAACTTTTGAATATTTCAGTGTGCCCCCTTTACGACAGAAAATGACTTGACACTGTTAGTTATGGGCTTTATTTATTTAATTTATTAAGATGCTACATAGTCCAACCAGGTTGGGTGATTTTTTTTTATACACCAGAGAGACCACTTGACTAGGAATATTAATTATCTTCTTAGATAGTTTTATTTATTTATATACATACAAAACATTTTCCCGACTGCTTACATTGTTCATGGTGATGGTCAGAGACAAGTGTAGTGTGCACAGAAGGGCCTGCATTCATTAGTGTTTACACATTATTATTTTTGTTTTTCATCCTACAAGGAGTACCAAAACTGATGAGGTTTACTGCAGCAGTAGTAGTCTTACATTTTGAACAGTATTATCTGGCATTTGGAAGTGTTTCCTTATATTAGATGCTCTGATACTCCAACCAGGATTAACTGAACAAGAATAATTCTCTGTAGTACTGTGTAGCCTAGCTTTGATAACTCATGATGGAACTGAGGCTCAGGTCTGCTGTGCCCCCCCATTAAGCAAGTCACACTCAACAAATTTTACACAGATACAGTAGAAACACACACTCATGTTTATTTTAACCTGTTACCCACCAGATCTATTATCCTCTCCACTGGATTACATCAAAAGATGGCGGAGAATGTGTAATCACTTATTTATACTTTAGAAAAGGGGCTTTGCTGATGATTATTTACCCTTTTTATACACTTGAAAAACAAACAAAAAAAAAGAGAGGCTTTATCTTCCAAACAACACAAAAAGGTGACACTGTCCTCTACTTTTATTCTTCAAAATGTGAAGATGAAACAAATTTAGTTGACTTTTTTTCTTTTATTTATTTTTGACACAAAAATAACCATTAGCTCTGGAACAGTACAACGTCATGTGATCCCTCTAAGGGTATACTGTACTTAGCAAGGCAGTATGCATGTTCCTCTCAAGGAAAAAATATATTTTGAATTGCAGGAAGATAGAAGGAAAACACTTTAAACTTCAGTGCTGTGAAAATTGACACCACTTCAAATGCAGTGAGAATATAATATTAATGGATGGAAACATGCTGAATCAACCAAGGCCTGCAGTGAAGTGAAAAATGAGCATATCAATAACCAAAATGGAGAACTACAGTAACCAGTTTAAAACACTCTTTGACATACATTTGCCCAAAAGAAACAAACATCAACAAATGTGTGGCTCTGAAGGAAAATATGACAAAACAAGTAAGAGGTGGAAAAGACCATATTTTTTGTTAGCACACAGAGACAGGACCTCGATGATGGTGGTGTTGTCAGAAAAAACAAACCATTTGCCTCAACATGCACCAAATATCCACTTGTGGTTTCTTGATATTATATATAGGTGTACATGCTTTCCTTGTGGTTGGGTATGTACCCTAACCCTAAATATGTTCATATATGGAATATACCTTTCTCTTAGTCTTGGACTGGAAAAAACTCGGCAGAACACCGGGTGACAC
This sequence comes from Brachirus orientalis, assembly GCA_016785285.1. Classification (NCBI taxonomy): domain Eukaryota; kingdom Metazoa; phylum Chordata; class Actinopteri; order Pleuronectiformes; family Soleidae; genus Brachirus; species Brachirus orientalis. Next base: position 2,171,082 of record JAFBJR010019394.1, read on the forward strand.
GAAAAAGGTAGACCTAAAAGGACATGAAGACAGAAAATACCAGTGGTATAGTGTTCCATACACTGTTCGAGCTTCTACAATCAAAGAGGAGATGATTTTACAAAGCTTCTGATTAGAGGAGTCAGTTTGATAGCCCTGTGTGAAACCCCGACGGTGTGGACCATCTCTCGGGTAAATTCCTTCCTTAAAGGGGGTTTAGCTGGAAGGAACACCTGGATATACTGTACAGAGTTTGTATGTGGGGGATTACGTATATACATATACGTAAGGTCTGGCCTCTGTCAGTTAGACAAAGAAACAATAATACACTAAAATGACATTCGCACAATTGAAAATGGACTCATACACCAACACTACCTCACCAGTGTTTAAAAAAATCCATCTGACTGAATCACGAGCATTAAATCATGTTTCCATTACCCTCACCCACAGAACCAGTCATCTGTATACATGAAACTTTGGAAGAAAAGCCAGAATGATTATGTGATGATTATGTGAGGCAAGACCTGTAACAGTAGGTTTGTTCATAAGATCTTTTTTACCTTTTCTCATACATTACCTTTTGATTTTAATTATTATTTTTTTTACATAAATTTGACAGAATCAAAATGTGTACCCCCCCCCCCCCCCCCCCCCCCCCCCCCCCCCATGTGTACCCCCCACCCCCCCCCACCCAGCAAATGTGGCATTTCCTGATCCATAATCCTAAATCCATTATGTTGCTCTCATCCCCCAAAAGCATGCTGCTGCTGCCAACCAAAACTGCTCTGCACTCTACAAGACCAACTTGCCCACGATGACGCCCACCATAAAGAAAAGCATAATGAGAGCCACCGTGCGGATGCTCAACCCTTCCTCTTTCTTCATGCCCACTGAGGAGTGTTGAGACGACATCATGTTACTCTTCCTCATCCGCAGACCATCGTCCTCCTGAAAGAGGGGAAACAGAGAGGACATAATTAAGAAATGATGAAAGAGGAGAAGCATGTGGGAAGAGCAGTGGTGGTCGGAAGGTGAAATTACAAGGAAGAATGCAACATAGAATAAAGAGGACAATGTAGGGAAAAATGTCAGTTTGTAAATCAGTCAACAAGATAAGGCAGCATTTATTTAATAGTTAGTTCAAAGAAGAAGGATCTACTTAAACCCTCATTTGATCAAATCCCCAGAGAACTGGAGAAGGGGCCAGGCTTTAACACACTTCATTTCCCGGCATTTGGGGGGGGGGGGGGGGGGGGGGTCTGTTAGCTTAATCTAAGCCACAGGGGCAGCCAACAGTCATTCTGCCTCCGAATGAAAGCAAAAGGAGAGGAGGTGGTGGTAGTGGCAGTGGTATTGGTATCTACGTGGAGGACCACAGTCTCTTGGCAGTCTGTGGCACATATGCATGTGACTCCTTTTAAACCATACTCCACTGATTGTTGTAAATTATAGCACACATATTGATTTGACCAGCAATTGCTTTTTTAGTGTTGAACCCTGGAGTCTGCAGCTGATTACAGATATGAATAGTTTCACTTAATGCAAACTTCAGTCTTAAAATACTGTCTCTGTTTAAAGAAATATAGTGACCCCTTGCTGCACCCCCTTTATAAATCTCTGAACCTATATCTATCTGAAGGAATTTCTGACGGGGACACTGAAATTATACCCGTGTCATTTTGAAGCTCATGAATTGTAAATGATGCAAAATGGATGATAGTGGCTATAGTCTCTGAGGCATCTCACTCACCCTAATCTGTTTGTTTTCTTCCCGTAGCCTCTGGGCCTCCATCTGCAGTCTCTTACACTCTTCCATGATCTTCTTCACCTCCCCGTCATCCAGGGTGGAGCTCAGTGACTTCACAGGCAGGGCAGAGGAATCGGACTTCAGCAAGCTGGACGACATCATCTTGTTGGACTCCATGTCATGCTGTAAGCGGGTTATAGGGTAACGAGTCATAACATAAAATGCAGACTGTTGTTGCGGAGATGTTTCTATGGTAATTCTGAGCAATGGCTTGGATAGCACACAAATGCAGTATACATTTGCGGACTTTCACGTACCACATGAATGAAAAACACAGGTCTGCAGGAAAACAGAACCACGTTTGTAGCCCGTTCTCTCTGCAGTACATCGAGTATCCAACACATTTGAAACAGTTTGTTTAATGACTACGCAAGTAAACGAGCATATGGACTAACAGGGGGCACTTTGATCACACCATACATTTAAGAACAAAGTCTTCCTTCATACATGGTGGGTAAAACAAATTCTAATTAAAAGTGTGATTAATTGCAATACTACTTATGTAGTTCATAAGCCCAGTTGCCCAGGCAGCATGCTTATGTAAGCCAAACAATATAAAGATTTGGATTACGTACCGCAGAACACATGGCAGCTATTTGGTATCACAGATCAGTAGTCATTTAATGTTTCACAGTTAATGAACATATCAAAAACTCTCTTAAAAACTATTAAAAGACTTACATATATACACTTAGATATAACATTTATGATTTATGATACCTTACTAATGGTTGGCAGTTTTTTGTCACGTATCCTCATTACATTTTTTTTCATAGAATTCTTCACAATTACACTTTGACAATATTTTCAGTCAATTTGTACACAGAGAATCTATACAGTATGTGTGAATCCATATGCTGGGTGAACACTATTTGGTGACTCGCTGATTTTGCAGTGACATTTTTCCAGACCTTTACTGTACTACTGTTTACTAAAGGACATATTTGGGCTGTTGTACTTCATATACAGACAGGATGGCACAGCTCCATGCCATGGAAACTTAAAATAGGTTTATGTATTATTTGTTTTATATTTTAAGTTCTGACGAGGTAATTTAAAAGGCTTTTGCCAAAACATAAACTTATGCAATTGTATAACCATCAAAATTGCTCCAGGCTGTTTGCAGGTTTTCATGCTTATTCCATGCCTCCTATCTCTGTTTGTAGAAGAGTTCACCCAAAGGTGCCTTTCATAAGTGGATGAAGCTGGTTTCTATCAGCATTATCTGTCTAATGGACTCAGTGGAACACAGTGATGCCTGGGAGCCATGTGTATGTATCACACAGCTCACAATGAATTGAAAACAGCTACCACAGGTCATCTCTCTTCTCCCTGTATTCATAAAGTTGCTCATATTATGACATACTTATGTCTCTGCAGTTGTGTGGGGTCTGAGAGGAGTCCCAACCATAATATACTGAATGCGAGAATGAACAATGTGGGCATCTGAAGGGAGGATGAATCCCGAGAGTGGGAGGTAGACAAGAAGAGAAATGTGGAGGAAAGATGGAAGTCGGACAAGATGGAGAAAGAGATAAGAGAGACTAATGCTAAACATTCTGAGGCAGTATAGACAAGATGGAGAGATTACATTTTTAAAACAGAGCAGAAATAAGATCTGAAGCCTGAGATAGGACAGAAGAGCAGAGACAGAGCATAGAGACTGATACACAGAAGGCAGATGAAAGGTTGAGTGTTGGAAAACAACAATAAGAATTGTAGCCCCAAAGTTAATGGGGCTCTATATAGGAAAAATATGTTAGAAATATGTTGTTCTGTTCAAAAATAAGCAATAAAAGGCATATTTTAATGCTGGAAAGAAGACATTGTATATTTGATTCAATCCTCCAGGGACAACAAAAAAAAAACAAAAAAAACACACAATGAGACAGAGAGGAGGGGGAACAGGAACATGTGCTTACCGTTTTTTCATTCTCCAGTGGCATCTCAAAAACACACCTCAGCTTGGAGTCCATCAGCTCCTCTGGCTTTGCTTCCTTCCACTGGATTTATTTGATGAGGACAAAAGGACAAATTGCAATGGTTGGCAAACATGTAAAACCCAAGAGAGGCAACATCTACAAATCTTTCAGCATTATGTGTATAAACAGGGTTGCTGTGGTAGCAAATTTATTAAAATTATTATGGACATTCTTAAAACTTGGAAGGCAGATTTACATTGTAATTACAACTGGATAAAGAATAACATAAAACCAGGAGGAACAATGAGACCTTTGCCTTTTATAAAATTCCATCAAATAATTATCACATTACAAATTATATACTATATAATTATTTAATAGTAGAGGTAGACCTATGTGTTTAGCAGGTTAATTGGCATATTTTTGACATTATTTAAAGAAACTTGGTGAATGCTGCAAAGTGCACTAAAACTTTAATCAATTAGGTGACAAACCAAAGGTTTATTTCAGTTTAGTTCTTCATGTATTTAATGTTTCATGTATAGATCATTATCTAAAATATATGGGTGCATATTGTATAATGTATATAATGCACATTAGAGACACACATCTTGAGTGATGCTCAATCAGTTATTAAACAAAAGCAATTGTGTGTATAATTTAATATTTTTAAACCGTTGTTTTATCCGATGGAAGAGAGCAAAAAACTTTATCATTCAATCTCTAACCTGGGCCCATATAAACTGGTCATTAAACCAAGAAGTATGATTATTATTAGTAGAATTTTTTTCCCAAATAAATTTGTTTATTACAAGCCAATGAGCTGAGTCAATTAGTTTTTTTGCTGCACAATGCAGTGTTACAACAGTCACAGTTTAGTCTGGTTTAGAGGTGAATAATCTTTATTTTAGCAGCAGCCAAGACAAAATATTCAAGTTCAAATATACAAATTCAACATGCTTTTTGACTCTTTTCAAGACCTGCAAATGTCCTGTTAAACACAGCTGGTTGACACAGCATCTACATAAACTCTGTGCTGAGGAGACCATTTAAAACAATACAGTAAAGACACTTTAATTGGCAAGTGCCTGTTACTCAAACTGGGTGGCAAAAGCCTGATGTTTAAATAAATCCCTTACAGCCTTGCGAGCCAAAGGTTGCCTGTATAAATCACATACCAAATGGAAATTTCCAATGAAAGTTAAGCTGTCTTGGAATTGAACACTAAACACACAACACAACTGCACACTGAGGTTTAAATACCTGGAAATATCACATTCACACTGCGATTGTAAATGTAAAACTTGCACTTTTAACACTTTATAAAACAGCTGGACTGTTATTAGAGGGACATGACATGTCCAGTGTTTTCCAGCTCCAAACCTTGTGTGAAGCAACAATAGACATAAAGTATTTACCATGAGGACAGCTGCCTCTCTCTGTTGTCCTCCTTTTAAAGACCAACTTCAAAAATCTTAGTCTAAATTCTGTTGCAACTGCAGGCTTGAACAATGCACTACAATGCAGGTCAGTGTTTTGTAACCATGACTCAGGTTGTCTGTGGATTATTTGTAAGTATTTTACCGCATGTTACCTCACACAATGTTACAACTAAACAGTAAATAGTTTTAATATTGACGTTTTTAGTATGGGATAACACATTTCACATTTTGTTGGCATGTTCCTATTCCATGTGGCAATAAGAATTTAAACAATTTTAATAACTGATCAAATAATGCGATCTGGACCTTTGACAGTTGTCACAAAATTGATGGGTAGATAATGTACAGAGAGGAAACTGAAGATACAGTAGCAATAATAATAAGTATAAAAGTAATTAATAAATATTGTTAAAAGTGACCTACATGCATAATCTACTGCAACAATTCTCACTTCTTTATAGATGTATAACACTCACCACTCCCTCCATGTCAGTCATGTCAGGAGGTGCTAGCATAGACTGGACCATGAACTTATGTTTACTCTTCTCATTTGGATCGTAGTCAAAAGGCTGCAGCATAACTGAAAAAAAAAGTGATAGTCAGGGTCAGCAAAGAAAAGACAATAGCATGGCATAAAATTATGGTAAAACCATGGAGGCAAGGTAGGATTTAATTAATGGTTCTGGGGTTGGGATCCCCCCAAAAACAAATTAGTCTGACTATATTATTCTGCTAAAAATGTATTTAGGTAGTTTACACTTCTCTTGGTACTTCTCATGGAATGCTTATTTTTGTGAAATCACCCCATTCCTCAGATTTGTTGAGACAAAGATAGACAGTAATAACGTAAATCTCATACAAAACTACATTTTTTTTATGTATAATTTATTAGATATTCAACATTTAAGAGTCATAGTTTAGATTAAGAACAGCTATTTGATTTTTTTTCTGGACTTCTATCCCAAAAGCATGGTTGACATTATTTATTAATCTGTTAATTTTTAGAAAACATTAAAAGACATATGTAGTCAGACAATCAGTTAAGAAAAAACCCTCAAAGATATTGCATTTGCAGGGATACAAGTATCTGGGGGAAAATGAAAAATAATCACATATTATCAAATAGTTGCACAACAATATTCTCTTACTCTCACTCATCTTCTATCGCTTTATCCTTCGCATGAGGGTCGCAGGGGGGCGCTTTGCCAATCCCAGCTGTTATAGGGCGAAAGGCGGCGTACACCCTGGTCAGGTCACCAGTCCATCATAGAGCCACTCTCACATTCACACCTATGGGCAATTTAGAGTGTCCAATTTGCCTAATCCCCAATTCCGTATGTTTTTGGACTGGGGAGGAGGCTGGAGAACCTAGAGAAAACCCAGGTACACATGTGGAGAACATAGAAACTTCATGCTGAAAGGCCCTTGTTCTTACCGGGTTGTGAACCCAGGTGTTCTTGCTGCAAGTGTGCTAACCACTACACCAACTATGGGACCCACAAAACTATTTTATCAATTTATTTTTAGACTCTATATACATGTAACCTAAGATAAGGTTGCAAATACACAAAGCTTCCTTTAATAGTGTCACACAAAGTCTGGGCAATAATGTCTTACTCCAAACTGCATAGTACTATGTATCCTTTGAGGGCCACTGGGGAGCTAGAACAAAACCCAGCTATTACTGGTGGGAGGTGAAAAGTGGGGTACACCCTGGGTAGGTTGCCAGTCGTTCACAGGGTCACGAAACCTGCATGTCTTCAGACTGAAAGAGGAAAACCAGAGCACCTGTGCTGGCTGTCCCTCGGCCACAGTGAAAAGTAGGTCCAAACACAAAACCTTTTTTGCTCCAATGACACTGCTAACAACACTTCAGGTTAAAATTTAAAACCACACAATGTAGGATTTCAACCTTCAAATAATGTCTCTGAGACAAAAAGAACTACAACTACAACTACTACAACGTTCTTCACTGCATACTTCACACAAATTGATTTGTCAACAAATGCACATATTAGCAAGATATATATTTTTGGACAGCTGTAACAAACGATACCATTTACCAACTGTGGGGGGACCCCGAGAGCAAATCCTACATATGTGGGGTGATAAATAGTTACACACTAGCCCACTGTGTGATCAGGAAATGAGAACTGGTATTTCCTTCTATTTTAAACCTAAGCCTCAGGAGAATCCCAATATAGAATTAGTATAACGACTTTGTTTAGTAATGACTCTTGATGTAATTTTCCCCTGTAATTTTTCACCCTTGTCCTCAGGAGCCTCAGGAAAACGTCTCAAATTGTCTTTTTAGTATCGTTCAAACTGCAGCAGACAGAAAAACAACACAATTTCTCGGGAAGTTTAGGAAAATTAACGTCTGTCCCAAATACTAACACTTATGGAATATAAGCTATTAGTATTAGTCAGCGAATTTCCATATTTTTCCCCTTCTCATCTTTTGCATTTACTATGTGGATTAAAGAGGCTTTAGTGAGTATCAAATACCCATGTATTCGTCAAACACATAACTAGGGCCTCCACGTCTTGAAGAAATTGGGCTTGCTCTTGCCACTTGGAAAAAGGGTTTGAAATGATTTATTTCTATGTTCATGTTACCATGACGGTGAAACACTGACAGATCTACAAATTCCCAAGGGGGTAATCTTGCTAACAGCTTCCAAGTCTGCCTTTTCTTTCTTAACATTACACATCATTCTAACAAAAAGCAGGTGTGGAGTTGGAATACTACTTTAACCCATCACCACGTCAGCCCCCTCAGTCTGTGGTGTTATTTGATGTCTTTCCAATGACTGAAAAAGTATTTCAGAGCCGTAACAATGATTTACAATCACTTTCATATATAAGCTGTCTAACTAAGGTGGTTAGAAGAGTAAAACAGATGAAAATGCCTACTGATCTTCTTTCTGTTCTCTATGGTATTAGAGTGCAATTCAAAGGAATACCTTGACACCAGTATGAACTACATCTGCAATGTCTGTGTGATTCTTTGACTTTCACAAGAAACAAATTACCTCCTAATTTCAAAGCTGCTGTAGCTATTAGATTGGTTTTCATACATGGAACATGCCAATTCCCCCTGGAGTGGAAAACCTTGAAGATGTAGTAGACCATTACAGCAATCAAGGTAGTTCAATATCATAAACCAGAAACAGACAGCTTGAACAGATTGAGAATGTCCTGTTGCAGTCAGACTCAATTTGCATGGCCATCTACCTTCAGGTCCAAAGGGACAATAACAGAGAATGGGGGCAGAAAGTGTTTAGGTTCTTTGAGCTACATTAAAAATGTCCCGAGCTGATGCTTGAGAAAAACAGTAGAGGAAAAAAAAATACTTTGATTTGCAACCTTTTGAAGATACCTTGGCAAAAAGCGACTGCTAATGGAATAATTCTGTATTCTTGTTTCCTGCTGGGCAAAATTTGTTGTCAACATGGTCAAGTTGGATGTAATCGCATGCCTGCTTATTATTGATGAATAGAAATAGTAGAGGGGTGAAGGAGGAAAGTGATGTCTATAAATGTCTTTTTAAAAACACACAAAAAAACAGCAAATAAGAACCACACAATGTTTGGCATTTTTTGATTAAAACATTACCATCATAAATGGATAAAATAGTTGCATATTTTTTCTTCAAATAACTGGTTCAATAAATCAAACTACATGTTTCAGTTCCACTCTATAGCTGCAGTATGAGCAAAAAACTGTTAACATTCATGGCTCTGTTTAGTTCTCAGGTCTAAGAGGTACAATTAATTTCGTATTAAAGATCAATGGCTTGGTCAAAAGAAAAAAAAAACTCAAAATAATGTGGAAAATATGTTTGCTGCAGTTTCCCAGAGTGGCCCAGTACTTACTGTAGCTACTACCAGCTGTGAGTTGCATCATCATCATCAGTACCATCTGACATCACATAACCCACAAAAGAGAAGCAGTTCCAGCATTCTCACCAGAGACGTTTGTGTGATGAATGTGTTCTATAATTTAGTTTGGCCTTTAAGCATTGTTATAAAAGCTAAAATGGCCATTAATAGGTAAAATGTTCTCCTTCCCTGGTTAATGTACATTATTTTATGTCTGTACTTTGGATTTAGTCATCTGCCATTCATCACATAAACCTTTCGTAGTTCTTTCTTGTGTCCTCAGCAATGGACCTGCTAAGTCAATTAAAGTAGTGACAACTGGAATAGGGACAGAGATTGTCCAACTTCCCACCCCAAAAAGTGTCTAGGAGTGTGTGTTTGTGTGTTTTTGCACACGTGCAGCATTCAGGGAGAGAGGACAGAAGTAAAAAAACATGATTAAAATGAGGCAATATATAAAAATATATTATATCAAACACAAAGTAAGTAACATGACAGTACCTCCTGAGTATGTCAGACAAACTTCTGACAAATTCACAGAAGTTGCTTAATATTTGTGGACATAAGAATTTTTCAAACATTTTTCGCCGCATACTTTTCCACTGGATGATGCTACATGACACCAATCAAACTCAGCAACATTCCTGTGGTTATGGCAATGTTCAACATATACAGTTACGGCTGGGTTGAGCTTCAAAAGCACAACTTCTACCCTCAACTAAGCCTGCAAATGACACATGTGGGGTTTGTAGGTATTTTGTGGTGGACAGTTCTCCCCCCACCTCAATGTGAGAGTCAGCCTACCGTACTTTGTTTTATAAAACTACAAGTGATTCCAGCAAGTTACAAAACCTGATCTTCTGCCTGAATTAATCGATCCTGTTTAAAATAATGGTATGCAAAATACCTTGCTTATGAGCTACACCGTTGAACTGATACTAGAGGGCATAAGCAACTAGGGCTGAAACGATTCCTCGAATAATTCGAGTAATTCGACTACTAAAATTACTCAAGGCAAATTATCTGTGTTGAGTGATTGTTTAAGGGCCACATGGATGGTGTAGTGGTAAGCACAATTGCCTTTGCAGCAAGAGGTCCCGGGTTCTGCATGGAGTTTGCATGTTCTCCCCATGTATGCATGGGTTTTCACCAGGTACTCCGGCTTCATCCCATAGTCCAAAAACATGCAGATTTGGGGATTAGACTAATGGGACACTCTAAATTGCCCGTAGGTGTGAATGCAAGAGTGAATGATTGTCTGTCTCTATGTGGCCCTGTGATGGACTCACGACCTGTCCAGGGCCTGCCCTGCCTCTCACCCTATGTCAGCTGAAGTTAGGCACCAGTGCCCCCCACGACGCTCAGTGGAGGATAAAGCAGTAGAAAATGAGTCTGTGAGTTTAATACAGTATTACATTTAAGCCACACATGACATTTCTCACACTGTTAAGTGATAAAACTCAATGCACATAAATTCGGAATCTTTGAATGGATGGATACAGCTGTCTTGAATTAGCAACCTATCAGCCAATCAGCCAAACTATACTTTCATCCTGGACAGACAATGGCCAATTCTGTTTAAGGGGCCAATTTGGGGCCAAATGTCTCTTTGTTCCAAAAATAAAACAATTTATTTGGTTTAGTAGAAATTGTCCTTTATTAGATTCAAACACTAACACCCCTTCATCTCAATCCACACTAAGTTCCAACCTTGAGAGCCCTGGTGATCACTTAAGATGAAGTTAGCTTACGCTGTTAACATAACTATGAGATAAAGGCATCGAGGAGCAAGTGGAAGATACGCAGCGTAAGAAACGACAAACTGTGTCCAAAGTATGGGACAACTACAAACTAACTGAGAAACAAACACAGTACAGAATGTAGAATGTCACAGTTTATATATCCAATCACCCAATTAATCGTCAGAATAATCAATAGATTACTCAATTACTAAAATAATTAATAGCTGCAGCCCTATAAGCAACAATTGAAATATTCAGTGTACAAAACAGCATATGTTGATCATTTCAGAATGGAAAGAATTGGGATAAGGTTAAACGTACACACAAAAACTTACAGTATGTAGAAGCAATCAAACTATGTAAATTTAAAGACAGACTGCATTGAAGGAGGTTACAGACAATGTCTGCTATTGCAGTTCTAGACCCAAATACAAACAGCTGTGAAGACAGGATCGAAGCAGAGGATGTCCAAACTCTAATGGCAGGCTGAACCAATGAAAAAAGGAGCTTGGATGAGGAAAAATGGAGGTGAAAAACTATCACTCATGCACAGTGTCCATATTAAGACACCCAGAGGGGCAGATCTTCTAATGCTGATTTGCTGAATGTATTTGAATACATTTTTAGACAAGCAGACATCTGTTTTGGACTTGAACCTGTGCCCTTTCTCAACCTAATAAGTGTAAAAAATGAAGACAGCTGTTGTGATTTGTCATCCAATGCTGACAGCAGTGCCCAGTGACACATTATGCAGTTGTTGACACTAGATAGGAGAGGTTGTAAAATTAGTCTCTGGCTGTAACTGGCAGAACAGAGACACAGAATGGGATTAGACAGTGCCTGTCTCCCTGTAAGTGTATGACTGAAATGAGGCATCAAATAAAAAAATTCAGGCAAACCAATGAGGTCTGACCTCTGAGAAGTGACAGAAAAGAGAATAAAAATGTTGCACACTCCATATGCAACACTTTTTCCTCTTTTTCTGGGAATGAAATAATGTAACAAACAAATGCTTTACTGTAATAAAAAAAAACACTTCAGTTTTAAAAAGTTCTCATATTAATCTTCTGGTGATGTAAAAGTTTTTGGAAACACTGGTAGCAGCGTGATAAATTTGCAAGTTGGAAAATACTATCTATTCAAGGTTTAATTGCTCTACAGTGTTTTGGGATGGCTCTGTTGCTCATTTATTACCTGAGACATTGATTGAAGTGCCTGCATCGATAATTCCACTGTTTGGCCGCACACAGTAGCGGCGCGGTGCTGTGGTCTTCACCTTGAAGCATACATTCCGGTCTGTAGGGTTGGAGAGCTTGAGATTTGTGGTGACCACGTCTGAGAATGGACCTGTAAAAAAGGTGGACACAAAAAAAGCTTGTTTTGGACGGGCAGTTAGTTAAAGGGTATCTGTGTGTTCCCGTTGATAAATCACATATTTCACAATGTTTATTTAAAATGTGCAGCAAAAAAAGTGACATTCTAATTAAAGCCAATTATTAGTGTACCATTGGCACAAATTCAAAGATTCTTACTTACTAAACTATTCCTAAACTGAGAGTTGATCAGTTTAAACAACGTGAATCTTCAGATTAATTAGCTGAATTAAATACCAGAGAGCAAAGATAAGAGTAAAGTATGCTCACTAATTCCAATGTGGTCAAAGAAAGCCTCAATGCATTTAAATTTAATTATAACAAATTCACTCTACTCCCACATGTTGGAGCTTCAGCCACACAGTTTTCCTTATTTGACCTGACATTTTGATATATAGCACCTGTCACTTCAGCTACAGTGCAAGTTTTTAAAAAAAATGTTTCACTCAAACTATTCCTCAAGATAAATATTACTCAGCATATTTCTCATTTAAAAACCTTAAATACTATATCTTAGTAACATACCCTGGTAAGAAGCAATACAGGTATGAACAATATACTGTAGTCATATGACTGATGCAAATTAAGCCATCTGTTTCTCCTTTTTTCTTCTAAAATGACTCTGAATCAATGTAGATGAGTGATGTCTAATCTGCCTTCTTGATTATGAAAAACAATTATTGTAACCATTTACAAAATTGTTTAATGCGGGGTTGGGTTGTTCTAAACAGCAGTAGCATTGGTTTAGTTCTAGATATTAACTGGAGAAGTTGGGCATTAGACCACAAATGCCATCGTCAACTGAACCACACATGACAGACTTTAGCCTGCCACCTCCCAGTATTTCCAGTACCGTAGGTAAGAACAAACACATGGACAGTCTCAGACTGCACAATTTCCCAAACCTAGGATATAAGGCTAGTACTGCATTTTGGAAACCAAGTTTAATTTCAGATCATATTATTAAGAAGATATAAAATAAACATCCCTAACTTATAACTTAACTTATTCAATGTCTATAACTGAGGTCTAAATGTATTTTCAGCCAGTGTATTTCATTTTATTTGCTGCTGCATAATGGTTAGACACATGAGAAAGGGCTGATGTGAGGTTTGAAACACTGGTGGTCTACTCGTGTTTTTAAAGCAGCTGAATCAGTGAGAAAGCTTCTCAGGGAATTTACAACTCATCACTTGTTTTAAGTTTAGATTTTGAACATAGCATTTGTTGTTGGCCAAATTCTATTTATTCAAAGAGCATTTTGACCTGTGGTATGTAAGTACCATTACAAACCTCTCTGCTTGATGAGAACAAGGTTTTGAATCAAGTAGTTTTCTTATGAAAAAACAAATTAGGCCACACAAAAAGCTACCATGGACAGGGTAAAATTTGCAGTTGAAAGAGAAAAGCACATTAACACTGCATTAAAAAACATGGCTCTATTTCAGAATTAGCACATACACCAGATGAAGATAAAGTTTCAGCTCAACAAACATCAAGAGCAACTGACACTTCCCTTACTCAGTGAGCAAAAACAGAGAGGAAATTCAGACCCTCACAAGCCTGGCTTGGCATCTAAAGGCTTTTAATGAAAGAGACTCACGCCACTGACTGCTGTACACCTGATCTACTACTTCCTGAAAGTTTCTTGGCATACTTTTCAACTCATGAAAACCACAAATGACAGTGAAAAAACTATTACGTAAATTGGGTATTTGAAGTTGTCATCTTACAAGTTTGGATTTCATAAAAACGTATTACTATAGGGAGGTGGAAAACTTTGATGCAGATCTGTTAATATTACCTCTGATGGAAACAAATGTATTTTAAAAAACAGTCCATGGCCTAAGCTTTTGAAAGTACTTAATCCACAGACGATGTGTCTCACAAGTTTCTGCTAACAGACCTACTCTTTCGCAACATATGCCTACATATTATTTGGGACCTGAGTAGAGGCATGTGATTTGTGCTTATGTCAAGAATAATGAGCAAGCATTGTCCCTTGTTTAACACACAACACATCTGATTTAAAACTTTATTTTTTTTTAACGGTTGGGTACCATTGGCCAGGCTGAGCCGCGCCAGGTCAGGCATCCATGCAGTGGTTTGGATATCTTGAGTCAGAACAAACAGGTGTGAGGTTAAATGTTACTGGTGGGATTGGACGGTTGGAAAGACATGTAAACACATTTTATGTTTTGGGTTTGTCATAACTGACAATAAATGAAACAGAATAACAGCAGCCTTATTCCTACATTCTCACTAGTGAGAATACATATGGAAAAATTTAACTGCCTGAAAATTTGTTTGATTTAAACACAACTTCATTTTTACCTGTGTTAGAGTGGCCATGGTACAGCAGTGAGTTAATGTGAGCATGGGGCCATTACTTCCACAAAGAACTTATTGTAAATTATTTCTTATGCAGTTCACGAGCACTTAGTGGACTCTGACAATGTGATCCTGTGACTGACACAAACTGATTGTCAAAACACACATGCTGGCAGCATTTGTGGGCTGAATTCTGATATGATATATGATGAGCTATCACACTACAATGAGTCAGAAACAATGTTTTTGTATCAATTAATATGACAATTATTTTCAACTAATTTAAGAGTACTTTGGTCAACACTTGAGAATAATCATATAAATTTGAATTTATCAATCTAGCCAAGAAATCACATTCAGCCTTGACATACAGTGCAAAACTCAAACATACAGATGGACACTTTCTGAGTAACATCATCATCAGTGAGCTCTGAAAGCAGATGAGGAGTACAAAATGACCCCATATATAATTAATAGTCCTCAAAATAAGTCTGTTTCTTTATTATGTTAATATTACAGAAATTAAAAACAGGTGTGAAATGCATGATCATTAATAGTTTGATCTTGTATTATCCTTGCCTGCAAGGAGGGATACTTACTTGATGCTTGTTCACACTGTAGTAATATCTAATATGAGGTTTTGGAATATCCTGATTTATATGAAGCCAAGCATATGATGAAGTATGAGAAAACAATAGGATTATTAGACATACTAATGTCTAAAAACTAGAATGAGAAGTGCTCCTTCTGTATGTCTGAAGCTGGTCATCTGTACAGTGACTCTCTCAAACACTTCAAGGAAGAACAGACAAAGAACAGAAAACTGTATTATGTCACAGACTAGTCCCAGAAATAGGCTCAAACACTACCTATCCTTCCACAAATGCAAGAATTGTGAAACCTAAGTAATTAAATCAGTCAGCAAAACAACACATTGGTAACAAATACAGAAATTACAGCTTTAGTTATATTTTAATTACAACTGAAAAATGTAATGCTGCCTCTTGATTTTCATATCTTAATATTTGATGCTTTTCTTTGGTGTATGTCAGAATTACTTCTTAATTTCTTTGAATATATAATTCAGGCTTCAGATCAGGTTTTCAGGCTTTTACTAACAAAATAACTATTAATGAATCAAAAGACTATCTGCAATTCAACACACTGATTGCAACCTTCAGATGTCTCCAAATGCCATTCCTGATTGGAGCAAATATCTGACTGTGCTCTTAATCTATCTTTGAGAGTAATAACAATTCCGTGACACTAGTTCGCCCCTTCACTCCAAAGTACAGGGTGCAGAATATGAGTCAGGATGTAATGTAATACTGAGCAGATACAGTAGTGCCATTTGAGTTTATAAAATATTGTTTAGGCCTAAAGCAACGTGACACCTTGCAGCCAAATAGTGAACTTCCCTGAAATGCTCATCAAGCCAAACGCTAAAACATGTGAGCAGCAGCGGTCGCAGATGCATCACCTGTCCAGTCCTTACATTACAGTTGGTTGTCCAACATAGCAGAGAGCTCATGTCTGCTAACTCCACTTGCTAAGGATGTAGCAACAGCATGTGCACAACGAGAGGTCATGAAATTAGAGGGCACTTGTGTTTTTTGATATGTTTATTACGGCTTTTAATTTAAAGTGGACGCACATTTCGTGTCTTACTCTCGGAGACAATATTAGGGGCTGCCAGCTTGAGTTGCATACCAGGGCCTGGCTAGCTTAGCCGCTGGAAGCTAGCTGAGCTAGCTAGCTAGCTGTCAGCTGACCCGCCGTCCGCACAGAGATCGGACTCATTCGTTTCATGGGGCCGGTATAATAAGAGTGCGTACTGCAGCCTCTCCCCGCTTATGTTACCATAACACTGGTCTGCCCCCCTTTCTCCGCCCCAGCGTCTGGCAGATGCGCCCCCGGGCCCTCCCCTCTCTTACCTCTGAATTTCAGTTCGTGTTGAGGCTCTAAGAGCAGAACCTGTTCCGGCCTGGCCATATCCCAACAGCTGGAGCGGGGTTAACGCACTGCAACCAGTTCTCCCCTGTGTCAGAATATTGATAGGTGCTGCAAGGTCTGCGGTGTTGTTTTGACAGCGAATTAGCGGTGTATATCCTCTGTACCCCCCCAGTCACTGGTGCTACTCGGGCTGCTAGCTGCTGTTGTGATGCAGCAGGAAGGGAGTGAAAGACAGCGCGGTGACGTCACGGCCTCTGCAGCGACAGAGAGGAAGGGGTAGGTACGATGATATTGATGGGTGAACCCAACTTTGAGAATTATATAAGTGTATGTAATAATAATAAATGTTTCATCAGTGTAAATTTACTCCTTAGTTGTGACGTTGTACCTGTGTGACATCTTAAAATACATATTTTCCATCAGCAACGTATTGTTTTACACAGCTTAAAAAAGCGACTTTGCTTTTCATGTAGAATATTTAATAGTAATTTAATATTTAAAAGCAACCCTACGTGACAAAAACGAGTCCTGCAACTGATGGGTCAGTGTGGGATTACACAGACACAAAACTTGTCAAGCTCTCAAAGTTTACACAGAATTACTGCTGAGGTAAAGGGTTTTTTCTTGTTGTTGTTTTAGTTTACTTCAATATCTGTGAAGTTAATTGATAAAAAAAAACTTTTCATGACAGTGAACTTAATTTCCTTCTAGTCCCTGCATAATCAGTTTTTTCCACAGGGTGGTCAAACAACCTTTCTGCCTTCTGAGCATTATTTAAATTGCAGTGAAAAGTTCTCTGCCAGTTCAACACACATCTCAAGTGTCTAAACGTTAAATATACAACCCAGCAACTGGATGCTAACTAAAAACACAACCAATTATGAACAACATTGTCACTATATCCCCATGGAGAATGTTAAATGCACAAATCTCGTAGGCCTCATTCTAAAGAGTATCCAAAGAAACACACACAGGCTACAAAAACAGGACCAGACAGAGAGAGGGTATTTTTGTCAATCTTTTATTAATAAACAACTGACACTTCCCTTTTTACACATTTGGAAATACACCTCAAACACAAGTTTATATGTATTATGTTACAATCAATATGAGTTGCAGTAAAAAGCTACAGATGGCAACTCTGATGGTATTACTGCAAATGGTGAACACATTTATTATGGTCACAGAACTGGCTTAGAACAGAATATAGTTACTGATTTCTGTGCAATTTGATGTTATTTATCTACACTGAAAAATATACACAGATTACTCACATTCCCAGGGCCAGCCCAAGACTACTGGTATTTTTCAATGTCTCTATTCATGCCTCCTGTTTCCAAAATAAGGAAAAACAAGTCATAATTATCAAAATTCAAATATTTTATAAGCATTTTATGAGATTAGTACTTTAAATCATTACAATGACAATAAAAAGGTTAATTATGCATGTAGTAAAATGTCTGACATCATTTGGCACCACCATCTTCATAGCAATAACATTTGAACATATGGTTTAAAACCTAAAATAATAGGATATTAAGAAAGTCTGACACCCTCACAAGAATGTTTTTATAAAGTGATTTCACAGAGATTAACAGACCACAGACATAGTGTTAGTCTTAGAAATAAGAGCCAATTAATACAGTCATAAGTGCAGCTTCCAAGATTACAAAATGATTCCCTTTTAAATGGTAAGTTTTAGCTAGAATTGGCTCTATGATGTACTGTAATGGTGAGTGACTTATCAAAGAGAAAGTTAATTCAAAGTTAATGTTTTAAAACACTGGTTTTCAATGGATTTGGTTGATTGAGCTCATTATGTACAAGCAAAACTGTTACATGTCAATGAGCAAAAAAAACGTCAACCTGTCAATTGGAGAGTTTTTACAAGTTTATGGTTTGTGGTGTATCAGTCTGTGACTAATTTCTTGAATCAAGTCACAATATATCATGATTACAACTATTGCACTCCAAAGGAAAACTCCTGAATAAAAGGCAGCACTGCATTGCACAGAACTCATCAATAGCAGCTGCATTTAAGATGCTTACAAATGAAGTTTCTCATGCTGACTATAAAGCACACGGTCCATATTCATAAATGTGCAGATGTAGAATAATCAAAACTGCATCTGTGTTTTTTGGCAGGTTTTAAAAGAGGTTTTAAGGCTAACGGGCTCATGAGATCCAGGCAAGCATGAGATCACAACAAATTACTGTCAGTCAAAGGCCCATCTCTCCACTGCTACTAAAGTTCAAAGAAACTGGTATCAAAGGTAAATGTGATAGCTGTAACACAGCATAAGGATCACAGATAAATGTTCTTTTGATTAAAAGGTGATGATAGCACACTGTGAGAGCTGTAACATGACTTAAATTTGGTCTCAGTAAGAGCTTAGGATTTAGACGATCAGACAGAGGTGGCAAAAGAAGTCAAATTTGAGTAGGGAAAAAAAACTTTGTTGCAAAAATTTAAAAAAATTTGGCAAAATGTATGCCTCGCCAAAAAACAGCTGGGAAAAAAAAGCAAAGGACATTGGAGAGTAGTTAAAACGAGACTTGAATGACATTGGAAACAACTGGCAGGATGCTCTGTGCACTATGTAGTTCATCATACAGGATGCACACAAATCTGTTCATGGATCTTCAGCAATTACAAGTGGAAATGTGGAACACATGTGAGCAGCTGGAACTGTTGTAATCAACGTCAAGACAACCAACTGAGTCAGCAGTTTCTGCCCTGATTAAAGCACTCATCATTGTGAACAGTTGGGATTTCTTTTTATCACACAGATACATTTTTACGTTCTTATTATTGAAAGACAAAAGATAATTAACATATTCTGCAGGCCAAACAGTAAAAATAAGTACAATCAGAAGCCGATTAATTAATCTCAACATAAAGATTAGAAGGAGGAAGAAACAGCTAACCTATCACAGTCTTATGGAGCTGCACTACTGTCTACAGAGCTGTATTCATAGTACAGACAGAAGAACCAGGTAGCAAATATCCTCACTTCAACTTTGTCAAAACCCCCAAATAAGCGTACTTCCCAAAATGCAACTATTCCTTTAATTCAAAAGAACCAGGCTTTCACACATCTTTCATTTCCACATATCTGCCAGTGTGACTGTGGTTTACAATCAAAAAAAATGTATATTCTGCCTGAATGAAAGCAATAATCATGCCACAAATTTAAATCAAGCATTTCCCGATCCTTCAGTAAGTTATTCTTCATGCAAACATTGAGAGTTCTGTTATAAATCATAATAATTTCTTTGACTCGAAACTGATGGTAAAGTATTGATTTTACACATTAACTACAAAGATGAATTCTTCAAAGTCAAGAAAATCTGGGGGAGAAGCTTCCCTAAAAACTAAAGCCAATAATTAATTAAATAAGTGTTATATAAATTCATTTTTGTTGAATGTAAAGATAAATTTACAGATCCAAATGTAATTCCTCAGATCAACATGAGATGACAATGCACCACGCAGAATGTTGTCCATTACATATGACAGACAATGCAAGTATTGTGGGACTTTCATTGTTACATGAAAGTATTTATGCAACCATTTTTGTCTGTGCTTAACAAGCGACATTCACTGCTATCATCAAAGTGACTGTTGAACTCAGATGACAGTGATGGCAAAGTCTGGCTGCATGTTGAGCCATTAGCTGAATCAGGTTTGGGACAAAAAAAGAGTAAGCAAATGTCAGGTCATACGTAACGTGAGGACAATCACCGGCATCATCAGCAACACGTCCTGCGAGACTCTGAAGCCTGACGTCCAAGTTTGAAACCTTTTCCTGACGTTCCTCCTGATGCTTCAGCAAGGGGGATGCGCTTACCTGTGAGACACATATTTATATTTACATAGCCTCACAGCATGGAGCCTACCTTTTCTCTGCCAAGGTCTCTATCCACACATTCACTGTTAAACACACCTTTTCACATCAATTTCAAAATGGCAGTTTGTCAAGATGGTGCTGCCTGTCAGTGACCATGCTGTCAAGTCAGCTAAGGTAGGACAATTCAGCCTGACAACATGTAAAGTGACACAACAAAATGCTAAAAATTTAAAAAAAAAAAAAACAGACATAAAACACACACTAGTTGCAATATACTATATAATGTATAGTGTGGAAATGCGAGCCGGCTTCTGTGTATATCTTGTTTTTAGGGAAACAAATATGAGTCATGATAAGCGATTATCTGTATCTCATCCTAAACTAGCTCATCCCTGTCAGAGGTCAGCAGCACACAAACAGCAGAATATGACTGAAATTCCAGGAGTTATACATGTATTTGTCGTTATCGTTGCCTCTGTAAGACAAACGTGTAAATGCTCCACAATGCTTAATTTGTTAAAATACTACTACAGGAATCTGCAGTTGTATAGGTCAATAGCATAAAAATGCTCAAAAAAAACACACTCACTTATCTCTATAAACACCTCATTGATGTTAATGGCATTCTTCGCACTGGTTTCTACAAAGATGGCGTGAATGGAGTCAGCATAGTCCTTGGCATCTTTCTCTGACACTTCCCTGCAAATATGAGAAGTAGGTCAAAATTGTCATGTTTTAATATGTGCCCAAATTCACCAGGCATTACCTTATAGTCTGTTCTATTTATCACTATTACATGGACAATTTCCCAAGCTCCCATTAAGTATGTATACACAACTGAAAATGTATTTGAGCGACAATAACAATAATTCTGAAAATTACTCCTTAAACTCTTAACTATGAAAGCTTACTTAGTCCAGATCAACAGATTGGACCAATTGTTTAGAGTCTGGTCAGAGTGATTTATCTCAATCTCAGGTTCACCTGGCATCTGACAGGTCACACTTGTTACCAGCGACGGCAACCACTATGTTAGGAGGACCATGTTGACGCAGCTCCTTCACCCAGTTCTTCAGTGTTTGGAAGGACTCCTGGTGATATAAGTAAACAATGTTTCACTGAGAGACACAATTAGCAGATAACACTGCATCTTTGAGGAAAGGTTCCGGGAATCATTTGACTTTTGGGTAAACACCCATACTCGCCCTCGTGATGAGAGTCAGGTGATAAGATCAATACCACTCTTGTATCTTGCATGATGCATACTTAGCTGGCACAGAAGCCTAGTGTAGCTTTGTATAAATATAGGAAATACGTGTAAACAGATTCTATGGTTCTGTACACAGGTAAGGAAATCCTATCATTTGCAGTGGTGTTTGTTTATTTTGCACAACAGAAGTGCCAAAATATGAAGGCCCAGTTATGGCACGGCACATTACCTCTAAAGGCACCACTTGCTGTTACTGTTGGCGGCTTCATACAGTATTTACCATGTAGACATTGGAGTGGTATTAACACATTAATGCATTTCCCAACAAGTCAAAATTTAAAAAATATATAGAATGAAGCACAACAAACACATTACCTCTTTTGTGATGTCATAAACAATGATGGCTGCTGCAGAACCTCTGTAGTACATTGGTGCCAGAGCACGAAACTACGAAAAGGTAGAGAAATAAGCAGTGAAACACTCTAGCTATTCACAGAAAAGGGGTTGTAATGATTGGATTAAGAAGGGGAATGGATTTCTAAAGCCTCTGAGAGATATTAATCATTACATGAACTTGACTATATAATTTTTTTGACATCATAATATCTACATTCAAATTCAACAAACCATGTGAAACAGGATATGAACGGAGAACAGAAATTTCTGAATGACTGCACTACTAAGTGTTTTTTTCACCCTCATCTTAGATCAAGAATTAGTGTCCAGGCTTTTCATAGACTAAAAGATTAGCAATTACATAAGCACAAAACCTAGTGATTCTACTCATTTTCAGTTTAAATAACAATGACTATGACAAACTTAAAAACTGTGTATTAAAAAAGCAACAAAGAAAGACACCCCAGAACTATTTTATAAAACCAGGGCCTGGTGTTTTGAGCCTATAAGCCAGGCAATTTCAAACAAAACTGCTTGACTTGTCTTTCCACCAAGACCTCACATGTGGGAGCCATCAAGAGAAAGATGAGCAGAATGTGTCAAAAGCTGTTAGCATTCTAATATTTATGGAAGCCTATACATTTGATCTCAGGCCAAAACATCACAAAGCTCTACATAGTCAAAGCAGCATGTGCAATTTCCAAATCCATAGCTGCCTGGAAGGCTGGGGGGTTATTTTTTGCCAGGTTTTGGTATTTTCCAGTAATACTTTCCAGTGCTTCACCAATCAGCCTGCTGTCATAATATTTTGAAACACACTGGGCTTTTTACCTCATGGGAGTATGGAATAAAAAGGAATGAAAAGGTTAAACCCAACATCATCTTCAGTTAAAGTAGCTGAGCAACCCAAATATCCAGGCCATGGTGTCAACAGCATTTAAAACAACTCCAACAAAGCACCAGGCAGGAAATTTAATGAAAACACCTTTCCAAATCCTTTTACTTCATTTAGCTTTAGTGATAGAGAGTGACCAATAACCAGTTAATATACTCACAACAGTTCTGAGTTCCTGGTACTTTGTACACTTTCTATCTAATAGCTACAGTTATGCGTTACTTTGTGGAACTAGTTTACAGATTAGACATCTGATTTGTTATATAAATGTTTTAAATGAGACATTGTTCCAGATGACGCTACCTAACAACATATAACTGTAAAAGTATGATCTACTGCAATCAAGTAACACAGTAAATTGCTGATTATATACGCAATAAATGTATACTGATACAAGTTCTCAAAGTAGCCATTCTTCTTTAATTTTCCATTCAATGGCATTCACATGCAACTTGTGTATTTTTTACTGAACTACGGTTTTGAGTATTGATAAAATGTGGTAAAACCATTTTTAAGTAAAGGATCCATTAATTTTAATTTTATTTTATTCAGTGCTTTGATAATAACTAAGTAACTTGAAGCTGTTACTGTTTTATAATTTTTTGTTAGGTTTTGAAAAACCCTTACACAGTATAGTGCATTTCACAGACTGTTAAACTGTACAGCAAACTACAACCTCCAAAATGACCAGCAAGTAGAATCAACACCTACTTTTTCATCAGACTATGAAATGACTTTCATGCAGGTATGTTTTACTTGAATGAGACTACATTAGCTTTAGATAGGTGTACTCAATTAACTGGGAACAGAATTTAGTTCAAATTCTACAATTCTACATTCTACTAAAAGAAGACATCAACATTTCAGCCTGTAAGAATACTTTGACACCTTTGGGTAATTTTGGCTGGACTGGAGCTGCTAACAGGCTAATGAAATCATGTAACATGTATAGTAACTAATGATATCTATGTTACAAGTGATGACACATGTCATCACTTGGAATGACCCTGCCTTCCTGCAGTTCTATTGAATACGAATAGTTACAATTTGAATACGATGGAATACACAATCCGTCTTGGAGTAACACTGTTACCTCAGGAAAGCACATATTCCACATAATTATAGTTGTTACTGGCCTTAAGTCCACTAACGGGTATCCAACTTAGAATATTTGGCAAAAGGCTCTGTATTGAGTGCTCTCTGTTTCACTGGCCAGTATTGGGCTGCATGACCGCCAGTCCTGTGTGGTCTATCTGTGCATTAAACCAAATTGCAATCATGCTGAGGCCAGGCATTTGGCCACACAGCAGCCCAGAAAGCAGCCCCAGTGATGCCCTGTGAGTGCTGATTAATTGCAGAAACCACAAGCTGGGTGCATAATGAAAGGAACCATCTTATTTCAGTGGGATGCAAGGTTGCCTTTGCTTGTTTCCAGTGAGAAGGCACAGCAAGGAGGGGCAGGCCTGGAATGGTTGTTGACAGCTAAGCTCAAATATACTCCTAACTATAAGGTCTCATGTGGTCTAGAGAGATGAACTCTGGAGTGTAGCACTCTCAGACCTTTTTCTGCCCGTGTCTTTCATTACACATGAACTGGCCAGATCTGTACTGCCTTTACTCAACTCAACAGATTTTGATATGGCAAAGCTCAACAGAGGTAAGAAAACAAGCCATGAAAGGCTTTTAAATACCACAGCAGCTTTGTCAGAAATCACACTCGCCGACATGTGCAAAACCAAATGAATGTTGCAACGTTTTTACTCACAGATGTGAGTGAAAAGTGAAGTTGTAGGGATAAAAAAATGCATAAAATGTAAATGAACACAAAAGAACAGAGTGAAAATAGATAATAAGATAGATAGATAACAAATATTACAAAGAAGAAAACTAAAAGGAATTACATTGCATTCTGCATTCTGACATGACATGACTCTTAGCAGCACTGCACAACAGTGGAACAATTACAGCTTGAGTTTCTCGATCTTCTTTTGTCTAAAATTGCGCTACACTGATGTACCCTAATGGCATGAAGATGCCAGGGCAACTTCAGAATCCTATTGCATCAACCTGCTGAAGACAGCAGTGGAAATAACGAGAGAATTGGTTGTGCATAAGAAAATGGGAAGGGCATTTGAAAAAACGGGAAGTGATGAAGAGAGCTAATGCAAAAAAATGTGGAATGATGTAAGTCACACGAGAAAGTAGTTCCTTTCACTACAACTGTATGAAGCTTGGTGCAACTTTCACAGGATTTAACAATAAAACTGCACCCAGAAACCACAATATATCATGTTTCATATATTACATATTATCTCTATGTTTGGTTTCATTCTAGATGTTTTGTATGTCACAAAGCTCTCCAATCAGGGCATCTGTAGCCACAATGAAGTCAAGATTACATAAGGAAGGGCACCTGGACATGATAATGACAAACAACACTTTACAGGGGTGTGTGCAAAATGTAACCACATCAAAGGAAAGCAATAGCACTTTTATTTATGTCTAAAAACGAGTGCAATGAGAAAGCAGAAAGGATTTGGAAAAGGGTAGCATGACAAGCATTCTAAGGGACAAATCATCACAGACTTGTTTTTCTACTTTATGAAAGTATTAAAACATCCACTGGTTCAAAGATTCTAACTAACCTAAATGATGTGTGGAAGCCTAAGCACTTCAGGAAGCACTGCTGAACTGACAGGTAAATATTGCCCCCTGTCAGAAAACATGAAACACTGCACTGCTCATGCACCCCCAGGCTGGTTCAGGGAGTGGTTCTTACACATGAAGAGGCATTTTCACTTCCTTTAAAACCAGTAAGCAAGCTTATGAATAAGCTAAAACAAGCTGGGTCATTAATAATATGAAATCCTGTCTGATGCTGTAACAAAACACTTGTAAATCCTCTTCAAGTTAATTATCCACCAGCCAGTCAGCCAATCAAATGAATGAATGAATGAATGAATGAATGAATGAATAAATGAAGAAAAATGAATATATAAATAAATCCCAGTGGAGCTTACTAACCCTCTCTTGTCCTGCTGTGTCCCAGATCAGGAACTTGTGAAGTTCATTTTGGTATTGCACTGTCTTGGTCATGAAGGATGCCCTGATGAAAAGAAATTACTTAATTTAATTTGAATGCTCTGCTTAAATAAAGACATTTACAACTCCAACTGAAGCTTACAGATTGTACTCCAAATAATTTTATCAGTCAGAGACAGTGACGAAACACATCACCATCTGGATCATCAGTTTGTTTAATATACCTTTATAAAGTGTGTCTGCTTTAATAGACAGGTTCTCAAATGTTGAACAACAAAAACATAATTGATTTATAGGTTCATGTGGCAAAATTCTTTACATATTTAGCAATTAAAAGAAAATTTGTCAGTGTTGGCAAAATTGAAATTTGGTTTGTACAAAGTCAAGGCTGTTTGTGTAAAATAGCTATTTATGTCAAGTTATTTATGCATCTATTATGTTTCACCAATAAAAATTGGTCAATTAAAATTCTGGTAATTACTGAACTGTCTTATGAATGTCTTTGTTTTCAGCAAACAAAACAGACCCTGGTGTATGAAGCAGGGGGAAGAACTAATTCAGTGAGTCAACTTAAAGAACCTGTTTTTAAATTCAGTTAACCATTTCATAACTGAGAGCAAAAACAGGCATAAACACAAAAAGACAAAAAAATAAACATAACTTCAAAAGAGGGGTTACTCCATGAACTTACCCAATTGTCGGGTTAATGTTTGGGTCAAAGCTGTCCTCCACAAATCTCCAGACAATACTTGATTTTCCAACACCGGTATCCTGCAGAGACAAAATAAAGTTGATATTAAACACAGCAGCCCTGAATATATTTGATGGTTACAAAGGACAAATGTACAAATGCATCTCATGGCCAAGAGGAAGGCATTGACGTTGTAACCAAAGAGTAACCTGTTCAAATCCCAGGATGGTTGAGGCCATTCCCCAGGTGCAGAAAGGTGTTGGCCACTCCTGTGTACGGCTTGTGTATTTACTACTGGTGTGCAAGACTAATGGGTTAAATGGAGAGGTCAAATTCACTATCACTAATTGTATGTGCAAAAAATTAAATACTATTTACATTTTCATCATAATGTAAGCAGGTGAGGAGGATGATACCTCAGGTACCATAAATGAACTAACGACAGTGACAATTATGGCTTGTTCGGTTTTATTATATTTTTAAGAGCAAACAACAGTACATGAATGGATGTTGTGCCCTCTGACAGATTAGTAAATAATAGTTGAAAAAAAGAATGATGAAGTTATTACCGCCACGAGTCAGTCTGTTTGTGAGTAACAGAAGTCAAAAAGTTTGGAACATATTTTTGTGACATTTTCTGGTGATGGTTTGGTTTTAGACTTTGGTGGTGACCAAGGGTATTAAGGGATATAAGACAGGGATGTGATGTTTGTGTAGTCAATCTCTACATCGCAAGGATAAACACTTACGACCCATGTAAACAACCAGCCTGGTGAAGGAGCAGTGATGCTACGATTATATAAACACGACTGAAGGAAACATATTTAGACGAAAAATTAAGCCAACTTACCCCAAGAAGACACACTTTTAGCTCTCTTAGTGCCATATCGATCTCTTCCTCTGTCGAAATGGATTTGTTGTGATGATGATCATTGACTATTTTTCCAGTTATTATCTTTAGTATTGTTCGTGGTGGTGGTCTACGTTATCTAACAGTTTTACTTCATCGTGATCACATACTACCACATTCGTGCCTCCGCCTTGGTCCTATTTGGTACATTGTCATTTACAACTACCAAGCTAACTAGCTAACAGCGAAGCTTCCAAATCGCCCCGACTCCATCTTGAACTAACTGTGTAGTCACGTGACTGCTCGGCCAGTGTCTCTGTGTGTGTGTGTTTGTCAAGCAAACCTATTTCTGTGAGGACATTTTGGCTGGTGCTCACAACTTTAACGGGCTTTTTGAGGATTAAGACTTGGTTTTAGAATTATGGTTAGAATTAGGTTAGGGTAAGGGTTAGGCATTTAGCTGTGAAGACTAAGGTTAGGGTAAGGGGCTAGGGAACGCATTATGTCACTGAGTGTCCACACAAAGAGCGCAAAACCAGACTTTGCGTGTGTAGGTGTGCATGTGCGCGCGCGCGCTCAAATGTCTTTATTAGGATATGAAGACATTTTAGCAGGTCCCCGCAACTTTAAAAGTTTTAAATGGTAAATGGTTTACAGTTGTGTGTGTATGTGTGTTCTTGTATAGATATCTTTGTGAGACTTATGAACGTAAGGAAGTGGGGACATTTTGGGAAAGTGAGGACATTCTGGCTGGTTCCCATGTTATGTCACCCCTTAAAATTGCACCTTGAGGTTTAATATGTGGTTTTAGGATTAGGGTTAAAATCGGGCTTAGACTTGGGTTAGACACTTAGTTGTAATGGTTAATGTTAGGATAAGGGGCTAGGGAATGCATTATGTCAGTAGGTTTCCTCACTATGAATGATGCGCAAACATGCTCCTATCTATCCCGGTTATGCTGAAGCCGATGACCAGTTAATAGGTTGGTTGACCATTGTAGAGAATATTACACCGGACACTTTCAGCACCAGGAAGTGCTCTCAGGAAGTAGTTTGCCGCTGTGTTTGAGTGACAGCTGTGCACTGGTGACAGCCCACACCGGGACGGCGGCCCCGCAGAGCCGAGGCGATACTTAAGATGGCAGGTAATGGTACTTTTAAATTGTTTTTTCTTGAGTATTTTGACGCTCACTTAATGCTTATAATGATGCTTTGTATACAATGTGTAACATTGGGGAAATATCGACCTTTGCTTAACTGCATTAACATGGTTCTCCCTGGCGAAGTGTTAGCCTCAAGTCAAGCGACAGGACTGGACAAGCTGTTAGCAAACTTAGCACTGCTAGGTAGCTAACCAAAGCTTCCAGGCGGCATCGAAACTGGTGACTTAAAGATCACATTTAAACGTGTAACCTATCAGTACGTGTATGTATCTTTGGAATAATTATGTCTTATGTATTTAAACACATCAACGCGCCTTAAATTGAGCTCATTATCGAAATGTTGATATACCAAAGGCTGGCGAGGTGACCTAGCTAACGATAGCTAAGTTGCTAAAGTCATTTTTAGCCCTAAGCTGACCAAATCCTCGTTTATATCAAAACAAAGGCGATATGTTTTGCTTCAACAGGCAGCCTTTTCGTGGTACTGCTAGGCCACTCGCAGATGCATTTACTACACTCTAATACCACGTTTGACAAATCCTGTCGAGATTTAAGATGTCTTTGTATTTGAAATACGTTCCCTTGCTTGCTCAGCTGTAAACACTGGCATTAGCCGTCCCACCACGTTTCTCATATTGGGATTTATTTCGTGGTTTTCTCTTTACTACACTACAATGCTGTTGTTTACGCGGTATGGCGTACTGGTGGCTATTAAAAATCTTGTCTCTGTAAATTATTTCAGGGCGTTGAAAAGCACACTCAAAGAAAAGTTTTCTGTCTAATTTGACTAAGTGATAATGGGAGAGACGACTGGAAATATTTCAAGTCTATTAGATTTTTCCTCCCTGAAATAAGTATAGTTCCCTGCCAGTGTAGTAATTTAAGGCACCATTTTCATTTTTAATATTATAGGTGTGATATTATAGGTTGATCAACCTTTTATTCCCCAGAAAAGTAAGCTTAAAAAAAGCCTTTGGCCATTCTTTTGATGTGATAAACTGAATAGCCATTATGAAATGTGATAAACATTTTAGACAAAAACTGGTATTGATAGATTTATCAACTGTTTTTCATGAAAATGTGGATCGGATTTGTCCTCTTTCACCTCTTTAACACTCATACAAGTACTATTTGTCTGTCTGGCTGTTGTGTTAATCTGCAATATTTTTCTTAGGTCTTAGGTTTATCTAATAAGTTGAATACAGTGCCAGAATGTCAAGTGATAATAATCACATAATGAGTCATTTCATGAGATACAGCATTCTCCAATCATGTGAATGTGATTCAAGGAGTTTTATAAATGCAGTGATTAACAAATGCGATACGTTTATTTATTAACAGGTTTTTTTGAATAATACGTTGCCCTCTTTAGTAATTTGCTACTTGTAAACCTGCCAACGCAGAATGTCTGATTTTGTACAGTTGAATTATGTATAGAGACACGAGTGATGATAAGTGATAAATTAACAGTGATGTTAAAATGTTTGCCACCATGAAAGCCCTGTCTTTCTAATTGTCTTATCCCTGCAGGTCTATCTTTATACTTTGAAGATGGCCATGATGATTTGGATGACTGTGAGTAATCCAGTTCATTTAATTAGTTTTCCAAACCCCATAAAACACTACTAGTAACGGAGGACTAATTTCTTGGATGTTCTGTACTTGAACTTTAATTTTCTTTCCCTTCATCAAGGGAAGTGTCATTTTTCTGGGCAACTCCATTAACCCATATGAAATTCAAAGCTGTCAACACTATTTCAAGATTTTGCAACATTGTATTATTAGCAGTTATACAGACTAGAGATCCCTGTCTGCATTAGGCACAATGATAAAACCATGTTCGGGTCCAGCTGCAAAGCCGGCATGTATTTACGGTTGGATGATTAAATGGAATAATCAGTTAGCCTCTCTGCTATATTCACCCTTTGGAGTCCTCATTTGTGACATTTATCATGATTCATTAGTATCAGCATTACACTGTAATTTCTGCGGTTCATATGTCGGCCCTTTGTATGAGAGTTTTGTTATGTAGGCATCACAGATGTGCTTCTTACAGTGTTCAAATTTTTCCCCTCTGCAGTTGGATTTGATGATTATGGCTCAGAGTGTGACGGCATTCGCATCACAGCCTTCCTTGATGCAGGGCAAGACAACCTAACCCCTCTGGGGAGGTTAGAAAAGTATGCCTTCAGTGAGAATGTTTTTAACAGGTAAGAAGAAATCAGTGCTCAGGCAACAACAAAAAGGTGTTGACAATGTGATGTATACAGTACATCGAGCAGTATGCCTTGTAAGGAAGAAATGTTTCAAGTGGTGGCCACAATGTAGCTTGACCTGTTAAAAGTTTTACAAGAATCCCTGCTGGCTGTTGGGTTTTACACATGTTGGTAGTGGAGGCTTCAATTGAAAAACTGCTCATTAACTTTGCATGGGGTGGTGACACGTGTTGCTAGACTGCACTGTGGATCCTTTGCTTTGCTTTGCTCACGTTTCATGAGGCTGATGTTGAGAAATGTTCATTTTACCAACCAGCAGTGTGAGCATTTGGCAATTCAAATATTCCAGGATAGTTGCTAGCCAGTCATAAATAACCTTTATATCCAAACACAACACAAATCCAAATAGAGACAAGGAGGTTTTTTTTTGTTTTTTTTTTTATGTTTGGTTGACGTTGGACCATGTCACGCACAGCAATGGCAGACACCATTTGGTCATTGCTTTAGCAACATCATCAACTCTTACTTCAAAGTCGGCCAATTCAGACATAGCTCTTCTAACTTATGATAGCTGCTACCACCGCCAAGTGCCATCCACTCAACATTAAGCATGTATGTGCAGTGTTAAAGATAAAATGATTGAAAACAATGATGAATCATACTTAGATTCTAATGTGGTATTAAGGTTTTGTTAATAGTAACAACTATGTGTTGTATTTAAACTCCTGAGAATGTGGTTCTTAAATACATACTTCCTCTGCAGACATGTAATATTGTTTTATTGTCCCCAAATAAACATATTTAGCTCCTGTCTTCATGCTTTTTTCTTTAGCTTTGCTAAGTTCAAGCACTCCTCCTGTTCATCCATGTGTGTGTGAAGCTTTTGACAGCTATGTGCTATGCTGTCAGCACTCAGCACTTGCAGGCATTGGCAGATGGTCTATTAACTTGAAGCTTCTGTTACTTTCCAGACAAATTGTGGCACGTGGCCTGCTTGATGTGCTTCGGGAGTTCAGTGACAATGAAAATGACTTCATCAGTGTCATGGAGACAGTAGCCAGAATGTCAGAAGATGGAGGTAGATGTCTTTTTCTGTTCATCTGATAAATCTGGCACAACCATGCATTAGACCCCAATTTAATTTGAACATTTTTTGATTTTTTTTTTAAAACACCATTTGAAATTTCAGGATTTATTTCTACATGGTACATGAGTGTGCGTAACAAATACACTTGTACCATGTAATGCACATATTTAATATTTGTTCTTCATTTGTACTTTGTGATGTGTGTACTCAGAGCCCACAGTGCGAGCTGAACTGATGGAGCAGGTTCCAAACATTGCTATGTTTTTACATGAGAGTCGGCCCAACTTCCCAGCTGCTTTCTCAAGATACTTGGTACCAATTGTAGTCCGGTATCTCACTGATCCAAATAATCAGGTAGGTTTCAAATGGACCAATTGTCTAGCTGAAAATATAAAACTTTTAATTTTACAGCCTCTTCTTGTATTGAAAATCATTGTACTACAATACATGTTTATGTTTGTGAGCTTTTTGTGAAATTACTGTAAAAAAAAAAAAACATTTCCAGGTGCGGAAGACGAGTCAGGCAGCGTTGCTTGTTCTGCTGGAACAGGGCCTCATCTCTAAAACCGACATGGAAACTAAAGTATGTCCAGTTCTGCTGGACCTCACAGAACCCAGCAGTGACGATGACTACAAAATAGAGGCTGTTGCTGTAAGAAAGTCCACTTGTCTCAGTAAATTAACAGTAAAGCTCACTCACAGTATGGTCCTAGACAAATATTTTGGACTGTCAATGACTTGTCACTGCCTGTATCTAATCTGTTCACCTGGCCTGACTGATCCTTGAATAGATTGTTTTGAACTATATTTTACTCTAATCTTAATTCCTTAAATCCTTAACATCTTGTAAAGCTTTCACTTTAAATATTCAGCTTTTCAGTTAGTTGGGATTTCACTAAAAGGTTTCCCATATGTTTCCTCTTCCAGATAATGTGTAAAGTTGTCACTATGTTGAGCAAAGACACAGTGGAGCATCTACTGTTACCACGTTTCTGTGACCTGTGCAGTGATGCCAGACTTTTCCAGGTTCGCAAGGTAACAACATCCAAACTATGTTTATCTCTGCTAGTTTAAAGCTTAAAATACTTTTCTGATTGTGAACCTACATGATATTCAGTTTGTATCTTTTGTTATATTGAAGACATTTTGAGGTAAGCTAAACATATTTTTGTTTGTTCATGACTATACATTGACTGAGTTTGCCTTAATTCGGTTTAGCACATCTAAGTAGCTGTGTTGTTGTCTTTGAGGAATGTTAATTTTCTGTAAATGGCACAAGATGGAGAAGTCTTTTTTTAAAGAGCTGAAAATGGTTATATATATATAATACAAGACTATTATCCACCACTTGTTTTGCTTCTTAATCCCACCTAGAATAGTTCTGCATATTTTACCCAGTTCTGCAGCCTCAATAACAATAAAAAAGTCATTGTGTCATTCAGCAAGAAATCATGCAGTTTTTAAGCAGTTTGAGTGAAAGGTAATGTCAACTGAAATTGCATTTCATGTGTATATGTTAGAGAAAACAAAAAAAATTAAGATTAAGTGACTGTTTTGTTTGTTTGTTTTAAAACAAAGCCAATAACTTTGCCATGTTGTTGGCCCTGTCTTCTAAAACCCTGTCTCTGCAACAATAATCCTTTTTCGAACTGTGTTCCTTTGCTTTTTGACTTGTGTTTCCTTGTCACTGTACCTGAATTATAATGCTTGTATTACACATTTGTTCCAGGTCTGTGCAGCAAATTTTGGAGAGTTCTGTTCTATTGTGGGTCAGGAGGCTACAGAAAAACTACTGGTGAGAGAGTCCATTTATATTAGCAGCATTATGTAATATGATAGATAAACATAGCTGTTCTTCAATACATTTCTGAGTCAGTGTTTTAAATGCAAATAATTTTAGTTTTTTGGATTAGCTGTGATGGCTTTCTGTCATGCTCTTCACAGCAAACTTTCTGAATTTAAGTGGAGCGGACTTGTTTTTTTGGTTTTTTTTTTAAACATAGATGCCCAAGTTCTTCGATCTGTGCTCAGACAGTCTGTGGGGCATCAGGAAAGCTTGTGCCGAGTGCTTCATGATGGTCTCCAATTCCACCTCTCCAGAGGTGCGACGCACAAAACTGTCCCCCCTGTTCATCAGTCTTATTAGTGACCAGTCCCGCTGGGTAAGATGCACAAAAGAAATTGCAAGTCAAACAATTGCTTAAGATTATAAGCACATTGATGTGTAACTTCCTCTTTTACTCTGAAATGACGCCACTGTTGCTTAGCTCCAGTCAGTTTCTTTACCTCAGCACTGAATGAAATTTCATGTTCCTTATTTTAAGTTATGCCTGTTTTGATGCAAATTTTTTATTTGCATTTAGAGTCTTTTTTATGATTAAATATGAATTAATATTTTATTGAACCATAAGGTTTACAATTTGCAAATAAGTATCACAGCGCCTAACTGTCATACTGTTAATGTTTTTGCAGACTTAAGCATCATTCATACTTTCTTTCAGTTAGTACTGATGGATATGTTAAATCTTTAAGCTTCCATCATGTTACAAGCAGAATTGCATGTTGTTCAATTGCCCTAATTTATGTAACATTTTGGATCAAAACATTTTCTTAAAACAATGACAATATTACAATCTTCACACATCTTATCAGCTTAGTCATCTGTGAGACACTTTGGACTGCATTCATTTAAAGGGTGCTTTAAAATATTGTTTGCATTAAGCCATTGCCCAAATGCACTTCTTTGGAGTGTAAATGAAACTGAGAGATTTCTTTCTGCTCTAATAACAGGTGCGCCAGGCTGCTTTTCAGTCTTTGGGACGTTTTATCTCTACCTTTGCCAACCCCTCCAGCACAGGTCTTCACTTTAGAGAAGATGGAGCACTACTAGAGGTCCCCAGGGTCACATCGGAAGGGTAGGCTGACTGTTACAACATCTTTTGTCACAGTGGGGTGAAGAATTTGTGGTTATTTTTCGAATTAAAATCCATGTACCAAGTCAGATATTTTAACTATACATAATAATGCTACTCAAGTATGAGTTTGTGTCAGTGTGAATTGGCCAAATGAATCATGGTCATAATTTACTGGGATTAATCAGGATAGACTGGTTTGTCTCCTAGTTTAAAGGTTTAAAAGAACAGTGCTGGGAAAAGTCATGCTAGGCCTCATCAAGATACTTTGTAGAGTTTAAAATTCACTTTTAAATTATTTTGTTTAAGCTTTGATGTTTGACCAGCTTTGAACTAGGGCTTAGCTCACCACAAGGGGTTTTCTGAGAAGCAGAAAAATGTTTCTTTTTTGATAGTGTAGTTAGTTGTCATAAGTTACATTAATGACCAGATTCTCTCTTCTTTTACAGTGTTTGGTGTAAATATTTACATTGGTGTTTTTGTTTTGCTCCTTACAGTGACTGCTCCCTAAACTCGTTGAACTGCTCCGACCTCAGCAACTGCCGCACAGCAAGAACTATCGCTCACACGCCTCCCAACCAGGATGGACGTGCAACACCATCGCCAGAGCAGATGTCAATAGCTGACAGTGAAAACATGCACAACTTTGATAACACTTCTGTGTCTGCAGAGATGCAGGATGTTTTCAGCCCCGTTGTCTCAAAGGACAGCCCTATGACAACAAACAACGCAAATACTACAATAGAGATGGACCAGACAGATGAGAACTTTAATTCTTTCCACTTCTGGAGGTCTCCTTTACCGGACATCAGTGGAGAATTGGAGATGCTAAGTTGTCAAACATCAGAGGACGTGAGAAAGGAAGAGAAACAGAAAGAGGAAGATGAGGAGGAAGACAATTGTCCTGACTCCACTTCCAGTCATGGCAAAGCTACCAGTGACCAGATCCAGAAAGTTTTAGACTGTTTGCAACCTCACATGGATGACCCTGATGTACAAGGTTAGTTTTGGTGAATTATGTTTCATCACTTGTTGTCATAGCACATTTATGTAAGTGGTGTTTTGACAGAAAGATTAAGGACTAAGCTTTGCATCTGTAATTTGTCTAGCGCAAGTCCAGGTGTTGTCAGCAGCTCTGAAGGCAGCCCAGCTCGACAGCCCAACAGACAGCAGCCTAACTGAACCCCAGTCAGAACAGCAGCCTGAGAGTGACACTGAGAACCCGTCTTTGGAGAGCAAATGTGTGGAGGTTCAGTCAGAAAGTGAGGAGAGCCCCACAGACGAGGAGCAAATGACGGAGACGCAACTGGAGTCATGCCCTGTCCAGGAGCAAGGGGACGAAGAGACACAGACAGACCCTCAGGAGGACCAGGAAGACTCTCCTCCTACCTCACCTGTTCTGGTACGAGACTATTTTGAATATTGGAGGGTGTTTGATTTAGCTTTATAAACAAACTACAGAGTAGGACAGAACTGACAGAAGAACTGTAGAAGCACTGTAGAGTTCATGAATGCTTAGATGCATTCATGAATACATTGGCAATACTGAATGTTATTTTATGGGGAAAAGGGAAGGTATCTTTCCTACATGTTTGTTAATAGACATTACTGAATCATCTGTAGGATATTCTTTAAAGTGATGCTGAGGATTTTTTTTCACCTAGTTTTGAAGATAAAAACAACTGTTGGTTTCATTCCCCATCTCTGCAGCCCCAATGTTTATTCACATTTTTATTTAACAGGCTTACGTTAGCTGTGGAAATGGTAGACTCCAGCTTTATTACAGGTCTTGCATATTTACAGAAAACAAATTAAAGAAAGAAAAACTTTAACTTCTTTAATTGGTATAGTGCTTGTTAGTTCTCTTATGGACTGAGTGGATATTTGTGTTTTCCCCAGGAGTCTGAGCTGATAGAGTGTGTGGAGGAAGACGAAAAGGATGACTTGGCTCACAGCCCTCTGTCTGAGGATAAACCTAAGGTCCAGGTCAGTTAGCGCTGCTCTCATACATCCTTCTATTTTGCTCCTCTCTGTTAATATCAATTTGCTCAGACTATTGGTGGGCTAGATATAACACAACTATCTTTCCAATAGAGCATCTGAATGTTTATCCAGATAAGAGTTGTTTCCTGGAACATTGTTTCTATTGATATAAACAAGAATTAATAAATTAAACAATTAAAATGACATTTTTAAAGGACATTGACTTATTATCGTTATCGTCAAAATATTGACAATGATATTGAGAAATATTGAGATAAATACCTGGTCCTTGTACTTTGCTCTTCTTTGGTCAACATACTCTTGCACCTCTCACCATGTCTCTAGAATGTCATTCCTCAGCAACTGTTGGATCAGTACCTCTCAATGACAGACCCAGCCCGGGCTCAAACAGTCGATACAGAGATAGCCAAACACTGTGCCTTCAGTCTCCCGGGAGTTGCTCTCACTTTGGGAAGACAGAACTGGCATTGCCTCAAGGACACGTACGAAACCCTAGCTACTGATGTGCAGGTAAACAGAAATGTGAAACCAGGATGTTTACATGTTAATGTAATAACATTAGACATTCAGATGGTTGTACTTGAATCATTCCTTAATATTATCACACATCTCACCTTGAAATTATAATAATAAAACTAGACAGAGACTTACTATTTGTAAACAATAACAAACATAATGTTATTGCAGGCAGTAATATCCAATTATAGAATGAGGCATCTTGCTTAATTGAGCATGTACCTAATAGAGGTTACCAGCTACAGGATTGTCATGAGTGTTACTTTTTTCTTTCATGGACAACCCAAAGATGAACAGTGTACCTCAGTTGAGACTCATCGTGTAAGGGCTTTCTTATCAGGATGTGAGCAAGAAATAGAAATGTACAAAGTGAACCTTTTGCTTCACAATTTGGCAACAATAATGTCAGGAGATAATTTCCCTCTTCTTCAGTAATTTAATTGACTGCACAATTATGTACATACATAAATGCTATTAAGTGATATTTTCATATTTATATTCTGTGATATGCTGTCATCCTCTTGTGTTTCCCTCCTTCCTACCTCTCTCTTCCTTTCTCTTTCGCTCTATCAGTGGAAGGTGCGTCGTACACTGGCATTCTCCATCCATGAGCTGGCAGTGATCCTGGGAGATCAGCTGACAGCAGCGGATCTGGTTCCTATCTTCAACGGTTTCCTCAAAGACCTGGATGAGGTCCGCATTGGTGTGCTCAAACATCTGTATGACTTCCTCAAAGTAAGATTCATCTTTTGCTATTCCAAGTGTGCACTGTGAGAGTGAGAGTAATAGGTTCCGTGTTTTCAAACACTTCATATATTGTTTTTCATAAACCATTACTGCTATTTCTGCCTCACATTAGATAACTAAGATAAATCATGTGCATCTTCTCGCTGCAGCTGCTGCAGGCAGACAAAAGGAGGGAATATCTGTACCAGCTTCAGGAGTTCATGGTGACAGACAACAGCCGCAACTGGAGATTCAGATATGAGCTGGCAGAGTATGTCTTATTTTTTCTGTTCTACAAAAGAAGGAATTTTCAGATACTTACCCTTTTACATTTTATAGCAGACTTAAAATCAGTGTCATCATTCTATCAGCAAAGTAGCAGAACTAAGTTTTAATTTGTAACGCTTTGTATTAGTTTTTACAGGTTTATCCTATAGTGTTGTTTACATTTATATTATTCTACTATATTACAATAAACTTTGTATAATTTGCATGTTTCCCTCTTTCCCTGCCTCATTCCAGGCAACTGATCTTGATCATAGAGTTGTACAGCCACTATGACGTGTATGACTACCTCAGACAGATAGCACTCACACTCTGCTCTGACAAAGTCTCAGAGGTCAGGTGGATCTCATACAAACTGGTAAGTCTACAGCAGATGGTATCATTTTTTGTGTGCCTGTGGAGGGAATGTCTGGTTTTGAATAACACCAGCAGCTTGTGAAAGATATTTGTCAGCAAAAAAATTATGGAATATACAAAACAAAAAGAAAATGAGTCATGTGAGAGTAGTTGCTCAGCCACATAGACTACTTGTGTTGTAACTTCTTGATTGTTTAACAGATATTGTGACATGTTTTTGAACCCTTGTGTTTATTTCCTTGATAAGAAAGACTTGCAAATTACCACTGATAGAGTGGCAATTAGTCTTACATATAACAAACCATAAAGCTAGAATGTGTTTCTTTTTTAACACATTGTTTGTAAAAATAAATAAATAAATAATTGGATATAATGGTTTTTGTTTTGTTTTATTGGGCAGAATCAGACCACCCTTGTTTCCCGTCTTAATAATTATATGAGCGAGCATAGTGCTGCAGTTAAATTCATTTTAACAAAATTTCACCATTGAGGATTATGACCATTTTTCCATAAAACTATTTATTTTGAGCAGAGATGAACTTTTAGTCTAAGCAGCTTTCATACTGCGGACAGCTTCTTATTCTTTGCTTGTATTCTCCGACTAAATAGTAAGTAAGTCCAGTGACTCACTCTGGATGCACATTTTTAATCAATTCCTAACATATGTCAAAGCAAGTTTGCCATCTTGTGCCTCTGTACTGGTTTCAGGTTGTAGAGATTCTCCAGAAGCTGTATGCATGTGGTGCTGATGATCTGGGCCTCAACTTCATCAACGAGCTTACCGTCCGGTTTTGCCATTGTCCTAAATGGGTCGGGCGGCAGGCATTTGCCTTCATCTGCCAGGTCTGTTGTGTGTTTTTTCCCTGCATGGAATAATGAAGCAACAGCTTCAGTTTTATCTCCCTACCTGTTTTTCAACTGTAAATACTGTAGCTGCTTGTAGCTAATTCCTGCTGGCAATTTGAAATAAAAGCAAACATTTTCTTTGTTCAAATAAAATATTACTAGTTTTAACACAATTAATGCTTCTGACAGTTGGATTTCTCTTAATATGGAAGGGAAACAGAAGAGTGGGTGTTTATGCAGTGACCATTTTCCCGAGCCACATCATTGTCTGTCATCGTCTGTCGTTTTTAAGTGTACGTGTCATGGTGAAACCACCAGTGGAAAACCATGAGCCAGTTGGTCAACATTTTTGTTGTCTGGGAGGATCATGATGTGTTGTGTCTTCTGGCTTGTATGCAAAATAACAGTCTGTGTTTCCTCATACTGTAGGCTATAGTGGAGGAGGATTGTATGCCCATGGAGCAGTTCAGCCAGCACCTCCTGCCAAGCCTGCTCAGCCTCTCATCAGACCCAGTAGCTAATGTCCGTGTACTGGTGGCCAAGGCTCTACGACAGAGTGTCATGGAGAAAGGTACAAGAGTCCTTTGAAACAGAATCATTGCATTGTTACAGCACAGATCTCTGTTAATTTGTCAAATGAGTAAATATAAAATGTTAATGTAGGTGATTAGTTAGATGTACTGTGTTAATTAGAGAGCGCTAGATGTGTTATAGTTGCTTCTTTTAGTCTTCATATTAAGTAAAGTGAATCACCCTCTGGCTCCAGACAACCTCCACCTACGCAACTAGTATCAGCTCTTGTCATCAAACCTTCAGCTAGACAGTGAATTACTTTTTTGAATTTAATTTGACTTCTATATATTACTTCTACATTAACTTTCTGATTTTGCATTTAAGCATCAATTTACTTCAAACTTCAGTGTTAAAATGAAACACATAACTTTTAGTAGTACTTTGTTAGTTTTTCTTTGTCATCAACAGCATTAGTAGCAGTATGTAACTCATGTTTTGATTTTTGTTGATGTTATTCTGCCTCTGTTTCTGAACAGAAAATTATCTAATATTTTATGCTGTGTCCTTCATCTGAAAATAATACTGTCAGATCTAAGTGAGGAAGTGTTAGCATATCCAGTAGCAGTACAGAGTCCTATGGGGATAAGAAGCATTTATCCCATCAAACAGCTAAATGACTGGGTTTTTAGAGCAGTAGAATACACTTGTGATGCTTTTTATGGGCACTTATTTGTGTTTTCATAAAGTCATAATCCAATCCTACAGTTTTACAGCTTGTTAGTGTATCTTTCTGTTGTACATGCTCTATTCCATCTCTCCCTCACGCATACGGTGCAGCTTTTTCTGGTTTGTAAACCTAAAGGTGTCTTGTTCTTGGTCTACAGCATATTTCAAAGAGCCGGGTTGTGCCTACTCTGATGAGCTGGAAGAGACTGTGATGGCACTGCAGTCAGACAAGGACCGCGATGTCCGCTTCTTTGCCAGCCTGGACCCCAACAAAGGCTTGATGGACACGGCTCCTTTGACCTAGCCTCAGTGCCCAACTCATGTTACAGCCCACCTGCCTGTCTACCTACCTGTCTGTCTGACTGATGCACAGTCAGCACAACCTGCAACACCAGCACCAGACCAGACTCCCGACCACGCGCTGGCTGGGCAGACTTGCACCAACCTTCACTTGAGAATCGTGTCAGGTGTTGAGATAAAAGTAAAAAGCGTGAGCATGATCAAACAATACAACCCATTGTCTGGTTGGGCTCCACACAGCACACCTTAAATTCATTCACAACACACAGTGCATGCAGCATTTTCAGGAAATGAGCAGGACTCAGAGATCGGCTGCACCACTTTGTAGGAGCTGCCACCTTTTTTGCCTGAATATTTTTTTTGCCCTCTACACTAATTACATTGACTCAATCCTTCCCAAGCCACAGATTTGTAAAATTACAATGGGCTCTTTTTCTCTACAAAGCTAACTCTAAGCTTAATATAAATTTTCTGAATTGATTTTATTATTCCTTGTTGCTTCTTTTTGTGGATTTCCTAATGAACAAGCGGGCAAGGCCTGTTTGACTCTGACATGTGCACTAACTCAGGGGGACTCATCTGAAACTAAACAGCATTATTATCTTTTGTGATAAGCAGCAGCTCATGAAACTTGTTGATAAAGAACTACAGCTGTCTGAGCAACAGACCAGCCAAACCAAGTAGCTCTGCCAGTGTCTCTCGCATTATTTCTTTTCAAATGCCTCCATCTTGTGAATTGTGCTCTGGGTTATTGTCTGTTTCTGTTCTACTTTTCCTTTTATTTCCTGTATTCATTTGACCACCTGGTCTTCATGGGCCACTGAAACCACTACTGTTGCATAGCGGGAACAGTGACCCTGTCACTCAGCATAACTTCTGATTGACACCATGTCTTAGACATGTATTTTTTTTAAAAAAAAAAAAACAAAACAAAAAAAACAAACCCTTAATCACAAATCGTTGACTCTCTGACTCCAAAAAGTGTCTGTTTACCAAAAAATGTGACACAACACAACATAGCATCAGGTGACGATGAAATACCTCTGTTTGGACGTGACTGGCCAGTGTGTGGTTCCTGTAGAGAGACATCTGTGTGTCTCTGAAGTCTCTTCTCGCAGGCAAATGTTCTTGATGAGTGATTCTTTTTTGAGTGATTCTGTGGTGTCAACTTCAACATCTTAACAAGGGCTCTTAATGATGCGCCACAGGGTGATGTCAAACTGAGAAGAGATGGAAGGCAAGCTCACTGTTGGATTATGCATGTATGCCCCCCTTTGTGTATAATCGGTTCCAGTTCTTAAACGTTGACCTGATATGAATTATGTGACCATGGTAGCTTTCAGTGGATCTGATGGACCAGTTGAACATTAGGATAAAGGAGCAGCTGTATTAGGAGACTGAAAGACAAGTGATGATTCTTTCCCTGTGTTGGTGGAATGATTTAATTATGAAGTTTCTCAATATTTTGCTACTCTTTGTACAGATTACACCTGTGGAAAATGGTATTTGTTTCTGAAACCAAGGCCAGTTTTGTCGGGTTTTAAAACATGGACATGTGTGAATACTGGGAGCAGTCACCAAGTCACTTTTTTAGTCTCTTGTGCTTGTTCTCCCTCAGTTGTAAATTATATCACGCCCACCCAACCCCCGCCCTTATTTTTGAACATAGACATAACTTGGAAACTGATTGTGGTGTGTGCTGTGCATCTCAATTCTTTCTTCCTTCAAAAGGAGAGGTCACTGCAGTAATGGCAGTGTCTACTCATCTCAGCTGTCTGCAATTTGTGTCCATCTCATTTTTATGTAGTAGAACAGTTAATATATACATTTTATGAAAATTATTTTTCTTTTTCAAGTATGCACCACTGTTCAAAGATTTTATATCCTAACTTTACAAAATTTACAACCTTTGTAATATTCAATGGTTTCTTTTAAAAAGACATTTTATGTAATGTTATTTTTAGTATTCTGTAATTAAAATGATGAAAATTTGAAAGCTGTGCTGATGTTTTGAATGAATGACCACTGTGATCAACTGAATGTTCTGGATTTTACTACTTCATAAAGAAAAACTCTTTGAGGAGGTAGTTGCATCAGTCAAAATAGCCACACAATATAAACTGGTTTTCCTGCCTTTTACCAGATAAACATTATTATACTTGTGAGGTTAAGGCATTTTTGGGTCCAGTTTTCCCATTGTGCTACCTTTTTTTTTTTTTTCCTCAATGTTTTACATCATCGCTGACTTGACTGTTGTGGGGTTTTGACTTTGACATAGCAAAAACAAATATTTCTCCTGTCATCTCAGGCTCCAGCATTGTGGTCTATTAAAGGTCTAATGTGTAAGAGTTGGTGACATGTAATGGTGAGACAGTCGATGTAACAAATGGAGGACTCCCCTGCTCACCCCTTCCTTTCCCAAGTATGTCAGGTAGCTATGGTGGCCTCCACATACCAGAAAGAATATCATTCTTCTTTGCTTGAATGGTAGTTTTCTGCTTCAAAATGTGAGAAGCACATTGTGGTTGATTTGTCTGTTTAGGCCGCTGTAGAAATGTGGCGGCTATAAAAAGGCTTATTCTACAACTATAATATAAAACCCTAACCCACAGATTTTTGTTTTAAAGCCATTATGCACCTAAACATACTTATGGATATTATATCACATCTCTGCCAAAAGACCCTCATAAATGTTACACACTCACTACTTTTAGAATATTGATTAACAGGTTGTTTGTGCCAACTTTCTCAATTTGTAGTGTCAAGAAAATGTCACTTATTATTTAAAAAACAGTATTTATTTTGTTATATCAAGCATACACACTCCAGGAATACTCAGATGAACACAAATATCTAAAGCTGCAACCAGCTTTAGACATTTGTTCCCCGTGTTAGTATCTTTAGTTTGTCTTAACCAGCCATCTCCCTGCAGCTCCTGTGCAGCAGGTGAAAACTCGACACTGTCCCTTTAGACCAGCGGTTCTCAAACTTTTTATACCAAGTATGATAATGTTACCTTGAAAGAATAGGCCAAGTACAGTCAGCTACAGACTTTTCACTGGTAGAGCCAAATTAGTTGAAGATCGATGGAGAGATGAGGTGACTCAAATGATCACTATTATTGTTTGTATAATCATTATTCATCATTATTTTTGTTTGTAATTTGTTTCATTTTCTATAGACTTTGGTCAAAATTCCTCAGCTCCACTCCGATCACATACCCTGGTATATACAGTAAAACGATATTTCTGATTTTTCTTCAAGTACCACCAGAGGAAGCTCACATACCACGTGTACAGTTTGAGAACCATGGCTTTAGACTAATCTCTTCCTGAACAGCAGAAGTTTGCGGTCCCACACAGTGCTGCCGTAGCTCTGGATGAGCTCCATGCCGCAGTGTCTC
This sequence comes from Brachirus orientalis, assembly GCA_016785285.1. NCBI lineage: Eukaryota > Metazoa > Chordata > Actinopteri > Pleuronectiformes > Soleidae > Brachirus > Brachirus orientalis. Next base: position 2,215,506 of record JAFBJR010019394.1, read on the forward strand.
TCCAAGTGTTCCCTGGCATGTTCAGCCACGTCCCCACGAATCTTCAGGGTCTTGAAGTTATCAAAGTCTGAGCGGCCCAGCTTCCTCAGCCGCCGAGCTGCAGAGCGATAACACTTCCAGGGCTGCGCCTCCAGCAGGAGATGCTGGCTGATGGAGGCCAGGCGAGAGAGAAGCTGCAGCAGGCCCGAGTCTCCGTGGTTTAAATGCACCCACATGGTGACAGCCAGGCACAGACTCAGGTGGAAGTGAGAGCATCTGTGCTGCTCCAGGTAACACTGCAGCTGGTCAGTGTCTGTCGTGATGTCCAGAGGGATGAAGGAGATGCTGCGGGGCAGAGGGTTGGTCTGCTGAGCTCGCTGAATCAGAGCCTCGTCCAAGTCGAAGCCCAGGAGATGAACTCTGCTCTCCTCGGACTCTTCACTCAGAGGCTCCTGCACCACATGCTTATAAAAGGCTACACTCAGGTCCTGTCATTCACAGAGGGAAGCAAAGAGAGCAGTCATCACCATGGTCATTTCAGAATCAGAAACTCTTGAAAGGGACAACCCACCAATTATGACACATGAAGTTGAGTGTACTCATTGTGAGGTCTGCTAATATATATAACAGCAATTCTGTGCCTCCAAGGAAAATAAAATCAAAGACGCAACTATTGCATTACATGAAGTATTGAATTCAGGTTTTTATTGATTTGTCAGCCTTTCTCTTCCTGTTGAAAAGCTTCTCACACCTAAATTATTTAACAATAAACTTGAGTTGATATGAAAGTTCCATGTCACCACTATCCTGACTAAAATAATTGGGACTCACAGTGTTATTTCAAGTTTTTTTTTTTTTTTGTTATGTTTTTAATATCATCAGTTCATCTGTTTTCATAAGATTTCATAATATGTGCACAAATAAATATTGCTTACACTACCAAACAATTGTTTTGTAATAATACAAAAACATTGCTTAATGGAATGGCTGGAAAGATGCAGGCTCCCCCTTGTGGCACTTCAAAATAAAACACGAGGACTATGTGTTGGGGAGCTCGCATTTTCAAGTCATTTACGTGAAATATTAACAAATGTTCCCCATTTGTGATCACTCACCCCCATTTTGGAAAATCACCTTGATCAACGTATTTAAAAAAGTTTTTTGAATCCCTTTTACCATTCATTTAAACTCTTCAGACATGTGTAGATTGTGATGGATTACAGTAATTGTATAAGAACATGTCACGTGAGCATGCAGGAAAACGGATGGTCAAATTTACAGGCTAACAAAAACAATCGCTGCCGTTTGTCCCGGACTCTCGTACCCCGGAATTACAGCCCACGTCCAACATGAGCGTGGTCTCTTTCCCGCGGCCGTAGCCCAGATCCTGAAGGAGGGAGGCGGGAATCAGACTCAGGCGGTTCTCCGGAGGATTAAATGTGTAGTAGTTTATAAAGTTGCCGTGAGGAGCAGCTCCTGGTTCATTTAATTCACCTACGGAGTCGCTACATGTTGCCATAATTGTAACGTGTGCACCTCTAAAATGCTTCCGAGTGGGAAACATGGACAGTCATGGACAGTAACATTTCACTTCAACAGCAACAAACAGCAAAGAACTGACTAAACAGAGGGTATAATAAATATTTTTTTTTTTTTTTTAAAAAACAGACTTATTTTTAAACTGCTTGATTTTCTTTCAAACGTTTACATTTATGAATATTAAACTTTTTTTTTTTACAACTTTCAACATGTCACGTTTCAGGAAGATAAAAATGTCTATGGCCATAGTGTGTTTCTCAAAATTAAAAACAACACCCCATTTATTCAGTATTCCTTATTAATCCCAAAGAATTTAACACGATTATATGCAAACAGTAAATGCACAATTGTTTCTGTGCCAGTATTACGCAGTACACCGGATTCATAAAGTTTATTTCTGTCTTTTCTAGATTTTGCCTGGTTAAAGTTAGTCTAAATTGTTTCTTATTTATTGATCTCAAAAACAAGTTTGATAGTCTAGTTTGATAGAAGTTGAAGTTGAATTTGTTTTTTTTGTTTTTTTTTAATAATTCAACAGCTTCCATGTCAAATTAAATGTTAGTGTTCACTAACTTCGAAAGTACTTGCAGCAGTATTATACACAACATGATACTCACATGTATATGTGATACTTTCTGAGGATAGCATTATGATGTTCAAATTAAAGGTTTATAAAGCCAATGACAAATCAGTTTTGGAAACTTCCCTGCTGCAACATTAGAATATTTCTGCACAAAGTCAGACTAAGAGTAGATTAATAGCATTTATTTCTGAGAACAAATAACTGTTGGAGTTTGTTGGTGTCATGTACAGCATTTGAATTGACTGAGTAGCTAAAACAGCATTTGAAATACAAGAAAGAAAGAATTGTAATCTTCTCCAGGTCAGTAGGTGGCGCCGTGCAACTTTGTTCGCAGGTTTGAGAGACGAGATAAAATGTTCTTCCTGGTTTTTTTTGACGAAGACGAAGGTTAGTTAGTATCTTTGCTAATTCCACGTTTGTCCGCTGACATTGAGGACAACATCGAGCCTTTGTGTTTGTTTGCGCCTCTTTCAATAAAAGGTAAGGAGAATCATTCAAAAGTGTCCTCTGTGACGGAGATGTGATCTTTTGGAAGCAAAAGCGAAATAGTTTGCGAAGCGCTAAAGCGTAGCTACTGACGCGAACAGATACGCGTGAAACACAGCAACAGAGATTTACATTTATGGACACTTTACTGCACGTGGGATGTAAATGTTTAAAAGCGGTATGATCCGACGCCAGAGCCAAAACCGTTGTCTGAAATCAAATTGCAACACAAGGAAGTAACATAGAGAAAATGGCAGGTCGTTTTTACAACACCACAGCTGTATATGATCTAAAGACAGACGACGCTCAAGTTAGCATCCGATTCGGCACTTAAGGGGAAAGTTAAGGGGAAATTAACGTGCAGTGCGACTGTTTATCCACTGTTTGTCTGTTTTTTTGTACACTACCTGATCTGAATACATTTTAGACCTTTTGGGTAAGACATTAACTTTGCCAGAAACCAGCTATTGTATTTGTGAAACTACGCAAAAACAAGCAGACACGGGAATAGTTTCTTTCCACAGGCTGTCACTCTGATGAACACTTAACAACAGTCACAGTGTCAGGAATAATCCCTGTGGTCTTACAACCGGTTGTGTATACAGTATCTATCACAATGTCATTCCACCTGTTTATAGCATATCTGTTCTAGAGGAGAAAAAAAAAAAAAAAAAAAAAAAAATATATATATATATATTTATCTTCATGCACCTTTTGCACTTTATTGCCACAATATAAGCTATGTGCACTTGAGCTGCTGCTTAGTTTTTTTTATTATTTAAGTTTTACATATTTCTATTGTTTCTTTACCTTTGTGTGCGACTGACTGTCACTTTTAATTTTTATTACTTTGTGTTGGTACAAGAGAGTGCTGTAAAACCGGAGTCAAATTCCTTGTATGTGAAAACTTACCTGGCCAATAAAGCTGATTCTGATTCTGAAAATGCTAAAGGGGATATTTCACCGCTTTGTTTGGAGACCTAGACCACATTAGACCAGGTTCAGATCGAAAACCACTGTACCTAGACTTCTCAAATCTGGACTGGATCAATCCGCAGACCCTGGAGATTAATAAAAACACAGTCTCTGATTTGTGAAACCTTTATTCTATTTGTGAAAATGCAACAAACGCACATTTCACCGTTTTTTTCAGCATATAGACCACATTAGACTAGGTCCAGATCGAAAACCACTGTGCCTAGACTTCTCAAATCTGGACTGGATCAATCCGCAGACCCTGGAGATTAAAAAAAACACAGTCTCTGATTTGTGAAACCTTTATTCTATTTGTGAAAATGCAACAAATGCACTGAACCCATTGCCTACTTACCCCCAATGGGTGTCTCATTGGGTGTGTGAATGCGCCTTTATTGTATTTTCACAAATAGAATAAAGGTTTCACAAATACAATAGCTGGTGTCAGGCAAAGTTAATGTCTTACCCAAAAGGTCTAAAATGTTTTCAGATCAGGTAGTGTAAAAAACAAACAAACAGTGGATAAACAGTTGCACTGCACTTTAATTTCCCCTTAGCTTTCCCCTTAAGTGCAGAATCGGAAGCTGGCGAATCGGATGCTAACTTGAGCGTCGTTAAAGACAGTGATTTTCTATCGTTATGTTCTGTTGACTCAAAGGCGTCTCGTCTGCCAAATGTTTGCATATTTCTTGTGCAAATCTTAAATCTTAATTAACATCACAACGTGATAACACGTCATTTAATGGTTCTGTATTAAAATGTCGTGTATCATCAGCAAAATGCACTGCAATGAAATGGGCTTTTCCAGTGTTTTTATGATATACAGTTTGGTCCTTTTTGTCTCTGTACACCACCAAAAAGGATGCTCAAAATTCCTCAACAGTTAATGCGATTCTTTTGTTCAGTCCCTCAAATCATTTCTTGATTGTTTCATTTCAAATTCATTGTGGTGATGTGCAGTGGCAAATTGACAAAATGTTTGTCTTTTTTCCAAATACATGTACCTAACTACTTATGTGTGGTTGGTTGGTTGGTTGAAGTGGAAGTGATCCCTTCATATTGTTTACTGATATTAAATTAAATAGTAAGAATTAATCATCGTTTATATCGTTTATAACCCTAACCCATCATCTCTGCATTTTAGCCTGTTAAGAACTTCACCTAAAAATGGTGAAATACAAGTATACATTAGTATAAAAGGTAAAGCCAAGTACCTAACAGATCACATAAATACAGCCCATGTAGATATAAGTTAAATTAGATTCATTATAATTAAATATAAGTTAAAAGTTTTATGAGATGATACAATACCAAATAAGTGATCAGCCAACATGTAATTTGGCAAATTCAGTAAATTAAAATAATGTATTTGATTTACATCAGAAGAAACTCTCTATCACATTATTAATGGTGTGGCCAAATCCCAGTGTTACTTGAAGATTATTGGAAAAGCTGCTTTACATTGAAGTATTTAGCCTCTCATCTTTCTGTTGCTGTCTTCCCGTTTCCTTCAGGATCCTCATGATGGTGACTGGAAAACGCCTGGCTGACATCGGCTACCGAGCATTCTCTGCCTCCATGATGTTGCTGACGGTATATGGAGGATACCTTTGTGTCATGCGAGGATACAGGTACATGCAAAGGCAAAAACAGCTGAAGCTAGCAGCAGAAAACCAGGATCATGAAATGAAAGACTGATGCCCGATGGACTGATTTCCTTTCTTTCATTGATGTGGATTTTTTTTTTGTCCATTGCTGAATCAGGAAGATGTTTTTTATTATCAGAACATTTGTCAACTAAATGATGAGGCTATTGGGTGTAATGGAAGATGTTTTGGTCCTGAAAACCTCCCCAAAAAATGAACCACAAACATTTATTGAGTGCGCCATTGGCCTCCCTCATGTCCAGGTTGTTACTGGCACTGTTTCAGAGGTGAAGAAGGGTGTAATTATATTATGTCATATTAAATGCCTTTAAACCACACAATGTACTTGTGTTTTTAGACAGGAGTACAATAAGAATGATACCTTTCAACAAAAGAATATATTTGGAAACACATTATTACAAGGTACTCAATGAGAACAAAATACCAGATGTTTAGTATGGTTCTCATACCTGGATCCCTCTATAGGCAGTGACATCAACCAATTTCATAAACAGTTGGTCTGAGAAGAAGTAAAAAAAACAAACTGTAAAAACAGAACAGGTTCAAAACAGAACAGAACAGGTAACTACACAAAAACTGCAAAGGGCATAAACAGCTGCTGTTTTCAAATGTGGTGCATTTCCTATAACATTTCATGTATAATAATAATGACGATGCTGTGACATTTATTCTTGGAACAGAAATGCAATGTACTTGAAAGTTTTGAACTTATCCCAGCAGAAGTTTCCTTGTCTAAGTGTTCCAGTGTAAAATTAACCTTTTACAAGCAAAAACAATCAAGTTCATCTGACCAATAAAACTGGGAGAGAACATTGAAACGGACTACTCAGCACAAATAAATCCCGTGATTTGAAGAAAAAGCGTATTCTAATCACTTCCTATCGACTGATTTCCTGCTCAATTCCCCTCTTGAGTTTTGTCGTGCAGGTCATTAAGGAGTCTTCAAAGATGACGTCAAGTGCATATCCAGCACTTCAACTCGTGTATCTGTGTGCACTCGCTGTCAGTGTCATGTTGTTAGGGTATAAACTGCAGGGGGCGCCAGGCTTCAGGCTCCATGTCACCAGCTGCTGTGGTTCTGTGCTTTGGCGGCAGCACAGTGACCATTCGTGCCATTTTCTCCCCTCACGCAATGAGCAGAATTCTTGATGTCCTCTTTGGGCTTTTCAGTTTCTTCTTCTGAGCTGCTCTCTATGTCACTGCGGACGTCATTACACACCTGGTAGACAGGAAACATAGATATCGTTAAGTTTCTCTTATCTAGTAAAAACTTTCCTGCCTCCTTCATGACAAAAGGACAAGTTCACATTTTCACAGAAATCTTAAAATAATACTAACACACACACATATATATATATATATATATTCACCAAAATAGTGAAATTCTTGTTTTTGTTTATTCATTTTAAAACAGATTAAAAACAAACATAAGCCTATCATTTAATCTCCAAACCAAGTCTTGTTCAGTTTAAGTAAGGCTGTATGAAATGCAATGTCCATAATTATTATGGCATTTAATCACAAGGAACACAATCAGCAGTGTACAGAGAAAGTTAATAATTAGTAAGTAATTAGAAAAAATGTAATTATGAAAGCAAAACTATTCACTCAGAATAAAATCCTTAAGAGTATCTGTGTTTAAAGTTTTTAAGCCTGTAAAGATTATTGTAATGTTTTAATTTTAATTGAATGTCATCTATTTAAACTGATATCTTGACCAGGAAAGCTGCACTGAGATGAACAACCTGACAAAATGGTCCTGGCAGCTACTATAAAGAATGGAAAACAGTGAGGACATAATAACCACATGATGGCGCTGTGGACTCGATTTCAACCCACTCCTGACTAACAAGAAACAGTTGGCCATACCTGACATTTATGACACTCTTTCCACATTGTTCATCATTTACAACCCTCTTCCAACTATTCACAATGTAGCAACTAGTCTGATGAAGTCCTGATAGAACAGATTACAAAAGATGTGAGACAGGAATCACAACAGAAACTTACAGCCACAAACACAGAAGGTAAAGTTCTCAAGCTGAAAAGAACAAACGGAGAGAAGCGAAAGCGTAGTAGTGGAGAAGAGATCAGTGGACAAATATAGACAGAAAGACAGGATCTCCCTCTCTCATTCCAGAGGGAGAGGAAACAAACAGCATCTGCAGAGAGAGGACACAGAGTCAGGGATAGACTGGGGGGAAAAAAGTGTAGAGGTGTTGAATTCATGACCAAAAATAGTTATGTTTTCCTGTACAATTCAAAAAAAATTCTCTGATCACAGACTATTAATTATTTGTGTCACTGCTATAAATACTGACTTTGCAACACAAAGAAAATTATTGATAAATAATTTTAAAAAAGCTTTCAAATGCTTCAAGGGAATGTTCTGGGTCAATATGTGATATTTTTGAGATTCACTTTTTTCCATAAAAGTAAAAAAAAAGAATCACATAAAATATTTCTGACCACATTAAACTACACTGGACACATTGGGTCAGTGTGAGCTTACAGACATAAGCTGCAGCAATTCTCATATCAAGATATGTCAGAAAGAAACTGAAATAAACATGAGGGGGTACAACTACAGCATTTTTCAGAAGCGCAGGGAAGTGAAAATAACAGGTGCTCACGGGAAAATTAAGCTACTCGTGTCATGAGCCATGTATAGTTGTTATACTAGGAAAATGCTTTGCACACTAAATGGACAAAAGTATTTGTCCACACATGTTTTTGTACGTTATTGAGTTCAGTTGTTTCAATCAGGTATTAGGCTTAGGCGTCTTATCTCCAATGAAGGACAATTACTTATACACTATAAGGACATAGTTTGACAAGTTTGATGCGTACTTGACTGGCCCACACAGAGCCCTGACCTCAACCCTTCGAGCACCTTTGGGATGAACTGAAACAGAGATTGTGAGCCAGTCCTTCTCGTCCAACATCAGTGCCTGATATAAAACCACGTCAGAATCTTGAGAAAAGTCTTCAGGAGGTGTGGAAGCCGTTATAGCTGCAAAAGGGGGGGGGGGGGGGGAAATTTATTTTTAAAGTGCTGGGGGGCAATTTCATATTAAAGTACTGTATATGTATTTGAATACAGCATTACAGTCCCTGTTGGTGCAATGGTCATGCGTCCAAATACTTCTGTCCATACAGTGTATGCCAAAAGTCAAACACTGTGACATCATTAACCCTGCAAAATGTGAGCAAATAGTGCAGAATACACCGTTTGGAAGAGGTTAAAGCGACATCTTTACTGCTGTATTTGACCAAACCCAGAATATATTTAGCTTACACATGAGACTCTGAGAAGCATTAAATCTAAGGGAGCTGGTCCTTGTAGAAAGGTTGAAGCTAGAAAGCCATTCAACCGGTCATTTGATTGAAAAAAAATATCACAAAATAGGTGGAGTTTATTTTTTTTCTGACTGATTGATTGGCTAATAACCTTTCACCCACCTTGCCACGCAATATGGCTTTGATGGCTATACGGGCTATGAGGTAGGACCAGATGATATGCAGCACTTGAAGGACCAGCAGTAAGATGTTAAAGAGCCACCAGGATGGGAACGGCCCGACTATAGCCCAGCTCTCAAACATAGTGGAGTTAAGGACCCTGGAAAGGAAGGAAACAATGACTCCGATCAGACCCGTTACTAATATCTGTCCTCAGCGCAACTTTTCACACTTGGTAATTACAAGTTTCTTGAACGTCTCCTCACATTCTTGTGACATTAAATTAGTTTTAACTATTATAAAAAGAATGGGATGATGGCGATCAGGGTTTATGTCATGGTGGTGGCTACAAATATATTAATGCATGAGTTCTGATTAGTGTAAAACACGGAAACCAATGCCATTCAGACATCATGAGCCGCAGAAGTGGTCTCTAAAGTGTCCTGAAGACGGATTATGTTCAAGGCTAGTTGTTTTATCTGATCAAATTGTGGACACATTTAGAGCGTTCTGACCTGTAATTAGTGTGAACTGTCCCTAATACCAGGTCTGGACTGGTTCAAATAGAATAGTTGTATTTTAATCACATTATTAACCATTAAGCAATAATATTCCCATTTAAAGGCCTTTGACAACAAAGGAGTTGAGTAACAGAGATCTACTGTAACGTTAGCTTTAAATCCAGGTGAGTGACAGGAGGTGGTCAACAGACTCGCCTCCCCCTTGCACAGGTATGGATTTCAGTCCAGCAACAGTAGCTTTATCACTCATCCACACCAAGACACTGAATATAGCTGCTCAGGTTACTTTTGGCAATGACATGCTCTCTTTTGTCCGTCTCTAAAGATTGAGCTTCACCATCCACGTCTCTGGTGAGGAAGTGTTTGTCTAAATCTAAAACAACTCTACCGCAGATCTCAGCAGTGTTCTGGATGGGAAGTGAAATGATGATGAATCTGTTTGTCCTGAAAACAATTCGATTTACAAGCTCGTGATGGTTGCATCACGTGACGGTTATTTCTAAACGTTAGCGCGTGGTGGTTTTCAGTCTTGCCTCACATGTAATACATTTAAGAAGGGGGGGAAACAGTTTGTGTGTTTCTCACCACTAGTGCTACTTACAGTAACAGGATCTGATTTGTCAGTACAGTTACTGAGAAAATCAAATGTGTGTTGGAAAAAAAACTATAAAAACAAGAGACTGCTATATAAAGCAGTCATTTCCAGACTGATTTGGGACCCGCAAATTTGTATGTTGTATTTATTTCCAGCCACTTACTTAAGCATTATTAAATAACAATAAAGTTGAAATTTACATTATTTTATGAAATGGCAATTCAGAAATCATATTAGGGTACATAAAAAATAGTAAGGAAAAGTACACAATTTTGCTCTTATATCTTCTCCTATATTGAAAATCAGATTGCTATGGTTTGCCATCTTTAAAAAGTGGCTCTCCTCATTAAAATGTTTGGGAAACACTGGTATATAGAAAAAAAATCTAAAAGGAAAACTCACACTGTAAAACATACAAATGTAAAATATAGGCAACACATGTTGTAGACGGGCAGTGTAATAAAAACATGACATGTTATTACTTTGCCAGGAAAAACGACCAACAAAAAATCTTTGCAACAATTATTAAACAACATGGAGCAGCAGTTCCATTATTCATTCTGCCAGTGCAGGTGTCACAGAGCACTCACCATATAGGATAAATAACAAGTCGTGTGATGAAGAAGACCACACCGAACACAATGAAGAGGAAGTCACACAGACGCTGGTATTTGGCATAGTTGGCCAACTTGGCTGCCTGTTTAAAAAGAGAACAACAGAAACATACAGTATAAGTTTGGCAAAGTGATAAAAGTTTTTTTTGTCTCTTTCACACGTCAAACAATTTACATTTGTGGACTCATAATTATGGTGTATTTAGATTTGAACCAAGTACACAATAAAGTGATTTGTGTTCAACATCAGATATGCTTGGAAATGTCTCATTTACACCACAGTAAGTGGCCTCTTCACTATATACATGTTTTTTTTGTGTGAATAAGGTAATTAGTATTAAAGCTGGTTGAAATAAAGTCACTTACACTCACTTCAACTATCTTACATATTATAATAAATATTATACTATTTATTTAAAAACTTATGGCACAAAGATTGGACAATTTGTAGTAAAACTAGGAGCAGTATCTTGCATTCAAGCCATGTGTAACTAACCTCCAGGAGGAAGTCAGAGGAATCGTGGACACACATCACCAGGCTCCCGACTCGCGCCATGTTGTTGACATAGGAAAAGCTGATGAGGCCGACTGTAGCCAGGTGATGGACGAACATAATCAGGAAGTCCTGCAATCAAAAAAAGGGTAATTAGCCAGCTGTGAAATGAATGCTCACCAGAGAATTCACGTTGCATCGTTTTGTTGTGCTTTGTAAAACCACACAAGCAGAATGACTGGTTAAAATGCCAAATAATGAGTTTCTCCATCAGGATGCTGTGCAATTCACTTTAAGGGGCTACTTTAGCTTGTGAATGTATACTGGTCAAACAGCAGAGCTCTTTCAGTAAGAGACTACTTCAGCAGTGTATTATAGTAAATTGTATTACCATTATATGAAGTATCAGTTGTTATTTTCTCACTGTACTTTAATTTCCTTTTATTTTGTTGCTGTGTAAAATCACACCTTTAATGGCTTTGTATATTATTTATTAACTGGCAGGCCAATTGAATACTTTTAGTATTGCAGTAATAGCAGTGGCAGAAATAAATGCAGTAATTGTTTTTTGATTAGGTACAAATGCTCTGTATAAATGACCTATAAACATGACATAACTGATTCAGAGCTGTCTAAACTTGATACAACTGTTGTTCTTGCCTCCCCCTTTCCCTTTCTGCCCCCCATTTTTTCTTTCTCCCCAACCGGTCGAGGCAGATGACTGCACATCATTTTTTTTTCTCTCCACTGTTGCCTAGTGTTTGCTCATTGTGTGAACTGTTGGGTTTCTTTTCTCTCTGTAATATTCATGTACAGTGCCTTGACTATACGAATAAAACTGAATTGAATTAATTCTGTTCATAGTACTAAACAACATCCATCCATTGTCCACTACTTTATCCTCCAACAGTGCTGTCCCCACGACCCACCGTGTGGCCTACAACACAACTGACATATGTCTGACATATTTTGCTGCCATGTCAAAATGTCCTTTTTAAGTAAAAAAAAAAAAAAATGGAACCAGCGGTAAGTGCACTTTTTATGCAGTCACATTTTAAAAGAGGATAAATGAAAGTGTAAAACAGTGCGGAACAAGGTCAAACAACAAAGTAGAAACACAAAAGCAAAGCTTAAGATAGAGACAGGTGCATCTGACCATCAGGTCATCTGGGCTGACAGCAGCAGACGGCAAAGGAGGACAGAAGGAGGTTTGCAGCTGGGTGGGTCAACAACATTTAAATAGGGTTTAGGGTAAAATATCTAGTGTAATTGCAATTTTTCTGCCATTTTGTTTGTGCCTGCGCTTTTTTTAAGTTGAGCTTCAGTTAAATATTCATTTATAGATTTAAAACAAGATGACACACCACTACACAACACGATCAAAATTTAACAACTTTACCCTAACTCGAGGAATTACTACTAACTATTATTGTAATTGATTTTCATGTTTATTTGATCGGTTGTTTCATTCATAAAAAGGCATAAAAATGCTGCAAAATGGTTGCCCGGAATTCCTCAAACTTTTAATGGTGTCCTCAAATGTTTTGTTTTGTCCACAAACCAAAGACAGATCATACGGGAGCAAATAAATGATTATTCACATGCTATAGCAATTGTTTTTTTTTTCATGTACTGTGCAATATAAATAATACTGTGCAATAAATAATAATACTTACCCTAATAACAAAAAGGTCTTACATTGCTCTCAGTGCACTGTAGAATGTACGATTTTACAGGCAACCGTCTGTTACAGACTGCAGCTCTAATATGCTGGCACTGCGAGGAATTTGTGTAATTCTAACAGAGTTGGGCCTGCTCTATCCTGCAGTCACATGACTGACGAGCTGAAAATACAAGGCATTCACAGAGTGAGCAGCACTGGCTGAGCTACACCTCCTCCCAAAAAACAAAAACACGTGACCCTTCAAAATTATAACAACTGCTAAAGCTTGAAAGAAAGCAAGGTTGGGACTTAATTCTCTGGAAGCTTTGTGCACATATTTGAAAAACCTTGCTTTGAGCATTTACACACAGACACACATTCTCTGCTGCTGCTGCTAAATGAGGAACAGGCATATGAACACATGTTTAGCAGTGAGTAGCAACTGTGGAGGATCCAGTGTGGTCTAAACTCACAGAGCCACAAGCAGGGTTTTTTTTTCCTCTCACCTTCCTTTTAATGTCAGTGAACTGGGAGAACATGAGTGACCAGTAGAAGGCCAGTTCTGTCACATAGTAGTGGTAAAGGCTGGGGGTCATGACCTGAACACACAGAGAGGAGAGACATGTTAAGGGAGTTTGCCTAAAGAGCAATTATTCATCTAAGCGTTTTTGATTAAATCCAAATTAAGTGTACATTACACAGTGGTGGTGATGGTGAGAGTGAAAAGACGATGTGTGGCTGTGAACACTACCTTGCAGCGGTAGTGGTCACTACACACATCCTGGTCCAGTGAAGTACCAGGTTACTTAAGCAATAAGACACGAGAAGCGCTTCTCTCCTGACTTCTGTAATGCCTGACAATTTCTACATTTGCACGGACAGCAAATCGTCCTCACTGAGATAATAAACTAAATTAGGCACTGCTATATAAAAAGCTCGTCTGTTAACTATAAACCCAAAAAAAAGGTCATATTTGGACTAGTCAATATGTAACTGACAACATGTAGGATTCCAGTTATGGACACTCTGTACACTATATTCAGATGTTTTACTGGAGTTTTTTTTTTTATTAAACATTCTACTAACAACTATCCAAAATATCATAATCTTAAAGTGTTATTCTGGGTCAGGTCAACAGGTTTCCATGTAAATGTCAATGACAACACAGTTACTGTGGGCACATTCTACACACTCATTCAACAGAGGAGATACTCATGAAAGATCAGGATCTTGTGTGCGTGTGAGGGTTTAAATCTCTGCCCTCCTTGGTAATCACAAAGTTATACTTTTTTTGTAAAATGTATTTGAATTTTACAGCAGTAACCCAGACAAGTATGAATCTGGGTGTTTTAATTTATTTATATTTCTGTGCTAATTCAATCACCCATTTTCAAAGCACGCACTCTGGCCATTTTATTAGGTACACAAGACACCTAAAAAAGTGGCAATCTGCTTCACTGACGTGGAAGTGTTATGTGTTCAGAGATGGTATTCTTCATAACATGCCGTTATTAAAGTTACTGTTTTAGTATTTCAATCATATGGCATTAACAAGGCATTTTCCCCCAGACAAATGCCACACACTAGATATTTATTTTTTCAAACTATGCTCTGTTAACCCAGAACTTTCTGGAATAGCGACAAATACAATGACCAGTCTGTCCCAATTCTAAACCTTTTTCCCCTATTCGGATGCTTAGTTTGAAGTTCAGCAGGTTGCTATAAGCATGTCTATGTGAGTTAATGGGCCGAGTTGCTGCCATGTGACTGACTGATAAGATATTTGAGTTAATAAGCAGTTGAAAGAGTGCACCTAAGAAAGTGGCTGGTGAGTCTCGCTTGACTTGATCTGTGACATTTAAGTAGTGCTAGCAACAGTAATAGTTGAGCAATATGGTTTCTAAGCAGAGCCTATATTTTGATTTAGCATATGTGTAAACTGCATAGAATATTTAATAAGTTTAGTAACATTTCAGAAAATATATCATGCAATGACTGAAAGTTATTGTTGGATCACTTTAGAGGCAATTTCTGCAGCTGTACCTGTTGTAATGCACAATAAAATATATAGACAGAGAATAGAATGGCATCATACCTGATAGGGGTAACCATACCAGCAATGCCTTGTATCCCACAGCCAAGGAGACTAAAAAGATACATGTATAAGTTCAGCAAACAATTGATAATGCATGAAATGTATAAATTATAACATAAAAAAAATGTTGATTTATCAGTTTTTCCCCAACCTATCCTGAAACTGTTCTCACCTGCCACAGAAAGCGGAAGCCATAGATAAATATGCACAAATAAAATGTAAACCTCCACCTGGAAGTAGAAAAGAGGATATTATAATTTGAGAAATACAAAAAAGAAACCCAATTTAACACAATCCATAATCAATTTACCCACATCCAACATAAAATGATCAAAAGCCTATTCCAAATTTAATTCAAATCATAGCAAAAACAAGCCCGAAAAAAAAAAAAAAACTAGAAGAGGTTCTTAATCTTATCATATGAAATACAAAACTACAGCCAAACAAAAAAGACAACCTTTGTATGCGTACAACTGCAGGTATGGTCAAGGGTGAAAAAAGGCATAAACCTACATGCTCTCACAGAACTTAGTGTGTGTGCTGGGTTTGTCTTGGTTCCTGCGGTGTCTGAACCAACGCTGAACCTTTCGCACCTCCCAGTCCAGCTGTTTGGACAGGCCATCCAGATGGCGGGAGTCTGGACTCTACGCACAGGGAGAAGAAACCATGAGAGGGCGACGGGGATGAAAAGCTTCATCATCACTTTTTGCATATAATATAAAATCCCTGCATTCACATAATAGCAGTTTTGCTACTATTCTACAATACCTGACACTTTGAGACAATGTTAACCTAATAAGAGCATGTGAAGTCAAGAAACACAAGACACAACATGTTAAATAGAGCAACAAAATAAGTGAGGGTTACCTCTGCTAATTTTACAAATCAGGACAGATATGTGGCGTTTTCATCACACACAGCTGTGCTTGAGCATCTTATGTAACATATCGTGTAAGTTGCCCAGACCAAACCCTTTGTTTTCAGGAGTTCCAGGAGAATGAAGCACAAAAATGCTAATTCAGTATCAGGAAAAATTCTTTCTATTAAATTCCTAAATGTTAATTCATGACAGGCATGTTTTCTGTGGATCCTGTTGAGCACATGATCCCTGTATCCCTGTTTGAAATATTTGCTTTCATATTGTGACAACTATTTCAGTTCATCAGACAGATTCCATTTTGTGACGATATAGGAAATTAACAGTAAAAGGACTTAGTTTTGTTTGTGCTGACAAATGATCTGTTGTGTTGTTGACAAAGAGAGCTGGACCGAACAGTGGCTAATTTGATACAAAGATAGTTACAACTACTTGTTGTGTTTCAGAACTGTCTGATACTGTGAGTTTTTGCTGAGATAGGATTCTGTCAAATCTCTGCTTTCCTTCCCATATGACCTTAACACAGCATAATCGGCAATAAGGAACTATTACTTATACAACAGTGCATAAATGCTCCTTTTACCAAAAGATAAAAGACAAGGAAATTGAACCTTTGTGATAGATGTGTAAACTTTCTCCAGCACTGCATTAGGCTGAGCTCTTCTTGCAACACCTGGTTGAAGGTGGAGACTCTGGGCACAGGGACTGGCAATAAATCTGTAACACAGTTCAAAATGTGAGAGACGTCGCTTGGGGGAAAACTTACAGACCTGTTGGACAACAAAGCGATGAATTCAGTCTTTCATCAGAGATTAAAACGTAAAGAGGGATCCTACTTTCAATATTCAGAAATATATGATTCTATGATGACATAAAAAGACCATAATGTGAAATCAGAGATTGAGGAAACATGTTCAATTGAAACTAGTGGCTTTACTGATAACAATGGTGCAGCCAGTATATTCAAATTTTTATTTGAGGGCCTCAGATTCCTTTTTATGTTTTGGTCAAGTATGTGCACCAATCACTGCCACCTAAATACTGAACAATGCCAAACTTAAAAAGCCTTGGTACCTCTTTCACAAATATCCACCAGAGGAGAAGAAAGCAGGGTCTGCAGTGGAAACATGTTTAAATATAGATGTCTAAACTAAAGAAAAGAAAAAGTAGCTGAAAACAGATCGAACAGACATGCCGGTGTAGAAACTTCTCTCCTCATGTGATATTTCTCTGCTGCTGCTGCTGCTGCTGCTGCTGCTGCTGCTGCTCTCCGGCAGATACACTTTCACTCTCAATCTCTGTTGCTGAAACACTAAAATTGACTAAATAAATTAAATGTTTATAAAATATAAGAGAAAGTGGGACAGTTTTTACATATTTGCGCATGAACACAGTTTAACAACCAGGTACTGTATAAGTGATTCATCTTATTTCCATTTATTAAGAAAAACTGTTGACCATGCCCCTCGCTGGGGCTGCAGTAACTATTTTAAACACTAAAGGTTGCAGTTGTACAGTATATAGTTGACATACACCACCTTTCAGAAACTATGAGTCAGATTTGAAAGGAATTGCATGTTTTAATTAGGTATCAAGAGATTCTTGTTAGCAGTGACATAAGATGGACTATGGAGAATTACACTGAACAGAAGCTCAATAAAGATACTTTAGAAATGAGAGCAAATGATGATACATAATGCAGATTTTTTTTTTGGAGGGCAACATGTTTGGCCAATTTTCTTTTTCTCCTTGTTGTCATTTTCGCACCCACGTTGTGTAGGTAGTAAATGCACTTGCGCTCATCACTGTCCTTGTGGGTGCGTTGGTCTTAAAATTAGGTGTTTGCAAATTGCTATCTTAAGGCAAAAGAAAGGCACTACAGCAATGACTAAAGTGAAAAGCGCAGTATTTCATGCTTATTTAAAGGGCCCATTAGATGCACCTACACGAGTGAGTTCACAGTGTGCGTACCTTCTGCTTGTTAAACACATAGGGACTAAACCAGCCTGACCCACAGGGCAGGCACACGAGCAGAACACTCTCCTCAGCAGAGAATCGCTCACTACTGAGTTTGCCAATCAATAAGAACCCTTTGCGGCTTGCACCTCACTTTTCACCGAGATTACACGCCTTGTAACGAACAAAACTGGACTTTGACACACCCTAAAGCACTTGGGCCCCACATTTTGTGTGTGTTTATTTTATACATTTTGTTTTATTTAAAATAAGGTATAAAGTAAGTTATAAATACACGAAAAAGGTTATTAAAAAGCAAAACTTTGCCAAATAAGCTAAGGTGATCGCATTTACATATAAAAGTAGTAATAAGCAGGTTAATTGAAATAAACAGAAATGGCAGCAAATCTGCCTGATTGGCCTAATGGGTCTATCTCAACTGTTTTGTCTACTACTGGACATCACAGTGATGTCACATCGTCAGGTTCAAGGTGCTTACAGTATGAACACCTTCTCTCCATTTATCGCCCACAGTGCCAAATGACTAAATTGTCTGGTGTGTCTGAGTTCATCCCGTTTTTAGCAGCAGAATTTAGATCATTTGGTTATGTTAGGGTTAACACAGCTAATAGCTTCCAATAGATAAACTACAGCAAAAGTATAAGTAACGGGCTCAAGGGGAGCTTCTGAAAATCCCCAGTGACTCTTTGACGCCTTCTTCATTGTGGGAACATTCTGACCTCATGGGTCCCTTCCCTGCATATTTGTTCTGCATTATGTCTGAGCTTCCCTGTAGCTGAGAGAGAGAGAGACTCACACTAAGAAGAGCTCAATATACTGTGACTGACAAATAAAATAGATCAATGATTTATAGTATCAAAGCTGACTACCCAGAAACACAACATGGACAAAGAATGCCTTATTACCCACCATAGGCCACTTGTGTGTTCTGTTATTGTATGGTTGTGTGGGCTAGTTACAGTATGTGGCCATAAATAATTATATTTGAGGAAGCCTTTGAGTATTTCCAAATAAGGCAGCTCAAATATTATGTCAGAAAAGGGTTGGTAAATTCAGCAGGGAACTGTGACTCCGGTTTAAAACATCAGCACTAGGACTGCTACGATTAGTCGATTAATCAATTATTAATTGATGGCCAACTTATCATCAACTATTTCGATTATTGATTAATCACTTTGAGTGGGGTTTTTTTTAGTAATGAAATAATGTTTCTTGGATTTTTCAGCTTCTTAATTGTGAATGTTATCGGTTTATTTACTCCGTATAAGAAAGGAATCATTAAAACTGAATTATTTTGGTTTGTGGACCAAAGACATTCGAGAGCATCATCATCGTTTCAAGGTTTGAGAAACAGTGATTAACATTTTCCTGACATTTTACGGACCAAACAAGTACTCCATTAATCGAGAAAATAATCGAGAGATTAATCAATTATGAAAATAATCGTTAGATGCAGCCCTAATGGGCCCAGACAGGATTGATTCACCTCACAGTTTGGTGTGTTGTACAGTTTTCCATCACTCTCAAATGACAGTCAATCAGTGACTGTCACCATGAAACAAACACCTACGCCAAAATACACCAACTTTATTACAGTAGGTACACCTGTTCAACCGCTTGTTAACACAAATATCCAAACTGTTCATCACATCACAGATCTGCAACTCAGTGCAGGTAGGCATGTAGATACTAGATACTGCTGACGTTCCAACTACGCGTAAAAATGGGGAGGAAAGGTGATATAAAGCTGTAGTACATAACTTTTAAATAAAAACATGCTGCAATAAAACAACTATAAAATGGATTCACATAATGCTGATTAAGCCTATTGTCTGCACACAACTCTCTCTCTCTCTCTCTCTCTCTCTGCATCTTTCAGGACAGCTGTATTTTATTTTGTTTTTTGTGTTGCTCGGTGACATTCCCCCGCTGAACACACAGTGAAACATTGATGGAGGCAAGGTGGAAGTGGTAGTGAAGCGAGATGGCGGCATACAGCCACGAAAGGTTTATTCTACTGCTATAAATGGAGCTTAACAGTTGGTAGGACTTCACCATTGTATTTAAATCACAACCACAACTCTGGCCTCTCGTGATTTAATGAACGTCACGGTCCGACAGTGAAAATGCACACGCCACAAAAGAGCACAAAGCAAACCAAGCACCCCCCCCCAGACAACAAAACAAACCAAGCCCCCCCCCCCCCCCCAAACAACTGCCTGTTTCCTGGAAAAGTAACACTTAATTAAAAGACAGATATTAATCAACATATTTTGGTTTTGCTGATGTGTAACAATGCAACCAGTGGGAATGTGTTCTAAATTGCAGGTGAAAGTGAACTGTCACACCTTCATGTATACGTTGTCGCCTGAAAGAAAAAGTTTAATTATAAACTTGGAAAGCTTTCTCCTCACTGTTCTTTTAGCAATCCTGATTCAATGTTCAAGTCTAGAAAACCCCTTTTTATCATAAACTCCTTTACTTTCTTTTGCAGTGTACAAGGAGGGTTCATGGTATTGGGAATCTGATACTCACCACAAAAAATACCCCAAGCTATTGTGTTCCATCATGAGCACAGTAGAAAAAAAACAAGTGCCTTTTGTCTGACGTAAAACCACTTGCACTTCTAGTCCTCCCTGTTTTTTTTTTATTGTCTCCCTGCAGGAACCACATTTGCCTATCAGCTGCACCACTCTGTTGTTGACTTGAAGTGGAATTTACTTTAAACCAGTGACAGGTGAGTGG
This sequence comes from Brachirus orientalis, assembly GCA_016785285.1. Lineage (NCBI taxonomy): Eukaryota > Metazoa > Chordata > Actinopteri > Pleuronectiformes > Soleidae > Brachirus > Brachirus orientalis. Next base: position 2,235,774 of record JAFBJR010019394.1, read on the forward strand.
GTCATAGTGGCTGCATTGCATATGTTTTACACTGTCCATATTGGCTATTGTATTTAATAAATATAGTAACTTCAAAGAAATACAATAAAGTATATACGGAGTATACACTCAAAACCCAGTTCTTTAAGAAATGTGTGTTTTTCTTTAAAATATGACTCTTAAATTAATAATTTCACTGTCCTATGATAATGATTAACTTCACATTATTGAAAACAAACATGGCCAAAACTGTGTTGCACCAAGGACTGTGTGGAACTGAACAAACGTGAAACATAAAACTCATTCTGCAGAGAAGTTAGGCTGAATATGGCATCATGTTGTTAAACATTATTTAGAGCAATCAACATTACAATCCTCATTTCATTGTTTGAGTGCTCCTTACGCATGAATCACTTAACGAGCAAGCCAGCATGTAGCAATCTGTGCTGCTGAGCACTTTGATCGCAGAAGAGCTATGAGATATGATGTATACTTGACCTTGAACTGACCCTGTGGTGAAGCTTGTTGCCTATTTTAGCACTTAACAATCTCTTCACTAATATACTGTATAAGCTGATATGGCACAGATACAAGTAACAGTGCAGGTTTCCATATTTATGATGAACAGGAGCTGAATTGATAGAAATAGCCCATGCAAGTTCCAGCCTGCAATGTAAATCAGCAGACTGCATCAACAGCACATGGGATAGGCACATGTGTACAGACCACAGTCTGTGCACATGTACAGGTAGTCCTGACTAAGAGCTGCATACAACTTTGAAACAGGGGAAAGTGCAAGGGCCTTGTCTGAGTAACAGTTTCACCTATATAAATGGAAAAGTACTGCATGTAACTGTGGGTTGAACCATTCAATATTTTCAAATCGAAACCAAAATTTGAAACAACACAACTGGCAAATCACAAAGACCGTAACTGAATCAGTCAATGTTTGATTAAACAATGTCGATGTTCTATTTCCGTTTAAAAATAAAGCAACGCATACACTTAAGAAACAATTCACACCTTTACATCCTTTACATCCTCAACCTTACATTAAGTTTTGATGATATCTAAGGCTCCATCTTGTGCTAAATCAGTATCACAGTTATACTGAACAGAAGCTCGACTTAAACAGATACATTGCAAATTGTAACCACAAACACAATATACAATGTGTCAGAAAAATTGAGCAATTAGATATTTTACCCAAGACATTCAGTGCTATATTTAACTTCAGTCGAATTGCTCAGTTACATTTCACTATTCTGTTATGCAACATTTAAGAGGGTGTTTACACAGAAATTGAATATACTGTACCACCATAAGTATGTTTGTAAATTTGTATAATCATTTTTAAAATAAAAATCATTTGCTTTTTTGCAGCCTGACAAGGGCCTTGTTTGATGGAGGTTGCAACAGTGTTTCTATGGCAGCCTGAAAGGACAAATAGACCAGAGGAAACATTTCCCATTTTGCAGCAGAAGCCTACATAAACCTAAAAATAAAGCAACAAAGGAGAAGGAGGAAATTGCAGGGAAAGGGGAAAAGTGGAAAGAGTCGTGAAAGAGTGTTTACATTCCTTTCAAATGCCACCATAGTTCCCTGACACACTAAAGACAGCCGTCATATTCATCAAAAAGAGAGAGAGAGGAACTGCTAACAGGTAAGACGGGATGATGAGATTTGATCTAAAATGCTGCATTTTAAAACCAGCAAGTCACCAGTGGCTGGTGAAGTGTGAAGTAGTGTGAATAAAGAAAAGTAAACGTCTGTTACACTTCATTCTCCATTGTGCCTGTAATAATTCCTCCAGATAGAAATTAAATATCCCATCTTTATGGCACTTTATTACATACAAAAGTGGTTGAAAACAACATAACAAAGATGCACAAGGAGATCCTGTGCTTTCCATGAGGACATACGATCTAGTAAAATGTACACACAGTGCACACATTGGTACTACAGATACTAAATTAATAGTTACAATGAAAATAGAGTTGATGTTCAAGTGTGAGGAGCTAGAACATTTTTTTTAATCTTATATGATTAAAAAAGTGGCATATTTACTTACATTTTGAATTTATCAAATATTTATCACATAATCATCCAAACATTTCCCAAATTAATGTCTCATCAATCAATGAATTGTTGCAGCTCTTGTTTGGAATGTCAAAGTGTAAGTGACACTTAAAGAAAGGACAGAATTAAAATATCGAGTGTCTTCCTTGAGAAGTCAAAGAAGAAGTAAACTCCAACTTTTAACGTGTACTTGTTGACTGTATTGACAAACAAATCACTTCCTGTGTGCAGTGTGGGAATATCGCCAGGCAAAAAAATAAAAAAATAAAAAATCGAGACACCACTATAATGTGAAACACTATATTTCAAGCAACCCTTACATGTAGTTAAAACAGGGATACAAAATAGGATAAAAAACCAGAGACTTCTAACAGTTAAAAAAATCCACGTTAATAGGAGCTCATGTAGAGTAATATGACAAAAATTAAACAATGGATCAGAACCAGTGTGTGGCAGGAACCATCTGAGTGGACTCTCTAACCAAAACTCAATGTGCAATTGTGTGACCCTCTTACTAAAAATGCATTAAGACTACACGAGTGTGTTTTGCAGTGCGTGTGCGTGTGGGGCTGTGGGGTATTGTTTTTTTCTGATAAATAAATGAATGAGTCAGTCAGGTGACCGGAGTGTTGAGTCACTGATAACATCAGCCCCAGGTCAGTCCGGGCTAAGCTCCCACTGGAACGGGATGAGCAGTCAGCTTTGGCACGAGATGGACGCAGCTCGCCTTCCTCACACACCTCCAATATCTGATCTCTCCTAACTTACGGCCATTTGACCACGCACGAACCAATAAGACAAAGCCTGGCAAAGTGCCGAAGTCTGGAGAGCACGACTGAGTGACAACACGGTTCACCAAGATTTACAGTCAAATTAAAAACACCACAGGGAGCCAGCGCTGCTGCCTGTGCCTTTCAGTACACCACATAAAACTATACACGTGTAGTGACTAATTTAATTTTGCACAGTTGTCACCTATAGATAGACTACAATTGAAGAATTAATTTTCAAATTGAAATTTCAATTTAAAGTATTTAGTAGTGATGGTGGTAAAAAAAAAAAAAAAATCGATACAGTAAAATATCGCAATACATTATATCCCTTTTTGAGATACCAAGTGTTGAGTTCCTTTACCATATCATTTTTTTAACTGATGTTACAAATAAACAAATAAAATAAACAATAAACTTTTTGTGGATTAGCATATTAATTTAAAAAAAAGTCAAGTGACATTTCAGTCCGCTAGATATGAATATCGTGATAATAACTGTATCGAAGTGTCTCTGGTGATTCCCACCCCATTCCCACCAACATTCAGCATACTGCAAAGGTTGCACTTTAATCATTCGGGTTTTAATATTACAGTTTCAATTTAAAATATTTGAATTAGTATGCACCAAAAAAGGAAAGAAAAAAAATTAGGTAAAAACCCTTAGGAAGAAAAACTATTTTACAAAAGAAAAAGTTGTGATAAGAATAAAAACACAGTAGGTGAACGGAAAAGTTAATAAACGCAAAAAAAAAGTTATTATTTGTCAGTGATTTAAGTCCTGGGAGATCTTGGAGAAGCAAGCTATATCAAAATTTTCACACTTTTCTATATCATAAAATTCTATGAGGGACCTCAACCCAAAACAAGTGAATCCACCGTGTGATAAAGCAACGACGGAATGGTCATTCAGAGGCAGTAATCAATTTAAAGTCAACTATCTGACAAATAGTTTTAGGGCCATTGTATATAGGCGGCCATGGTTCTCATTCAGTTGGTTGTAGCACCGCTCCCTTCTCGTGTTTTTAACCTGGAGCTCAGTGTCTAAAATACAATTCTATGACAGGTTTATCAGGATTTAGAGACTGGAAATTAATTACCATAATAGAAATTGGGAAAAAAATGACATCCCTTAAACAAATTCACAGATGACTAAAACTTTAGGTGGAGTTAGAATTCAGTTTCTGTCTTAGACGGCAGTATCAGGTCACTTGGACTAAAGTTTCAGTCAGTGAATGGACAAATGTGGTACTTCTGATGCAGCCGTCCGTGCCAGAGAAAAGCTGGTGAGAAATAAGTTCTGAAAATAAACGTTTTTTTTTTTTGTTTTTTTTTTTTTAATGTTTGCTGTGTTTTTCAGCTGAGCATCATAGGTTCACTCAACACTAAAACCTGAAGATAATTCGTGTTATGGGAGCATTTATGAAATTTGTTTTCTTTTTTCTTTTTGAGGAATCAGATTTTCTGCCGGGAGATATTACACAAACATGCCGGCAGTGACAGTGACACTAGAATGACCCACCGTACACAGACATTGCACAAGATGGAATTTCCGCTGCTTTCTTTATCAATATTACAGTAGTAAGCTTGGAGGTGGCTTATCTTTGTTTGAGAAAGAGGGTAGGGTCCTGGTAAGATAACTCTCATAACATCTCAACTGGAAAGTTGAGATGTTATGATGTTAATGATGAAAACCTACAGCTCTGATTTGAGCCTCCAGGGCAGCTCCACAAGGTTAGGTAGAGAAACCTGTTACCAAGCATACATATATGTGTATGTATGTATATATATATGCATATATATATATAACTTTTTGACACCTTTTCTGGTATTAACACTGATTTTTTTTTTTTATTTCAGCGCCAGTACTGCTCATGGGGACTAAGACTTGATCCTAACAAGAAACAACCTTAAATAAACTTAAAAAGAAGTATGGAACTTGCTGCCCTAATGATAAAAGCCTCCCATCGATTTGCCGTCTTTGTAATCGCGATACAATAACGATACAATAAAACGCTGCAATATTTAACGGTGTGATACTTTATCAGTTCTCCGAAGAGTTGTACTGATATGGTTCTGTGTATTTAAGATATATACACACAATAGCATCCCAACAATATAGTTTATAGTCATCCAGGACAGGATATATACCGCATCACCAGACTTATGCAAACATATACAAATCACCAAGAACTATATGGATTGTAAATGTAGATTGTTACTGATGCAGGTATTGCTTAGCCAAGAACTGATCATAAAAAGGTAGATTTTTTTATCTTTAGAGTTTTGGCAGTTTAGCACACTTTGGTGGGACAGTATATGATATTAAAGCTAATTGGGATTAAAAGCATTTACAATAGGTTCATCATGGTGAATTTCTATCATTGTTCTATTTGTGAATGAAGAAAAACATAAATAATCTAAATAATATCCTGTCTAACTCACCTGCATGCAATGCTTGTGATCTATTTCTTAATGCACCACTATGGGAGCTGCACAGCTTCCTCGTGACTAAATATTCATTTCCTCATCATCTATGATTCCATTCAATTATTGTTCACTAAATAATATGGACCCTATCTGTCTTGTCTCTGACCACCATAACTGCAGACCGAGGGCAGCACATGTTTGAGAATAAAATAAAATTATACTATGTATAGTTTTTACAGTCATCACAATTATATCGTAAATCGCAATTATTTTGACGCCAGATTTTAGAATGCCCCATGCCTTCTTGCTGCTAAAAGTGCAGTTGTATTTATTCGTTACATTTATATTATTTAAAAAAAAACATTTTTATTTATGATTGAAACAACTCGGGAAGTAAATGGTGGTTGTTTTTTTTTGTTTGGAGGATCAGAAAAAAATTCGTGGGAGGCATTAATATGTACAGTTCTTTCAAAATAAAACCATGTTGCCATTGAATTAATTACTGTTTTCAGCGTTTGCCAATACTGTACATGCTTCTCACCGTCTCACCATGTTATGGGATGGTGTGTGTGAGAGAGAGAGACGATTATAAACAGAAGCAGCACGGACTATACGCTGTTAGAAGACACAAAAACAAACTGCTGGTTAACAGTTTGTCACAAAGCATGGTGGCGACACATCTGTTTAGCATTGGAGTGTCGCATTCACTCGTTTGACATGTTAAAAGGCAGTTTCGTGCATACAACAGGAAAAGGAAGAAAGTCACCGTGTGGCGAGAGACAGTAGATTTACACTACAACTACTGACACGGGTGGAATCATAGTGTTTGCACACAGAAAAAGTCTCGGGTTAACGCACAGTTAAAGATACTGGTCCACGCGCAGCTAGCAAAACCATCATCCCTCTGTCGGGTCAAAGAGACACCTTCGTTTCATTGAGTTCCCGGGGATTTTCCCCGCATTTTGAAGAAAACACCAGACATGAGCGGTAAAAAAACAAAAAAACAAAAAAAAACGAACCTCTCGAAGATTATCCTTACGGTGAAGATTCCCAAGGCCAGCGGCAGGGCAGTGAGCAAGTGTCCAACTTTGGGATACTCCACCCCGGGCGCTGGGTCCGCCAGATCCGCCCAGGTGACGTTGTGTGGAAGCCAAAACCTTTCGTTCCAAAACCAGGCTGAAAGAGCAGTCATGTTTCACACACACACACATACACACGCCGTCACCCTCTGTCCACCAAACAAATCAGTTTGTAATCCCGGAGAGAGGATTTATGGAAACTTCGTCTTCTCTGTCTCTCTCCCGACACACTCAGATGATGACTTGCTTGCCTTACTCAACTCTACCGCACCAGCGTCAAGCAGAACCACAACAGGAACGTCCACTTCCGGATCAGGTTTTAAAATAAAAGACTGCCAAGTCAATGCACGACTTGTGAAAACACATTTGAATATTTTTTTTTTTTGTGACCAATGTTGATGCCGATATTTAGGCAGCTGGTGGCCGATGTACAATATGATGCTGACTCTTTTTTTTTCCCCACTCCATCTGATAACATATAACAGACATTTCACAGGGCAGGTACTCAGGTGAAAAACTAGGCCCTTATAATTGTTCATTTTAAAAACACGCCCCTGTTACTTACTCACTCATCTTCTACCACTTTATCCTCCACTGAGGGTCACGGGGGCCACTGGTGCCTAATCCCTGCCAACAAAGAGTGAGAGGCAGGGTACAACCTGGACAGGTCACCGGTCCATCATAGGGCCACACATAGAGACAAACAACCATCCACTCCCACATTCACACCTACGGGCAATTTAGAGTGTGGTCAACTGGTCTAATCCCCAAATCTGCATGTTTTTGGACTGTGGGAGGAAGCTGGAGAACACAGTGACCCTTGTTACTTTATTTTAAAATGTGAATATCATTGCTGTGCTATTGTGATCAGCAGAAGCACCACTAGAACTGTAGGGGGCCCGTGACAAAATATAATATTGGGCCCATACCATTTCAAAATAGGACAACTCCTCTTAGTTTTGTAAAAAAAAATTAGATTAACATAGATATGCACAGAATCGATCATGGATATAATTAGTGAAAGAGGTTATTTCATTTCAGTTTGAAATGTGCAGCTAGATTGAAGGCAGAATATAATATTAAATATGATTGTTAACTATTGTCATGAACAACAAGCAATATTTTATAATAGTAATACCTAAGGTTACATGAATCACACTTTTAATGGTATTTAGCTTAAAATTATGCATAGCATTTTTATTTCAGTTGTCCATAAATTATTATTTCATTTTTTATTTAAATTTGCATTTTTATTGTGAACTGTGTATTGTTCCATATGACAACAACCACTTTTAATTTAAAAAAAAAAACTGTGCAATATCATTATTGTGACTTTTTTATGGTATGGTATTATTTTAAAGCTATTTCCTCACATAGTTAAACTTTATTTTACATGACCGGCCCTCTCACGACCTGAGTGGACACTCACTGGCCCCCAGGTAGTTTGAGTTTGACACCCCTGCTCTAACCCCTGCTTTGTTTTTTTTTTTAATTTTAATTTGAAAAGTTAAACAGCTCAGCTTCTGGTGCCTCCCGGCTGCCGTCGGCTGACTTGACGTATCTTGGCTGACGCCCTGAGATTAGGACTGGATTGAGGAAGCGGAGAGACTCCCTCCCTCGCTGCGGGGAAGGGTCCTTCTCATACACGCTGGTTCGCAGTTACACCTACACTGTAGTCACATACATTTAAGTTTAAGTGTTGTACTATGTTAGGTTTCAACTACGTCCGCCTTATATGAGGCGGGATATCTCATACAGTGCCGCATCACAGACAGATAAAGCTGATGAGAAAGTAGTCACCTTCTAGCTGGTGAGGTGGCTCCCTCAAGTGGCCATATTATGTATTACATATATGAAATGTTAGGGCACATTATTAATATTACCTCTGCAAAAGCACAAAGGGTCATAAAGTGTGGGACAACTTCCATGTCACCTTAGAAATTTGAGCTCAACTGCACATTCCACCCCAGTTAAAGATATTTAAAACATGACAAAAGATAATAATGGCTCAACTATGACAGTCACTTCATGACATCACAGTGATTTAGTGTTTAAAAAACAGGCATCCCTCCATCTTTGATGTTAGGTAGGGATGATGAAGCAGCTGCAGTGTTGTCCACCATCTAATTATAGATGGACATTTCCTCCTTTGGAGCACGTTATTATTAGAAATGTGACTGGGCACTTGACTCAATAAGTATGCGTGGGATTTCAGCAGGGGAATTTAATATTAAACTGGTGGTAAATGATGCAACTTCACGGTGCAAAATTTGTCTGAGTGAATGAGTCTTAAAAATAACTCATTTGTGGGATATTTTTATAATTTATAATCCTAGCTGATTAAAGAGTGCATACTTTCATTTAATGCTCTCATTTAATTAATATCTGGACTGAGCAGTGACGACACATGTGAACGTATGGTAAGGGGACACTGTTGGCGAAGATACAACGGTTTCTTACAATTTACCACAAATCCCCACATACGTTTTCAAAACAGTTAAAATAATAGAAAGAAAAAAAAGAATGGCACAATTTAATGAACATTTTTAAAGTACTTTGCAACATTTTTAAACTAAGTACCACTAATAATTCCAAAATGAATGACACATCCATCGATTAGGATGTCTGAAGCAAAACGTGCACTCAAATAAAGGTTGAAGGAGAAAATGGTAAAGGTGAAACGTTTAGAGTAGCAGCGTGGCTGAGCTCAGGTCAGGTTACAGTGAGGCTGCTGCTGCAGAGAGTGTACGAGTGTATCCTGAGGCAAGTCAGGAGGACAACACTTAAAAGAGACACAAAGTAAATGATAAACAATACTTTATTCCAAAATAAATTTTGCTACATAATCCGTTTTATCTCGGGACACAGTGGAAGTGGTAACTGCTGTGTGCTCAGTGCATTTTTTAAAAAAAAAAAATACCTACCAATGAACAGGCAAGTCATGACCCAAGAAATGATGTAACATTTCAAAACATTCAGGTCAGGGTTTTTTGCATTGTATAAGGCAGTGTAGCTCAAATTCCTGAATATTTTAAGACTTGGAAGACTAATCCAAAGATCTGTGATGTACGATTGTAGTGAGTAAGTGAGAAGTTACTTCTGTAATAGTAGTCATAACAAATAGTAGGTCAACGCAGCGGCTCAGGTAGATGGAAGGCAACTCCCCTCCTTTCCTCTGTTCAAGACTTAAGAGAGAAGTGTCTGTACTATAAACCCTCTGATTATATTGAGCTGTAGTGTATAAGTTCTTCTCCCATCTTCCATCCATTCACCAGTCTGTACGCCAGTCCTCTCTTAGATGTGCTCTGGGTGGTTTTGCAAACAGTTGATGAACTCTGTGACTGGGTGGTTGTTGAAGCAGATCTGGTAAACAGCGGTGAAAAGAGGAAACCTGAAGAAGAGGAGAAAGAATGGTTTAAGGGGTAGGGCTACATGTTAGAGAATTAAAGCTGCTGTCATAAATACATTTTATTTAAATATATGTATTTCATAGCTCTATATTCTGACAGCTGTATACGATCTGGAGTGACACGGGTCTCTCGTCTTGAACAGAAAATCTAAGAGAAAAAGTGTATCAATCTGGAGCCAGAGCTAAACAAAGAGGCAGATCACTGCTCGTTGAACAATCATGTCGGACACGTGAGTTAGGACAGTGAAGTGTCTGAGCTAAAGGCAGCGACGCCATTTTGACTGGCTTCTGCTGCACACTGTGCAAGCAAGACTACATAACAAACAAACAAACAGCACAGTTTGGCAACGCTTGACACAGCTCCATTCAAAATGAATGAATTTCAGTTGATGACTCGACCACGTAGGCGCGGGTCCCCTTTAAGAGTTGGCAAGTTCTCTTCATCTAAATGCTAACAATCATAATAAATATCGACACAATATGAGATAAACTTACTTTTCCACCATGTTTTTCTGTTTCAGGATTTGGTGCACCTCAGTTGCAGTTGCTGGACCTTGAAGCTTCTGTCCATTCAGCAGCTCATTCTCTAACTGCTCAATGGTCTGTACATAAAAAAACGGTTTGGTCTTCATCATAGTTCTTACATCAAGAGGGTAATACAATATTTAACCAGCGACATGGAGGAGAAAGTGTTGCATGTGTCTTGTACTTTTCCAGTTTTGGCAAAAGCTTCCCCGATCTTGCGGTTGCGTCCACCATAGCAGGTCGTGATGAGGTCAGCAATGCCGCAGCTCTCCAGGAAGGTGGCAGCGGACACAGGGCAGCCTGTGCAGAAGAACTTGGCGAAGGCAATCATCTCCATCAGGCCGAGACGAATCACCGCTGCCTTGGTGTTGTCACCGAACCCCAGGCCATCACAGAAACCTGCTCCTACTGCTACAATGTTCTGCAACAACGAATAAGAAGCCATCTGGCTCACTGCACTGCACTTGGTCCATGTTACATTTCTAACAGATAATTCTAAATATGCTTGTAAACAACTGGCATGAACAAGGAATGAGACTGCAGAATAAAAATACATTCACTTTAAGGTATTAAAGTATTAAATGTGCCGACCTTGAGAGCACCGCAAATCTCCACAACATCCGACTCTTCCACCACAGTCACACGGAAGTTGGTGGTCTGCATCAGCTCCTTCAACATGGGCCCGTGTGTTTTGTCTCTGCACCCTATGATAAAAAATATATATATGTTTCAATACTGCAAACATTACCAAATGTACACAATAACAGACAGTAAAACTTCTGTCATGTCATGTTTCAAGTGATGCATTCAATAGTATCTCGAATTGCAGTTTTTCCTTTCCCTCATCCATACATTTCTTGAGACAATAACCCACGAGTCACCCGCTGACATTTACTTAAACTAACTGGGACAGTGGTACATAAATGTTAAAAGTTAACTGCAACGTTTAGCTGCCCCAGCTAATAATAAAATAAATGCAATCAGACCAAGTGGAAAATAAAATATTTTTTTGCTGTAAAAAAAAAGATGAATAAAGCCTCTTAAAAGAGGACATGGTACAAATTTTAGCCTTCAAATGAAAATGAAAACTATTCTCAAAACCCCGGATCACGGATAACACTGACAAATGGAATTTCAAGCTCTTAGTTGTTTATGTTAATGAAACTAGTACAAATATCACGATTCCAGGGGAGAGAAGAATTGTTAAAAACATCAAAAAAATTATATAATTACCAATCAGTTTTTTCCCACCCCACTGTGTACCAGAAACGGACACTGAAATCTGGATCTGTTTAATTCAATTAAAACAAGACTAATTAAATGTATTATAGTAATATTAGTAAATAACTAGTGGATCTTAGTTACATTATATTCCTCTTTTTACACTTTTGTTTTTACACTTTTTTACCATTTTACCTATGGTTGTTTCACAGAACTTCTCCTCTGCAACCTCATTGGCGATGTTTGCTCCCATCAGGACCGTCATGGTGATGCCCAGTTTTTCTCGGATAACCTCTGAGATCAGCTTCAGACCCTCTGGACCTGCGTCAATACCCTGTGAGAGACATATAGCCACAAAAGTCACATGAGAAAAGCATGTGTCTCATCCATTAATGTGTGGTGAGACCGTGCTTTTTTTTGTTTTTTTATGCAACATATTTCAATAATGGAAGTTGTCACCTTGATGAGAGACATCCCCACAGCGTCCTTCTTGATGTGATCTTTGATGGTGTCACAGACTCTTACAATGAACTGGTGAGGGACCACAAAGATCAGGATGTCTGTTCCTTTCACAGACTCAACCAAGTCTGGAACAGCCAACTGAAAAAAGAGAGAATTTACATTGCTTCCTATCAAAGCAAGTTTCAAAAAATCAAAATCATTTTGGAATATAAATGTTTTTTCATCAAAAGTACTATATTGTTGACGCTTACCACATTGGGGGGCAGCTTGTGACCGGGAAGATATTTCACATTTTCATGGTCTGTGTTGATGATTTCTGACAGTTTACGGCCGCCCACCGTCTCCTCGAACACCCACATGTTCACCGTAGTGTCAAACCTGTCGTACTTGGCTGCATTGGCACCCACAATCTTGGCAATGGCAGAGCCCCTGTGAACATGAGGAGACACACTGGGTGATCATTCTGGTGTCAGGGCAAAGGAGCCTCTGGTTTTGCCTGTGACAATGTAAATGATAAATGGATTTGAAAATATTTAATAATGAGCCAGTTGTAATATGGTGCTGCAGCTATTTTGAAAGGGGGGATGAGCCATAATCTGTCTTATTGTCCAAATAACGAGTTTCGGAAATTGAGAATTGATTTGCTCTTCAAAATAATGACTTTTATTTCCCTTCGCTGGCCACTTCTTTAAGTATTATACAGCATGTGCCTTATTAAGCGTTCATTGTGATCTTACACTGGTATAGCCTGTCTGCCTCAAGGTTTGACATGTTGAGTATTCAGAAACCTTGGATGTAATCAGTAGTTGAGATACTGTTGCCTTTCTATCACCTCAAACCAGTCTGTCCAATCACCTCTGACCTCTGGCACCAAAAGGTATGCCCCCCCAGTGAACTACTGCTCACTTGATATTTTATCTTTATTTTAACCATTCTCTGTGAACATTAGATATGGTTTGGAGTGAAGATTCCCAGCAGATCAGCAGTTTAAAAAATAATCAGACCAGCCTGTCTGGCTCCAACAAACCATTCAGCATCACTTGAATACCATTTCTTGCCCATTCTGATTCTCAGTCTGAACTTCAGCAGCTCATCTTGACCATGTCTGCTTGCATTAATGTACTCATTCGTTGTCACGTGATCACCTGATTAGATACAGTATTTGCATTAACAAGCAGTTGGTAGAGACACAGGTAAAGAAACAGGTAAAGAACTGGCCATTACTGGTTAATAATTTCCTATTTTTTATCATTAATCAACTCCTTATGTAGAAACAGGGACGCATTTTAGGGTTTGATCACTGGTGATCACCTGGTAGCTTGCACTTTAACGTCCACCCATCTGAAATGTACTGTAGATATTTCATGTCAAATGACTTCAAACGTTTTCAAATACTTTGCCACACAATGTCTTGAGAGAAAGAATACCAACATAAGGAGAGTCCCATTCAAAGAATGGGTTTTATTAATATTAACATAGTTAAATATCAGTATAAGATATTAGTTACACCTTGACAGTTACTTAAATATTAAGATTTACAAAGAAAACATGATGCATGGCCATAGATTAATGACAAACATATAAATGACAGACCACAGAATTATGTCATTAACAAAAGAGTGGGACATCTCAGACAGCAGCTGAGCAACATCACAGTGGATAATACTTTACGACTTATGTTCTTATGGACTGTGTCATGTTGCTTGTGTAAATATCTGTCTAATTTGATGGGGGTTTTTTTTTATACAAATTCCTCTTCTAGTTGCTTAACAAAATAATCCTCCACCAAGGCTGCTCAGTTCCCCATGCAGTCTCCTATCTTACAAGGTTAACAATAGTTTTGTTTTTTGTTTTTTTTTTTACAAAATAATAATAATAATAATAATTTAATAAAAAAAATCCTAAATTCATATCTATGTCCATATCACCACCTCCCCAGAAAAGGTAATCAAAACCAGTCATTTACTGTTTAAATAAATAAAAAAAAAAAAACAGACAAATGTGGTCAAAAACACAACCTCCTTGGTGTTATTATCAGTATCAGTATCAGTATCAGAGGTTTACCAAAGATAATCAGTGAATTTATAAATACATGTAATAGTCAAAATTCTATTCTGCAATCACTTAGTTAATGGAAGGTTTTTGTGGTGATCATTTGTTATAAATTGTAAAGTGCTCTTATGCCACAGGGAGTAAAAAAAATAAAAGTTTAATGTAGGGCCCCTAAAGTCCTTTGAAACGCCCCTGTATAATGTAATACAATATATCAGGTGCCAATCTGCTGCATTAATGAGTTATTTTATTTTGTTTGTTTTCCTTTGCTTTTACCTGTGATGCTTTAATACATTACAGTTGTTGCTGCCGTTGGCAGTTTTGATTGCAGGACAATGGCATGCATTGGATTAGTATAGTAACATTTGAGTTCCTCCACTGATCCAAAGGTCAGAGTGGCTGAGGGACATCAACACCAGGCGAAGACTGGTGCAGCACGAATGTTGATTTTTACAATAAAAACCAGGTGCACATTTGCTATAATACAGCTAATAAAGACTTTTGGAGCGTTGAAGCTTCAAAGGTCAGCTGCGACACCTCCTCTTTTATGTCCACAGGCAGGAGTTTAACAGCCTCATGATCAATCTAAGAATAGAAAGTTTCTTTCTGCACACTAAGTTCACCCAAACAACAACAAAAAAAAAAAAACGAGTGAAAACTTATACGGAGAGGGAAAAATACAGTGTAGAGTATCAGAGTGATAATGGAACTGCGAACATCTACACCCTCTTTCTCACACGCACACGGTGAAGCTTTTAAAAGGAGAAACACATGGAAACTCACCAGTTACCAGAGCCAATGACACAGACTTTCTTCGGCGCTGCCATCATGTGTTTGAGCTTCCAGACGGAGCTGCTGCTGCTACTACCGGAGACAGAACCTGAATGAAGCCGGGACCGAGTGTATTTATATCCGAGACACTGAGCTGAGGCTCCGGACTTCCCTCCCTGCCTTCTTCATTGGTCTGCTCTGTCGCCCCTCAGTGACACACACACACACACGTTTGCGCTTCTATCAAAGTGAGGACCCCCGTAGACATAATGCATTCCTTAGCCCATTATCCTAACATAAACCATCACAACTAAATTCTTAACCCTAACCCTAACCTAAAACCAATTCTAACCCACTAAAACCAGGTCTTAACCCTGAAAAACAAACAAAAAAACAAAACAAAAACACTTTTAAGGGGTGAGGACCAGCCAAAATGTCCTCACTTTGTAGGGGTTATACGATTTGTGGTCCTCGCTCTGCAACAAACACACACACAAAGGGTTTACATGACTTCAGAGGACATTACATTGACTTACATTCATTTCCCCTAACCACATTACTAGTGCCCACTAACCCAAACCTTCACCTAACACTAACCTCAGCCTAACTTTAAAAAATGTCTTCACCTTAAAATGTAGTGATTTACGTTATGAGGACTTGGTTTTTGTCCCCATAAGGAAGACAAGTCCCCATAACGTGCCTGTGTAAACAGCCTTAAGTCCCCACGACATAAGGAATACCAGGAACACACACATAGATTTGCACAGCAGTCGTAGTGAGGACACTCATTGACATTATATATAACGCTAGCCCGTTACTTTAACCTTAACCATCACAGTTAAATGACCCTAATCTTAAAACCAGGTCTTAACCCTGAAAAGCTAATTTAAGGGGTGACAGAATGTGAGGACCAGTCAAAATATCCTTAGTCCCAAGGATTTTTTATGCTTTTTTGGTCCTCACAAAGTTAAACATACAACACATTCACACGCAGAGCTAGTTTTGTAATCTTCTATATATTTGGACAGCATAAACACAGCTTTATTGTCACAACTAAATGCCTAACCCTGACTTTGGCCTTTAACTGAAACCCATTTCTACCTAAACCCTAAAACCAAATCTTAATCATCGAAATGCCCTTTAATGTTGTGAGGACAAAATACAAGATACAAGTTTGAAACGGAACTTTAAATACACACATATTTTGGTACATCTGACTTAGTGAGGACATTCATAGACATACAGTAAGGCACTCCCTTGTCTCTTATCACATCCCTAATGTCACAACCTAAGGGCTTTATCCTTAATCTAACTGTGGCAAAAACCTTATTGTAACTCTGCCTGGAAAAAACAGGCCTTCACTCAAACAGCCATTTATAGCCCTGTGTCAATTATTTGAAATGCAACATTGATATGGAAATATTCTTGACCACTGGCTTTAGGCCATTGGACTGTCCCTCCCTTTCCACTCCTCTCATTTAACAAATGATGCTGTACATTATGTTTGTTAAAAGTCAAATGAGAAAATCATGTAACAAATTAAAAATGAAAATAATTGGTTTCAGCTGTGCTATGATCATATAAGAACATTTTTATGCATGCACAAATGTAAAAGAAAAACATAATGCCAAACAAAGAACCTTTCAAACAGAGAAACATTTTTACATATTCTTTATTATAACATATTAAGAACATACAGAAAAATAAGTTTGGTCCATGAAAAAGTCTGCAGATTGAAATAATCCCACAGTCCCACCAGTATTGTATTTCATACCCCAGAGGTTCCCACAACTCATTTCAAATCATTCAACTGCCCAAACCCACATTAGTGTATTTTATTAATGAAATGCACACAGGCGAGTGTTTCAGCCACAGCTCGAATCTTTACCTTTCACACTGAAACAACCATGACAGAAAAGATGTCAGAGCTTAAGCAATGTGACCGGAGAGGCAGGTACTCTTTACACGCGCTCGTCCTCATGTGACAGAGTGTGTTCAAGTGTTTTCAGCTGCTCTTCACATGAGTAAAACGCACAAAAGTAAGAGGCAGAAAACAGAGCTCTTCCCAGCTTTCAGGAAACATGGATGCTGTGTGCATTTTGTCCTGCAAAGCAGTGGGTCATCATACGGTGTGTGACTTCAACCTTTTCACTGTACAGAGCTAAATCACTGTGCTCTGAAAGCAAGGGCTGATTATTATAAATACTGCTTCAACTATCTGAGCATAGACAAAAAGAGTTATGAAAAAGATCCGCCAGGATAAGGGATACAATTTTACTTCACATCCATTTTCTGTTTCTTTTTTCTGCTCAGTATTTACAAAACTATAGACTAGAGGTACTCATACTAGCTACTTCCTTAATAATCTGTACTATCTAACAAGACAAGTACTGGTATAATACATATACAAAGCAAAGATCAATTATAATAAAGGGGAAAAAAAAAACATACTAAATGGCACTCAACAACAACCCCCCCCTCCCAAAAAAAAAAAAAACAAACAAAAAACACTGAGCAATGCAACTGATTACAAACAGTCACAACCGATAATTGATATTGAACTCGATGGCAAGCAGCTGGGGCAAGATAGAAGTGTAAAATGTAAAGTTACTTTTCCAAAAGCAGGGTAGACAGAGCAGTGGCTTAATCGTACACACATTCTATCTGATTTAAACATCAGTTTCAAGGACAAAATACAGTAAGAGTTGCCAGGGTCAGTCTGCTCTTGGCATTTCTTTTGTGTTCAGTCTATGCTTTTGTGTGGGCACAATGCATTTAAAAGAAAAGGAATGCTTCCAAGTAAGGCAAGAGAAAATACATTGTGCTCATGAAACTCAGGAGTTGAGAAAAGCAGGAACAAAAACAGAAGTGTGGAAGTAGCTGTCGAGCCTCAATCAAGCTGCGGAGGAGAAAAAAAAAAGTCCTATATAAACAGTAAAACCGTCTAATGTTTATATCTTAATAGTTTGTCCGTTTCTTAGTTGCTAGAAGTTAGAATGCCCCACGCATACACATACTCACACAGAAATGTGTGCACAAAAAAAAAACAAAAAACACACTGTTGCCTGGAGAGATTTTTTTCCTTTAGGTATTTCTGATACCAAGCGCTTGCTCCAGCTCCTGTCGTCTCTGCTGGACCTGAAAGACATTTCCACTCAGATTCAATCATGAGAGCAAGGAGACAGAACAAGTGTGAAATTCTGCGATGAGCATCATAAAATTAAGACCAAAGGCGTTTTTCCCCCCACTGATCTGAACTAATACACTAATTAGCCCCAACATTAAAAGTGGTATCTTCCTCTCAAATTCTGTATCATTAGTGATTTTTTTTTCTGTTTTAGAGTTAATGCTGAACATCAACAATGTGATTATAAACCTATTTTGCAGCTTCTGTTCATTTTCAGTTATTTTTATAGCTTTCCTTTATTTGCCTTCATGTGATAAGTTTTTGTCAGTATTAACCTTGAACAAACCGTAAACATGCTCCAAAATTAATAAATGGAACGACAGTCATAAGAATTCATGTTTAGAGGATGAGTGTCTGTATGAAATTTCATGCCCATTCATTTAATAATTCAAATGATTTCATTTAGACCGACAAAGCAGAATGAAGGCACTAAAATGAAGGAACATAAAGGAAAAATAAAGCAGGCAAATAAAAGCAAACAGCCAGATTACCTTGGAGTAGAAGTAGCGACAGACGGCCTCCTGAGCCCATGGCTGATAATAAAACTCAGCCCTCCGCTCTTCTTCTGGGTTTCCAACCACATCCGTCATGGTCTGCTTGCAGAAAAACACATTATTAAAAAATCTTTTTCATTTAGCCTTAAGCCTGACAAATCAAAGAAGAAAAAACTGGAAGTAATATAATATCTTCTGTAATGACTAATCGAACACAGACTATCATTTGTCAGTATGAAGAAACATACTGACAAATGATAATTTATTGGTAATCTACTATTGGAGAAGCTAATGAGCACTGGACTGTACTTGTTTTTAAATTTTGCTGAGACCCAGATTAATAACAGTACAGGTGAATGACAGCTGGTCAGCAGTTAATTGGGTCACTCTGCAGGCAGACAGAGGTCGTTTCACGTGCTACTTTGACAATGTCCTCTTGTCTTACACACAAGTTAGCAGCTGAGCCTTGTGTTTCTATCAATGTCACAATGACACAAAACCAAGACAGAGCATGTTTACGCTCGTTTGCCTCCAGATTTACCAGACTGGCATTTATCAGAATATTTGATATAAAAGACGTTAATAGGAGTAGCTTTCAATAAATTAAATACAATTTCAATCACACTTGCCCTGATATTTTTCATCTGAAATGCAGATTTAGAGGTGCAGTTTCTGTTTTATGCATGTTTACACTTTGCATCAACTTATGATTCCATTAAGAACACCCTACACTCACTCATGTCACGGTATAAGATAAATAATAAATGATAATAAATATACCAAATAAAAAAGGAGAGAAAAAAATCAAACAGAAGAGTATTTCAACAACTAACAACTGTTTTCATTATCCATTAATCTGTTGATTATTTTCTAGAATTATTTTCTGTTTTTCATAATTTGAGTTTTTCAGATCTCAAATTATGTTTTCAAATATCTTGTTTTGGCTACAAAGCAAAATTATTCAGTCTTAATGATTTCTTTGTTATATGAAACCAAGAAACCAGAAAATATTCACTTTTAAGAAGCTGAAAATAAATCTGAAAACTTTAAATTAACCAAATCAAAACATTTAATTGTTAAAATACATGAAAACCAATAGTCAATTATAAAATTTGTTGACGATCAATTTAGTAAAAGATTAATCATTGCAGCCTTACCAATGAGGTTGTGTATTCAGAATTGAAAGACTTCTAATCCATAAGAACAAATAAAAAGCACTGACATCTGCAAATATTAATTTGTCTTAGGCCTTTGGTTTTTTGTTTTGTTAAAAACCTCAGCATCATTGCAGACACTCACTCAGCTCATCTGCAAATCAGTTTGAAAATTATAAACACAGAAGTCTTATTCCACTGCTTATTTCAGTCCTTTTAAGAGTTTGTATAAAGTTTAAAACCTGTTGTGCTCCTGCTTTGCTGTGCGTACAATGTTATAGCTAAAAACAAAGAACCCACCAGTGAACCTTTCTTTTTGCTCTGGGTGGGTAAGCAGGTATGAGAGGCAATATCAGTAGTAAACAGTAAAGGCAAAGGTGAGTGTGTCTAGTCAAAAATGTTGAGTCAGGCCTTCAACTCAAAACACCACAAGTCTGCTGCAAAAGCACTTTGAGCCACTGAGTTGGTGAAGAAACCAGTATTGCTGCTTTTCAACTGTTGTGTCCATATGGGACTTTGTGCTGAATATCCAGGCAAAAGACCTTCAGACTTCAAGGTGCTCATGTTTCTGGCTCACTGAGACCACAACTGCATATTTGTGCTTCAAACTGAGGGTGACTGAAACACCGCTACACTGACTATAACTTTGATGTGTGACTGAATGTGGAAGAGGAAGACATTAACTTGGCCTCCACAATGATATTAGATAAAAGAAAGTGCTTAGGGTTCTCTTTGAGATTCAGTTTGAGGTAATAGCACACGGACTGACCTTGAGGTCTCTGCACTGGGACTGCAACCAGTCATTGATAAAGCCCTGAGGATCTCTGGCAAAACTCAGCATGAACTCTCTCTGGGTCTTCAGCTGGTTAATGGTCTCGATGGTTTCATGGATCTGTGGAGAGTTGAACAAAGATAATAAATGATAATTCATCAAAAAGTACATCACAAAAACTAAATTAAGGACAGATTAAGGTTTCATTCACCACAAATCAGTAGTGGCTCCACAACTGTTAAGTCAAAAATAAAGCAAGAGAATTCTGAAATGAAATGAAATTTGGGGGGCGGGCCACTTTTGTTAGTGAAGCAAATAAAAATCTTATTGTGAGTCACATGGTTCTGATGCCACTGATCATGTTCTACACCCACTTTAAGCATAGTATTAAGCAGCCTTTTGCCCATTTGGAAGCCAATGTATCAAATGGCTTTTCTGCCTAATGACAGTTAATATGACTGCTAATTTCAAATGTTTTTCATGTTTTTTGCAAGACATGCTTCTCATCTTCAGACACAATGACTCGTTTAATAACCTGGAACAATGTCCTTTATTATTAAATCCCTGTCTGAAATTGATACAGAATCGTGAAATAAGTCTAAGAAATAAAAAAAAAAGTTTTTCAAAGGCAGTCTTTGTTAACAGCTAAATTATTTTCTTTTCCTCATACTGTGTCAATTGTATTATATCCTGAAACATTGAGTCATATGTTAAGAAATA
This sequence comes from Brachirus orientalis, assembly GCA_016785285.1. Taxonomy (NCBI): domain Eukaryota; kingdom Metazoa; phylum Chordata; class Actinopteri; order Pleuronectiformes; family Soleidae; genus Brachirus; species Brachirus orientalis. The sequence goes on from JAFBJR010019394.1 coordinate 2,256,877, forward strand.
CTGAATGTAATCAGAAGCTTTGTTTCAAAGGAAACTCCACAGGGACCCTTTAGAGGGCCCACTTTTGAAAACACTTGGAAATTATTTAACGTGCATCCTCACTAAGTCAGATCACTGTAGTAACAAGACAAAGTCATGTTAGCTGAATGACTTGCTGCTTCTCTCACTTAATATTTTCTCCATGCTGTTGAGATTAATACTCATTTATCAACAACCTTGTTACTCAGAATTGATGGTTGAGGTAAGAGGACTGCTGTCAAGCATACAGATGACCCACCACCAAGGTCAGAGATGTCCTTGATGGTCCAACAAGAAAAAAAACTGAGTTATTATTCAGTGGCCTCATTACTGTCTCTTTACACATTAACACATACATCATGCTTAGGATCATATGCAGGAAACTAAGGAAATAAAAATGGTTCTGTATCTGGTTTACCGTGAATCAGGGGTAAGCAGAATCACAACACACTTCAAAAGACACTAAAAGTCAATAACGACAGGCTCTGCTGCAATTGTTTCTAAAAGCAGGCTAGCAGGAACAGGGTGTATATCAGCAATACCCATTGAAAATGAATGGTGTCTCTTAACTGTGAAAAAGCTTTCTGTACTTATATTGTTGAGTTGTCTCAGAACAAAAGTGACATGGGGTGGGGGTCTTTTCAAAAAAAAAAACACGGCTCCATGCATTATCTGCAGCCACAACAGCCAAGGTAATGGCTGTCAGCAGGAGATTTTAAAGACCTGAAAGACCTCAGAAATGGCTGGAGGGAAGGCAATAACACAGAGGCAACAATTCCAGAGAGCAGATGTGTGTGAAATTGCCCTCAGCAGGGTCATAAAATAGGAAGAAACTGACATTGGTCAGAAACGTCCACGGCCCCTTCACGTCTAATTCAACTGCGCTAAAATGACCTCAAACAAATATACACTTTAGTGGGGACCAAAGCAGCTGGAAGTCAATGTTCACCAGTGTTTGTGCAGAGTGCAGAATATTAATGTAAATGCTCTGCACCAAACCAAACATGTAGAGAAGAAACATTTACCATTTTGGTTACAATTTAATGGTTTACTGAACACACACTGATTTAGCTGCAGTCCGGTGGCACTCTACTATCAGTAGTACCTGCAGCCTCTGCTATCATCTCTATTCATCTTGTGTAATTAATTTCCTCATCTTAAGAAATTTTTAAACATGGATACAAAATCCTGTACATGTACAGGAGAGAAACCATTTTTAGCCTTGACTCCATAATCCTTACATCAAAGTTCAGAGTAATTTTTTCCACATGTTCTCAGCCATGTTGAGGAAGGGGGGCAATTTAGTAGTGTCAAACCCTCACAGAACTTTACAGGAAGAAGGAAATAATTTCCCACTGTGACCACACATTTCTGTCTCGCACACAATTCTCATACCTTGTTGTCCAGCCCTGCTATTTCCTGCTGACTTGCTGTGGAGAGTAAGAAAGAGTTCATCTGGGTCTTCAGTGTGTCGTCCACCTCCACATCAATGTCATAACAAGCAGTCTTCTTTTGGTCATTGGGGTCCACGCTAGCAAAAGTGTTTTATATGTACGAGTTATATAAAGTTCATGTATATAATAGGTAACACTCTATTTTACACATTTGCTACAAAATCTGATTATTTGACACAAATTAGACAGACTGACTGCACCCTCATTTGCAATGATTCATTGAAAAACTATAATTATTAACTATAGGTAATGCTTATACTATATTTGAACTCACCTGATCACATGGTTGATGATGATAGGCTCTGGAGGCATCAGGAGGGCATGCAAGCGCTGAGGAATCTCAGAGAACTTCATTCGCTGAGTTTCAAAAATCTGCAAATCAAGAACATCACCTGTATATCAGACATCATCATCAAGACCAAATAAAATCTCTTTCAATGATTGCTGTACAGGATTCAGTGAAGGTTAGTGGTAAGACAGGACGTTTCTAAGTCACAACATTAGATTAGTTGAAACTAGGACTGGGAAATGGTTAAAAAAAATGAGATGACAGACGGCAAATATTTTCTTTTTTGAAAATGTGTTCAGTGAAAATTAACTGTCTTAAGATTTGAGCTTAGAAATGCATGACAATTTTTAGTACTTTTTTAGAATGGAGTTCATATATTTCTCAACTTGAGCTGTGGCCAATGCAGTGCAAGTGACGGACATTATTTGTTGCTTTACTTTGTGGACTGGCTTTGAACACTTACTGCTAAACTCCTTTTCCTTTTATTCTCCAACGGTTTGTTGCTCTCTACTGTTTAACCGAGTTGTGATTGATAATACTGTTTTTTTAATCACTCACTATACACAAATCAAGATTTTAAAAAAGGAACATGTCTATCTCAAATAAGTCATAAATTTAAAAGAAAGAGTAAATATCCCATGTATCATAATCTATTAAGCAAATTTTAATTCAAATAAAGCAATTTAATAGGAATTCAACATTAAGTTTCTGAAATGCTGTTTATGTTGCAAGAGAATTCACAGGGAAACCAGGCTGTGACCCAGAAAGAGCGAGACTGTCCATAAATGGACAGAGGGTAAGGAAAGAGAAAGTGACTCTGCAATAACAGGAGTGAGAATTAACCACGACAAGTGAGACTGTTGATCATTCCAGCCTCACAGAGTTTATGTTCACACCAGTTGGATAAGAAACAGACCTTTTCCCTTTTAGTGTGTTTTAAAGTAACATGCTGAATTCACTTACCTGTTGCAGGTACTTGTCACAGTTGATGAACTCGCGCTCATGAGGGTCCTGGAGTTTGTGGGTCTTGACATACTGCCAAAGGGCCTGGATTATTACAGGTCTGGTCTGGGTGTGGATACCCAGCATACGGGCCAGTCGGGGGTCCAGCTTAAACTGAGGGGGCTGTTTGGAGCAAAGGTAAACTTTCTGTTAGAACCTGGGATTTCTACCATTAACATTTCCTTAAACTAAATGTTACAAGAGCACTTGAAGGCACCGAGGCCTTCTCTCAAGTCCAGTTTCTGAAAAGAAAGTTCAAAAGGCACACCAACTCAGAGTAAAGACCTGAGACTTTACCTGGTAGTCAAGCATGAGTAGGACAGTGCAGCGAACGCCCACATCGCCTGGCCTCTTCACCTGAAAACCATCAGTCTCCTGGGTGGTAGCGGTCCTATGCCACTAAAAAGTGTAAGGGAGGTTTTTTGTAATTAAATTAGTAATAAATATTAGTTGGAAGGTTTATATTTTTTTTCCATTATTTTACAGGACAATTTTTCAATTTACACTGTTTCAACACAGAAACATTTAAGGCAACATAATAACACACTGCTGTGATACAATACAGATGTTCTGATATGTTCTCATGTGCTACACTTTAGGTAAATGGTCTATATTTACATTATATAGCACTTTACCTGTCTTGAAGAACACTCAAAGCTGCTTTAACTACAGCTATGCCATTTACCCATTACCCATTCAAACCAATTCATATGCAGTATCGGAATAACCATGAGTAGTAACATGTGGTTAGGTGTCTCGCCCTGGGTCACAACATCAGGTAGACTACTGGTGCCAGTGAGCAAACCAGCAACCTTTCAATTGAAAAACGACCCCCCCCCAGGCACTAAGACACCACTACCCCATTTTGAGGAGGGAACACAAATTTAACAGAATGCTCTTGAATTGGGAAGTAACCAATCAAGTGGCCACTAAGGAAAATTTGAAAAAGCTAATCTTATTTAAATGGTATTTCAGAAGATAGAAAATGCTAACTTAAACAAAATCATAGATCAAAACAGATAAGTGAGTAAATATCACATGAAAATGCTGAGTAAATGATCTTACTTCCACAAGGTGATTATCTGGACCATATAGATCCTTGTCCAATTCAATCACTAGGGACTTGAAGAAAGAAGAGAACTTCCTTTTCTGTTTGGTGGCTTCGTATTTGGACACAGCCGTCTGCAAAACAAATATTATTTCAGGGAATAACAGTGGACACAAGTGTCTCCAAACTATTTGTGGTAAACCTATATGTGGCCCCTCTTCTTATGTGAATGGTTTGATTCAAATCATAAACAACTCATAAAAGGTAGGAAACATGAGAATAACAGGCATCATACCAAGGACTGAACACTAATAAAAACGAAACTGGTAAAATAACATCAGATATTCAACTCATGTAAATGGAAGGAAATATTCAAGGAGAAATTGGATTTGTCAATTGAGGGAATGAGAGACTATATAATGAGAAACAAAAGACAAATGGTTGACATGTGGCTATAAAAAGTAAACCGAGGGAAAGTAACACTGACTAATGGGCCATCAAATGAAAGAAGGCATATTGGAGGCATCACATTGAATAAACATCAAAAATAAAATATTCTCAGATTTTTTTGATTTACATCTTCCAATAGGCGTCCCTCAACACGTAGCTCCCACGATGCAACTGTGCCCTCTCCATCCTCAGCATCAGGCTTTGCAGGGTTGAAGGTGTTTGATATGAAGATCCGAAGCTTTCTCTTTTGCTGTGGACAGAAAAACCCTCATTTCAAATGCTACCAATCACTCAACACAGACTATATACCTAAACTGATCTTTGAAGTCCAAAGAGTAAAGCTGGGTTTTATTTTTATAGAGCCAGTTTTGCTAGAAGGATTTCAAGAGGACGTTCAAATACCTGTCTAGCAAGGTGTTTAAATTCATTATGGAGAGTACAATTTTTAATGACTAACAACACTGATCACTATTTACGTACTATAAAAACGAATACCAGTATTAGTATCTTGCTTTAAAAATCCATAAGGGTTTTACCCTACTTTACTAGGCAGCCTACGAAATGCTCAAAACTACTAAGGCTGTGGACATTCTGTATTAACAATCCTTCAGTCATGACCAGTTCCTGGTCCTACAAAGGCCCTTGATCTTCTAAAAAATTGAAATAATACTAGAGTTGTACAAGAGTTAACAAGTGAGTTCATGAGTTGTCTGTGAAGATTCTCAGTCATCCAGGTCATGGTATCCAAAAGTGTAGCAAAAAAAAGGCAACTGGACTTAGTTGAATTTCTTGAAGATGTTTCGCCTCTCATCCAAGAGGCTTCTTCAGTTCTGTTTGACTGGTGGAAAGTCTGGGACTTATAAACTTCATGAGTTCATGAGTTACGTGCTATATTGAACCATACCTTAATGGGCCTCTTAAGGGCCTCCTGAATGTCCAGCCTTTTGCGCATGATGGTCTGGTCTAGTTTCCTCTCAAAAGCCAGCAGATCCATGTAAGCCTGAGACTCTGGAACCAGTTCCCTGATCTGGAAAAGAAGGTACTCTTAACAACTGGAGCAACATGTACAACAGCATTTGCCCCAAAGAACTCACAGTTGTCAACTTTTTTTATATAAAGATTAAACACTATAATATAGTTTTGTCTTTGTACTCTGTTTATTCTGTAAATCATCACAAAATTTTAACAGATCTTAATCTAAGCCAGACAATCTTCTTAAGGCAACATCGCAACAATTCCTGTTAGAAAAAGCTAATGAGCCATTTGATTGAGTAAGTGTTCAAATCATGGCTGTAACCGTAATCAAGTGCTTCTAGTTGCCATGATTTCAGTTCTACACAATCTCTAGGGGGATCTTTGATTTCCCACACATACAAACATGTGAATTCACTTCCCAAAATAATGTTGTAAATGAAAATCAAGACATTTAAATACATTTTAAGATCTGTTTTTGAAGAGACCAATCACTATGAACAGTGAGCATTCTCAAATGCCAGTGGGGGGAGATACTGTCTACTTTTCAAAACGTCAGTGGTTTGATCCATGGCTCCTTGAGTGCGCATGCCAGTGAAGGGCTATATGGGCATCACTAAATTTATGAACATGTGAGTGTAACTTGTACTTGTATATTACTAGTGGCCATCAAGAGTAGGAAAACCCATGTAAAAGTTGATTCACTTTAGATATGAATAATGTCGACTATAATGGTGACTATAACTATAAAAGTGGATGTACTCATAGTCCTAAAACTTTCACAAATACTCGGATGGGCAAGCAAATTAAAATTCAAATGAACCTGTAAATATAATCTCAACAACACATTCAAGGCCTGACTGAATGGATTTCATACAAATCTGTTTGATGAACACTCACCCTCTGAGGTAGAATTTTATCAGCCATCTTTTTCTTTTTTGTGCTATAAAAACAAAACATCAAAACAAGAAACTGAGTCAAAGTAGTTCATTTTAGCTCTGCAGTCTGGGAATCAGACTTGTGTCTGTGATACATATGAAAAGACATACAAACTGCACTGACGCAACCATAATAATTGCTATTCTAGAAAGGGTTGATCCTTACTGTTGGTTGCGGTTCTGCTGCTGCTGAACCTGTTGAATCTGCTGGGGTGCTGGCCTCTTACGAGATGGATCCATGACACCTGGCATTCCAGGGCGAGACACGGGACTGCCGCCATATCCTGGAGGGCCCATGGCTGGTCCCTGTGGGGTCATACGGCTGGATGGAGGCATCCCTGGTCTCTGCTTGGAGAACACAACATCAATTATCAACAAAAGAAAAACCCTCAGAGTATCTGTTTGCTAGTTTTAGCACGGTTGATTCTCTGGGGCACAGTAATATCTGCCAATCTGCTTTGATGTTAGATGTGAAACATGATTGTCTGATATTTTCATCCAAAACTGTGACTGCAAGGAACCCGGCCTACATAGGGATACAAGTTTACATCTGTGTACTGTATCTGTAGGTGGCACATGATTCTTTGTCTTTTCCTCTAGTTTTACCTTTCACTGTAGAGTATTACCTGGATATAATTAGACAGTTGCTTGCTCACTTTATTCAACATTATAGTAACAAAGTGACTGAACTGCGTGTTCATTATTCCGACAGAAACATCAAGATAACAGACTTATTCACTAATGTTTTGTAACACTGCATGTACTTCCAAGGTCAACATGTGTGATGATTGTAGATACTGTCAAATGTTGTGGTTACATACGCTGTAAAACATCATGTACAAATTTAAATAAATTCCACACTTGAAACTATGAAATATTTTCTGGTACCATCAATTTCAAATGCTGCTAAGACGCCCAATAACAACAGCTAGCAATAACTTGCATACCATCTCCTTCATAGAGTACATAACAAAAACTACTGCACTCACCAAACCATGTGCTAAGAACTCAAAGAGGCGACTTCTTGTGTCTGACAGCATGAGTGTAAATGATAAACAAAGAAACAAGAAAAATCTCTAAGCTCTCTTTCTCCAGCAGTCACTCTTACAAATGATAGAGAATTTAAGGCACTCACTCCTTAGCCTACGGTAGAGGGTGGAGGGGCAGAGGAATGACGGACATTGATCTGTTATAATTGCAGGGTAGATGTACGTGTTCTGCCTATTTCACAAAGCAGTGTAGGGAGAATGCTGTTGATTCAGAGCTTTTCACACAATAGTTCAGCACAACCTTGGCTCATCTGAGAACAATAAAAATTCAGCGATATTCAAAGTATACTGCTGAAATGTTGACTATGTTCTGAAATGCTGCTTGTAAAAGTGAATGCAGTCAAGGCTGTGACAGAAAAAACAGATCCCTCTTTTCAGTGAATTGTGTTTCAGGCTGCCAATATCTAAGCTGCAAACACTTCGACTCTTATACAATTTTTATCTGTGATGTACAATTTCTTCTATCATGATTCTAATGAACAGCATGTAAGATACAGATAACCAATAAACAAGGTAGGAATTACAGAAGTTCCTGAATTTTCCTAATGGGATTAAAAAGTATTTAGCTAAGTATTTAGGTTAAAATGCTTCGTATACTTTGCAGCAGAACAAGGCAACACCCACAGGTGCTGTCATGTGTGACAAAGGAGGTATGTTTAGTAGGTAGAAGACGATACACATACATACAGTACATACACATTTTAACGACCCAAAGAAGTACTGCAAATATAATGGACCGTTTCAGTTGCATCAGCCATTAAAAACTGTATTGATGTTGCATCCCACGAATTATTCTACTGACTGGCAACACCCACAGGTGCTGTCATGTGTGACAAAGGAGGTAGGTTTAGTAGGTAGAAGACGATACACATACATACAGTACATACACATTTTAACGACCCAAAGAAGTACTGCAAATATAATGGACCGTTTCAGTTGCTTCAGCCATTAAAAACTGTATTGATGTTGCATCCCACGAATTATTCTACTGACTTGGTCGCCGCTGCAGCAGCAGTCTAGCTAGTTCAAAGTTTGAGGACTCTTAACATTACAAACTTTCTTCACGTTCTTTTCCAGCCCCGAAGAATGTCGGTTTATCCGATGCAGCGAATTATGTAGTAACCTCTGCAGTAAAAACAGCAGATGGTATGTTGTTCCACATGCACCCATGGGGATCACTGTTTCTACCCCTGAGAATTAGCAATGACACGACCACAGTCGAAGAAGACGATGCATGGCTTGTCATACGATAAACTATTTAGGTTAGACTAAAGCTTGAACCCCCTTATGATAAACATGTTGACTAAAACCTTACTTTGCTGGACTTTTAACAGACATTTCAGGTCCACCGTAGAAGGTTTGTAGCTAAAGAAATGACCGGTTAACCAGGAGCTAGGCATATTAGCAGTCTGAGGTACTTGGCAACCAAGGCTAACTAGCTAAGCTTAATGTTAGCGGGCGGGAGGTTTAGTGTATTCAAACAACGAACATACTCACATATTCGGCTAAAGCACTTGGTTCTAACGCGTCGCATGGGTAACTACAGCTGAGCTAGTGTTGGTCCAGACTGTGGCCCGCATCGGTGGGTAAAGTTAACGAATAGTGACAAAGCGGCGTTTATAAGTGGCTTTGTTCTCGTGCACAGGCTAAAGATGGAGCGTAATCTCACCGGGTATCCAGGCCCGGGCATCGGGGAGCGGTACATGTGGTTCTGTGCGGCCGACGACGGTCCCATCCTTCCAGTGGGAGTCCCGGGCCCCATGCCTGGTCCTGCGCCCGGAACCGGTGGTCCAGGTCCCATTGATCCACCGCCACCACCAGTCGGTGCCGTCTGAAACCCTCCTCGAGCCGCCATCTCCTCTCTGAATGTCGTCGCCGGTGGAGGAGGCAGGAGTTCTCGCGAGTGCGAGAACTGAATTTTTGAGGTGGCATTCAAGCCTTGGTGACCCCTGCTGGATAATTGTAGCACTGCAGAAACAGGTTTATGCATAATGGAGATGATGATGATAGTTTAGTTGCATTATTGGTGTCACATTTCTCAACTGAATGTCTGATGATGATGAATGTTGATGACTACTGATTGTCCAAAAAAAAACAACAACAACCACATAATATGCTCGTTCACCATATATTTCATTCATCATTTAATTTACTCAATCACAGCAGTGGTTCAAAATTTAAATTTCCCTTCTTGGTTATATGCACCTTTGTAACAGGGTGTGTTTTGTGCATCTGATCAATATAATGTCTCAATCCATGTCATGATCAGTTTGATATGGGGAGTGAGTGAGTAGTGAACCTCTGAAATGGTTTTAGGTCAATGGCAGGTAAATTTTTGAGCAGCTGGTTCAAAGAATCAAACCATTTATTGTTTCAAAACTGATTTAATTTCACTTTGTCCCAATTAGTATGGAACTTCAACAGTACAAAACATGACATCCCATCTATTTACGTAGACTATTGGTGTTTGATCAGACTGTGTTTGTGAGTGTACACAGGGAGGAAGGGGCATGCTTTGTGCTTTTTGTAAACAGTTGAAGCAAATTCCTCATTTGCATGAGTCTAAAATATCTGAGTTGCAGTGTTGTTTGTCAAATCTCCAGAGAGGATTCTATATCCTTTGTTTTTTTGATGACAACAGCTTTGGTTTTTTACCTTAGTCAAATTCTTGACAGCCTGATATTAACAAAATGCATCAATATTCACACACTGAACAAATGAAAGGACAAATGAGACAGACTCAAGCCTGAAACCTAAGAGAACATCTTTCAGTGCTGAGAAATTTGACTACACTATAATTATTAATCTGCATAACGAGCTGATGTAAAGTGGAGCCCAGAGGAGCCAGGCCGCGGCCTTATCTCTGACAAACGGCTGAGCATCCTAATTGCACTGACAGATCTGACAGGATAAATTTATACCGTTAACGTCACTGTTCTGTCATGCAGGCGGGAAACAGCATGGAGACAAGCTGGAGTGTCAGTTCTACTTTGAATCTTTATACCAGCTCAGTATATACTCTATGCAGCATTATTAAGTACTCTAATAATAATATTAGGACAAAAGACAACATCCACACCACACATCTACAAACACAGTGTGATATAAATGGACACAGTAATGTTCTAATATATTATTATAACTATTATTATTTTACTAAAGCAAGAGTAGAAGAAATGCTCTATTACAAAAAGGTCTGCCTTCCAAATGTGAATAAATGTGTAACATTACAAGCATCAAAATATGCTTGAAATTAAACAATTAAGCAATTAAGCAGGAGACTATGTGGGGCATCCCCTTTTAGTAGTGAAATATAGTTATTTATGAATTATTTATGATTATTTACAATATACCATATTTTATTGATTAATTCATTTTAATTAAAAACTACAAAGCCACTTAAACCATCTTGTAATTGTAGAGGAGCAGGTTGGATGCAAATGACCAATCTGCATGATGGAAGAACTCAAGTTAGGAAATTCAAAATATTGTTATTTTCCACCGTGATTGTTGTGTTATTTATACAATCAAACTGTTACGTTGATTCTTTGACATGTTAACATTTGTTGATATTAATTAATAATATGTGTGTTTTGGAAAGAGCATATTGTTTTGTACAACTCACAATAGATCATATGAAACAGTTTTAGGGTACTATTCAAGCTTGCTCTAATGCTATGTCAAAGATAACCACAATTATAAATAACTATAAATCAAGTCATATTTAAAAAAGCATAAACACTGGGTTAAAAAAATCTATTAGTATGTACAATGTAATAAAGTGAACCCAGTATTGCGTCAGTGCTACGATATTGGCACAAACTAGATGACAATTTTTATATTGTGAATGTAATACACACTGTGCACCCGCACCACTGACTACTGTGCAACAGGATGTAATATCCTTGTTGACACAGATAATAAGAAGTGATGATAGGATCAGGAGGAAATTACTTCAGGTTTAAAAGGATCCTGATTCTGAGCACATGTTCACTGGGAGCAGATGGCACAATCAAACTGACAGATGTGGCTGTAAGCATGTGCCCAGCAACCCTCATCAAAATAGAACAACAACCATTAGAAGTTCCCTGCATGAAAATCACCCTCAGTACATCTCATCTAGCTGCCTTGGGTGATTAGTTGAGGATGTTATAGTCATTTCAGTGTTACAGGTTGGGAAAGATTCAATAACAGGGGCTTCTTTTATACCATGCGCAGACTTACTCAATCTGTCGACAATTAAGATCATGACTAGAAGAAATCCTGCTCATCCAGATTGTTTGGAAATATTTCCTGTGTCTAAGCTACCACTGCTATTGCTACCTCCAACATACACCCCCACCTGCCCTGCCTTGGAGCCTTATCAGAATGCAACAAGCATATTCTGCAGGATTTTCAGTCACTGGCAGGCAGCTCGCCTGTATTCTGACCCACCCTGCAATCTTCTTAGTTACAGACTGTCACAGGACAAAGACACAAATGCCAGTAGGAAATGAACAGCATCATCTTTTATTTTTGAATAATTTGTCTTCTTGGCAGGTACAACAGAAAGTAATAAAACCATCTGGGGGCAAAACCATGTTTCAGACATTCAGAGAGAGAAATGCTTCATTACATTTTGGAGCTGGTTTTAACACTTGTATATTAATGTGTGGTTACCAGCTGAGGTTTCTCTTCTGAATAATAAAAATGAATGCACACTCACATCTGATGAACAATGTAGATATTTGATTTCCCATTAAAAGACAGCATGAAAAAACTATAAGGCTTATCATCCCAGAATAACCTTTATTGTCTGGCAGCTGTGAACTGCAGCCAAATGAGCAACTAACAGGATATGTTAACCGGACTGACCGGAGTCAGCATCACTGAGCTGCATTTCTAAGTGTGGCAGTTGGCAGGGCCTGATGTACAGTAGCACAAAGTAGAAGCCGTTCAGAATGTACAGATGCTGGTTGATTGACAGTCTAGATAAAATTTGTCTCGGCTGTGCAGGATGTTTTTCATCCAGTCTTTTTCAGACTGGAAGCAGAAACACTAATTACATTTCAACAGCACAGGGCTCCGAAATACCAGTATTGTTGCTCGCACCTGTTAAACCGCAGCAGAAATGAATAGGTGAAGCAGATAAACAACATCAAATATATTAGCAGATTCCTGCCCCCAAACCCATCACCTAATGCTGACTGAATTTCAAGAAGGCAAAACACAAGATATCATGTTGTTTGAAGAAAAGAGCAATAGCAAATAGTCTTTGATGAAAGAATCCTTGATCAAAATTTCTGTTAATGACTTATGATTACAAATGAATACAAAAAAACAATTGCACAGTATCTGCCGTTGAGAACACACCTCTAAGCCTATTTACCTATTCAAAGAAAATAACAAATAAGAGTTAAAAGAAGACTTTCAGTGTTTCTGATATGAATAACAGTTTTTCCAAAATGATATTTACATTTGATTTATGCTTTGATAAGTAAACAAAACATTTTTTTAAAGATGGAGCCAGGATTATCAGGCAATATTGAATATGTTTCATATAAAAGAAAAAAAATGAAAATATGCTGGATCAATACAATATTCATAATAGGACAATATGTCAAGAACAATAGTACATTTTCTTTTATATCACCTCTACATACTGGTGGTATTGTGCTTTGATTAGACTTTTGCAACTAGGACACAGATACAGAACAAAACTGGAGGTCCTACAAAACTCCAAGGATTCAGCATTCACCTCTTTGAGGACAAAAACACCTCACATCAACCAGTCATGATAAAATTAAATTGAATAAAGACTTTTTCAACTCTTCTTGCACATGTGAAAAAAAAAAATATGGATGTGGGTACAGCTCTTTTGTGGCAAAATCAACAGACAGAGATGTTGGCACACATGAACACATGTGTGGCCACACATACACACGCGCACACACGCAAACGCACATATTTGTGCCGCTATACTTTTATGGGCAGTTCAAAACTTAGCCTTAAACTCCACCAGTTCTGCCTCATTAGGACCAGGTTGGTCCTGACAAGGTCAGTGTTTATGCCAGAAATGGTCCATAAGAGGTAATAAATACACACACATACACACACATGCGCGCACACAAATATAGGGTCATCCCTCTATTATTGAGGCAAATGTGGTAATTATGTATGGATGTACTGTATGTATAAAATAAAAAAAATAGAAATGACAATTAAAAACATGCACTAGACAAACACAAGCATGCATTTACATGATGAGACCTGTATTCTTCACCAGTTCGATTCACTGTAAATAGTAGATGATGCAATACTCTATATCACTATCACTGCCACCATAGGCCCCGCCCCCAAAAAGGTCTCCCCACACACCTGACAACACTAACAGTGAACATAGATACATTCTCAAATGAACTACACATAGTCCAGCTGTTGTTTTATGGAGCACATGTACAGCAGAATGTATATTTGTCCGTCTAGAAGGCCAGTGAGAGTGAGAGAATTGTGTGTATATAAAGGCATGGGGGGCTCTTTTTGATAACCTATTAATGGTGAGAAAGCTGTAAATTTTCCCTTGTTTATTCTTTATATTTCAAGCAAGGTCCATGTTGGCAAGGTTCCTCCACAAGCATCCTTTGTGGCAGTATTCCAGAGGAAAAAATAGAGAGAAGAGTTGACAGATATATTGATACGTGGGCTATCCTCTCCACTTGGCCTTGGGTAACAGTTCTTCACCATATTGATTAGTCCTCCATTTCTATGAAAAAAGTATCTGTTAGACTTCAGCTGAGTTCCTTGCACTCCACCACCATGCCGGATAGTTCTTGTTGTATGTTTGGCTTTGGTTGCATAACACACACTTTGATACTTCATCTGGTTCTGCTCAGCAAGTGAAGTCTTCAAAGTTACCCTGGCCGGGGTGATGAGGTAGCATGTTGCCAGGATATGTTGATGGTGTACGCAGGTTCTCGCAAGGAGCCTGGTGGGGTTGAGAATCCAAAAAGGCATGTCAGATAAAGTATAGAGACAGATAAAGACAGGCAAAATCAATGAACAGCATTAGACAAAGCAGCAAGATAAAGGGAAGGCAAACATGCAGAGAAGGTGGAGGAAAAACTTCACAGTCAAAGTGCTCACAGGAAAATCAACATGATAGGAGCAGTAAGCTGGGCCAGGAGGCAAGAGGAAAAAGATTCATGCGATGTACTCTGAAAACTAATGAAAATAAAGGCGAAGGATGCTTTCATCCAACGGCACAGATTAGGAGCACGTCCTCCCCTGTTTCTTTGCTCAAGCTCTGACTTACATGTATATTTAAAGTGAACTAGCTTCATTTACACGAGAAAATAAGTGAGCTGTCATACCTTCCAAAGCTCTAATTTCACACTGTCCCTCTTGGTCTTGTCTCCCAGCTTTGATTAAATTTAAGCCACTTTCCACTTTCTTCCTGCCCTCTTTCAATTTTCTCTCCCTTACATCCCAATCGTTTTTTTTTGTGCTCCCTTTCGTTTCTTTTAAGTCTTTGCCTCCCCCATGTTCCTACATTGCTATCTCACTCACTCTCCTTTACAACCATCACCACCTCCACGTTTCTGTACTTCTCCTTCTCCCTGGCTGCAGTTGAGCCAGTAAAGACAAAAAAAGAGAGAGTGCCCTTATCAAAGCAAGGCAGTCTCACACAGTCAAAAATTACTTAGCAGCCCACTGACATGGCGTTTTACATCATCCAGGCTCAGCACAGCTCCTCTGTCATTGTTGTTATGGCCTTTGTGTTTCTTCTTGACGCATCGGCAAAGTTTGTACTTGATCACCTAAAAATAGACAAAAACACCAATTACTGACATTCTGTTTGTTTCTGCAGCTTTCAAATGATTGTGTCTTTGTGCTCCATGCTTCAAGCTCCACACTTAAAGCCAAGGCAAACTGAAACTCAAATGAGATTGATTTTATTCATTTTCCAAAATATGTTTCCCCATCGATCGGGCACATGTGCAAGTGCTTGCTGTTCACTCTGTCCTCCTCCTCTACATTCTCAGTTTACACCAAGGAGTAACAGACACGCAAAACTCCAATGTTTTTTGTAAATGAGGAGGTAAAGAGGAACCATGCAACTTAAGAGTTACACTAATGAGACCAGACAGACACATACTGACTAATCTAAAATGCAATACATTCAAAATGTTAATGTATTCAGTTTCTCTGCTGCTGAGATGGGTTGGGATGTGAAGGACAGAGTTGAGCTCACTAAAACACATCTTTGTGTGGATGGTAACACTGTGTGAAACAAACTGTGACCAGGTTATTCCATTATACTGTACAAACACAAACTTAAACCAACATTGTCTGCTTGTTTCATGGTGCACTTATAGCTCCTGCAGTGTGACGCATACAGATTTAATCACACCTTCCTAACCTACATTGATTTAAATGAGCGGTGCCGCATAGCAATCAGATCCCTTCTAAAATGAACTGTTACCTCATATAGATAGTCAAAGAGTTCAAGAATGGTGAGGATGCTGGCTCCAATGAAAAGGCCCATCTGACCTCCAATATCACCTTAAAGAAAAAAAACAAAAGATCTTGAATTACAAGTACAAAATATGAGAAATGTAACAGAAAACATAGACGTGTGGAAAAAGTAGTCGCAAGGCAACATATACATTTTTCCTGCTAGGACCTTTACAAAAACGCAAGCAGTTGCATTACTGTCACTTTGAATAAGAAAATCTGTCATGTTGCACAGTGCATATTATCTACTCCCAGGAAAACACTTGACATTTCCTTACCCAGAAGTCCTGCCAATTCATAGGCTTTCTTTTGTTCGATGGTTTCGTAGTTCAGTGCTTCAAAGAAGATATCCAGAACCATAATGTTATCACTGCAAACAGACGAAAACGCAGTCTTATATAAAATGTAATGTCTCGCATTTCATTTTATAGACATTTTTTTTAATTACAGTCTTCAGGCAGAAAAGGTGACGGATTATTTTTCAACTTTCTGCTAATAGGGGGGCAAATGCAGCACTCACTCACTCTCATTTCGCATGGGGCGAGAGGCAGGGTACACCCTGGACAGGTCGCCAGACCATCACAGGGCCACATAGAGACAGACAACCATTCACTCTCACATTCACACCTACGGGCAATTTTGAGTGTCCAATTAACCTAATCCCCAAATGTGCATGTTTTTGGACTGTGGGAGGAAGCCGGAGTACCCGGTGAGAACCCACGCACCACGGGGAGAACATGCAAACTCCTTGCAGAAGGCCCCTTGTTCCAACCGGGTTGCAGCAAGTTTGGCAAATTTCCTAGGTGTGTCTGATCATGAAGGAATACAACGGATATTATGACAGCTGTTTGGTTTTGTACTGTGCTAATATCTGAAACATGTGATTTCAGCAAAAATAACAAATACTAGTGATTGGTTTAAAGGTCCAGGGCACCACAGAATATCTTTCTAAATTTTGAATGTCCTTTGTGTGGGCCACGGCAGACTTCCCCTAGTGGAATTGAGATCAAAATCACCACTCAACTTATTTTTGGTGCATGATTTTATTGCTTTCAGTTAAATCAGGAAAAGTGAGATTCAGTCTCAAAAGAAACTGATACTTTATATGCAAATAAAAGGTAATATGTAGATGTACTAATACAAATGAACTATTTGTGGTTATATGACATGGGTATCAACTATTTTCAGTTTTCTATTGATTATCATTTAGCTGTTTCATAAGTTTACAAACTACAGCTCATGATGCTGTGTCACTACGCTTCCCAGCAGAGACACTGTCTGTTGTTTCACAGAACTTGACCAGTGCGATTGACGTCAATTCAAAGGGAAGTGAAAAAACTATTTCAGAGGAGAGAAGTGGCAGACTTCGGCAGCACTTTGTAGTCAAAGTGATGTAATGCCAGAATAATACAACCTGATAAAAGGCTGCAACTGTAGATTTAACAATTATAATACATTTCCTTTAGTAGAATTGGTGGAGAAATTCCGCTTGTAATGTTCAGCTTTGAGTGGAAGCTCATTTTTCTGAAGTGAACTGGATATAGCTGCTCCTTTGCAGCATTTGAGCAAGTTATTTAAAAGAAAATCAACCTCAAAACAGTAAAAATCTACTTTTCTCCCCTATGTTGACAAGTGAGACAATTGATAGGACCTTGTATTAGGATACTTGCAATAAAAATGTAATGGTAGATTAAAGTAGTCTAATCTGATTACAAATACCTTTTCTACAGCAGCAGCTGAAATATATTTTGGAAAATGCATGATTATAAACAAAAAGGAACTGAGTTTAAAATAAGGGGGACTGGCTGATGAGGCTGAAATGAAGCTCGCTGTCCGTGCAATGGCCAGTTTATAAGCCAATCCTAACTAAAACAATGTCAGTCCTGCAATAAATCCTGCCTTCGTGACAGGAATCAAACTCAGTTTGCTTATAAACTGTTATCAAAGGTGATGATTCAATTGCAGTTCATTTTGAAGGCTGGGGCTGGGATCAGGTCTTTCTATTGTTATGCCTATGGCCAGCCCTATTCATATAAAAAGGAGAAGGCAATATAAGAAACACATCTCTATACAGTATAATGCAATACCAGCCACATCCTTAGCAACAAGCATGAAGCTGGGTCCCCTCTATAAAAGTATATAGAAAAGTGTCAATAAAAAAACACTAGAGGTATGGAATTATTTTAGGACTGTAAGTGTAATAATAATACATATGGCAAATGTGTAAAAAGAAATCTGATAAAGGGTAATTATGAACAGCTGAACAGCACCAAGATGATGATTTCACAAAAAATGGAGCAGTGCTTGGACAAACAAAAAATAAACAAATGTGACTTACGATATGTACTGCTCTGTCTTGTTGAACTTCTTGGCCAGATACTTGGCTGAAGCTTTGCTGGGTATTTTGACAAAGGACAGCTCTTTACCATAGCGTGTCAAGTTGCATGGCGTCTCACATACACAGTAGTCATTATCCCTCTCCACAAGAAAGTCTGAAAAATGAAGTGGACAGAGGGGGAGAGTGAGAGAGATGGAGAGAAAAGCTCAAAACAGAAAGAAGAGGAAAAACCATGGGGACAGATAGATAGATTTGTTGTCACCACAGAAAGACAAACAGAATGCCAGTAGAGTGAAAGGCATTAAGGAAAACGTGTGAAAGGATACCATGACTAAAGACCCAAGAGACACATAAGAAAAACAAGAGACACAGTTGGAGAGACAGCAACAGCAGCCACAGGCCAAACATATGAGGCTGCATCAAGCAGCCAAGAGTAAGAGATAACAAGTCAATAAGAAAAAAACAAGCAATAGACACGACAGACCTGAAAGGTATCACCTGATGGAGAGACAGAGTCGTGTGAAAAGGGGAGCCTCAGGGCAAGGCCTGAAATGTACTATTTGAAAATGGCAACCATCATGCTATGATAGAAAAATCACATAAACAAGCAGCATGCTGGATTATCTCCTTACCCAAGGCAGGATCTGCACACTCTTTGTATTGCTCTGGTGTGCAGTATGGGGCATCTCCTATGGACATGAAGAGGAAACACAGTGTTCACAGTCTATATGAAAAGGAGCAAGGGATGGTGAAGGTTTCAAAGAAACAATGACTGTCCTTATCATGATGGGACAGATCTGATCCAATTATGGCACTGATATGATTAACTGTTGTTAATTTTGCTGCCTCTTGTGACTTTCTGCCAGCTGTTTCATGTTTCTCTCAATGGCAGATGAGGAAAAAGAAAGGAAAGAGACATAATGGTGCAGTTACTCAAAACATTTTGGTTCATATAGATGACAGGGAGATAGAGAGGGTTTTAACTGGGGAGTTTTCTGGACACCTGCTTTAAACAACTGCACAATTATTATGGCAAGGTTCAGGCTTTGTATTAAGTACAACTGGTCCCACAATGCATTAAAATGTGTGCTGGACACTTCTGCTGTTGGCTTCACTGCCAGTTGTTTAAATACAAATGACTGTGATGATTATTTGCAAAAACAAAGTGATGTTTCTAATGAGTCTGTACATATGTGTCTGATGTCTGATGTGTTTGTGTGTGTGCATCAGAAAAGTGTACAAACCAGAGACAAAACCAAGATGAGAGGAGCTTAAGTGACAAAGCTCTACTCACATTGCATTAACATGAAATGAGTTTTAACCATTAGAATAAAAGAAAAAAGATGTCAGTAAGTGTTAATAATGTAGCAGTGGCTGCAAATAAATGAACATATGAGTGCTGATAATGGTTAAAAGCAACCCTGATTAGATGACAGCTGAGAAGTCAATCTCAAATCTATTCTGAGCTGTGAATGTGAACAGATTCACTGTCAAACCACCTCCAAACTGTGGGTTCTGTGACTGGATCTGATGACACATTTAGGACTCACTGGGCTGGTTCAGACCTGTACTTAATAGGGTACTTAATAGGAATTGAATTTTATATTTAGCATATCCAGAATCTCATATCCAGTATCTAGTTTGATATTTTGGCGGTCTGAACAGCCTCGAATGCGATTCTGATTGGATTCTTACAGATGCATTTCAATCTGAATGTCTCCGTCGCTCAGATAGAATTTTAAAGTGTCTTCTGAGTCACTTGACTCAAACAACAACAACAGCAATGACGTAGATCTAAAGAGAAGGAAGTTAATTGGAGGCCTATTAAACAATCAACACAGTGGAATAATTTAAAAATCTGAAGAAAGTTTGCACCATAGCTCCACATAAACGTGGGACAGAAACAGGCACAGGTTTCAGAAGTCTGTACTAGACAATGTCAATATGGACACACAGATTGGATCAAATTGCCAGCAATATACATTGCCTGACTGAAAAAAAAAAAAAGTTGTGACCTGGATTTAACTAAGCAAATAGGTAAGAGCCTCCTATTGGATATTTACTGCATGGGCGATTATTGTTCAGCTGGCAACAAGTTATTTTACCCCAACTGATGCAATGAGTAGCTTCTTTCTTAAACAACCATGTCTAAAGACACATCCTGTAGTCATGGAAAGGTTTGTCTGTTTGAGAAGGGTCAAATCATTGGCATGCATCAAACAGAGAAAACATCTAAGCAGATTGCAGAAACTACTAAAATTGGGTTAAGAATTATACAATGCATTATAAAAAACTGAAAGGATAGTGGGGAACCATCGTCTTCAAGTAAGAAATGTGGTTGGAAGTGATGCACTCATCATGCCGAGTGCCTACAGTACAAGCCTGTGGGGGCAGTGCAGCGATCTGGGGTTGCTGCAGTTGGTCAGGTTCAGCAACATTATATGCCTAAAGAATGAGGTCAGCTGACTACCCGAATATACTGAATGACCAGGTTATTCCATCAATGGATTTTTTTCTTCCCTGATGGCACGGGCATATTCCAAGATGACAATGCCAGGATTCATTGGGCTCAAACTGTCAAAGAGTGGTTCAGGGATCATTTTCACACATGGATTGTCCACCACCGAGTCCAGATCTTAAACTCACTGAGAATCTTTGGGATGTGCTGGAGAAGGCTTTGTACAGTGGTCCGACTCTCCCATCATCAGTACAAGATCTTAGTGAAAATTTAATGGGACACTGGATGGAAATAAATCGCGTGACATTGCAGAAGCTTATCGAAACAATGCCACAGTGAATGCGTGCTGTAATCAAAGCTAAAGGCGGTCCAACAAAATATTAGAGTGTGTGACCTTTTTTTTTTTTGGCCAGGCAGTGTATAGTGAGGACAGTTGGACAGGAAGATCAAATTCTGATCAAATATGCTTAAAAATGCAATTTGGACTGCAGTCTAAACAAGGCCAAAGATAGCAGCTAATCCTGATAATCACAGAGACAGATTGTCTGGCGCTCTACATACAACATTCTGCTGGAAGTAACCACTGTCAAAGAGAGAGAGACATTATCACTTATTGGACAGGAGACTGAAGGTTAACAGAGACCAAATCCAAATGTTTCCTCTGAGTCAAACCTCCTTTTCAATTTGCCATCTCAGATGCCACACAGTGATTAAAGTCAGGGGGGGAAACAGCAAACGCCAGCTGTGATCACTGCACAAACAAAGTGAAATAAAGTTGAGTTTTCCAGTTCACTGGACTATGAAAGTATCTGATTATTTGCAGTCACTGACAAAAAGCTTAGAAGTTGTTTTTGTCACCACCATTTCAAATAAATGGACATCTGGCCACAAGAATGTAAACACTTTAAGTCTTTAAAAGCAAACATGCAGTGATGAAATGCATTTCCTGGTTCCTACCAGGCATGTGGACCATCCTGCAGTTGCAGTTCTCCACCAGGTATCGTGTCTCACAGTCGATTCGGCAGGCTGTGATGCTGTAACTGCTGAAGAAGTCTGAGTCCATGGGTGCAGACCTGCAGTCCCCCCATGGTGGAGGCAGGTATGTCAGCTGAGAGAAAGAGATAAAGAGAGACAGAAACAACAGCCCAAAAGCACTTTAGTTTATAGTTGTCCTAGGTCCTGTTAAAGAAACCATTTGACCTTGTTCTCTCTGTCTACATATAAGGTTCACCTTGTTTCTCTGTCTAAACCAGAGGCTGTTGCACATTGACTGTATTTGACACAGAAAAATAAATACATTTGGACTGAGGTGCTTGTTGTGTTCGCCTACGCTTCTCCGATTCCTACAGTCATTCTGTGCTCTTATTGTATTGCCCACTCATCATTTGTAGTATCAGCTGTGAAGCAGATGTGCGATGAAAGAGTTTCTCCCTGTTGTGTCCTGTTCCTTGTGTTTTGAGCCATAAATATACATTAGGTGTCCCTGAGTGGAAGTTAAACATGTTTCTGTCGCCAACAGTTCAACAAAGGAAGACTTACAGGATGCTCTTTCACTAGTAAATGGCCCCATACCCCTCCCATTTTGGCATCCCCATCACCACATGGTGAAAACCTAAACTAAAAGGTGGAGTGAGTAGAATAGATTGATACCTTCAAAATACTTAAGAAAAACAAAATGTAATTTTTACAGACTTTCTGGTTTAACAATCGAAGAATTTCACCTCATTTTAAATCGTCAAAACTGTTCTTTGACTATAGTTATATTCTATCTTATTGTTTGTTATTTTATGTTCTGCGCTGCAATTTGTGACTGTTTTAAAATAACCTTTATATAAATAAAGCTTTAGTGACACCACCAAACACATTTGCATGCACTCAAAAAAGACTGTATTGTAAAAAATGTTCTGTGAAATGTATGTTTTATAATTTTTACTAGAACATTGGAAAGACTATCCGCACATCAAGCTATTTTTTTTCATTTTCAGTATTTATCTTTGATCTTTATTTATTAATTATTGATCTAATTAATAAAAAGATTTACCTTTGAACCAAACCGCAGTGAATTTTGAGTCCAGTAAAGATTGCACTGTTCATATAAAAAAGACATATAAAGACGTTGCATACTATATCACAGTAAAATATTAGCACAATTAATTTACCTTTCAACCATATTGATAAACAACAAGGGCAAGGTTTGATCCATGAAATGAAGAAAGAAGCTATAAAATAAAATACCCTTTGTGTTTTCATCTCATCATTTCAAACACTGCATCATTGAGTGCTCACATAGCAATAAATTAAAGGCCACTCTTGTCATTTAGGAAACTGCTTTTCACAATTTGTAGTGGAGTGCAGTAGGCCGCCATGCGTGTCACGTACTGGATTTGGTTACTAATACCCCAAGGTAATGTTCAACAAGCACATACAGTATTCATGCAGATACACAGTGCACTGCAATCATGAAACACCAAATAACTTCAAGTCAAATCTAATTAGGGAACTATAATGTTTCCTCTGCTTATTTTCACATGAAGGACATTTCACAAAGTCAAAGAAAAGATAAAAACCATTAGAGTAGGGAAATCAATATATGTTACATGTATATTTGCTCAGTGCGTCACATAAATTAGACCTACTGGTGGAGCCATATCACTTCATAATGGCTCTCTGATGTTCAGAGAGCTATGCATCAATTTGTTTGTATTTTCAAAAGCACTGCTTGGACAGTCTAAACTGCCAAGTGGCAGCATCATTTAACACTGATCAAGCTTCTGCCAAAAGCTGACTTTTGCCTGAAAAAAAAAGGGAATCTGGCAAAAGATACTTAAATATATTTTAGTGTGCTGTTAACTGTTTAACAACCATGAAGAGGACAACAAATCATTGCAAGATTTTGACCTAAGCCACCCCTTCATCAAGTAAGCAAGAAAGCACAAATGAAAGGGTAAAATGTAGGAAGAAGAGAGTCAGCATGACTCAGTGGACAGCAAAAGACGAGGATGGAGAAAAGCTGGGGGAAGACACACTCTTAAGTTTTTTTTGCTCAATGTGATAAGCAGTGTGAAAATGCTGTTTTCTTTTGAGAGTGACAGTTCGGCTTACTGAAGCCTCCAATATGATTTTTACACAACAGGACTGCTGAAGTTCAGTTGAATAAATGTGACCAAAGTGCATTAGATTAATGAAGAAGGAGCCTGCCAACCAGTGAAATAAATAAATAAATAGATAGAGAAGGAAAGAGAGAAAGGGGAGAATCCCATTAAAGAGAGAATAATTTTATTCCAGGAACTGTAATGAGTGTTGAAGATGGAAAAAAGCAAGGGAGGTAGTGAGAAAGTGAGGACAACAGAGAGGGACAATCTCCAGCAGATGTGATATTTGCAGCAAGCAAAATCCTGCTGCAGCACGATGACACCTGTTCACACTCACTTGTAGTGTGGACGTGAGAAGATTGGGATAGCTCTCAAATTCATCCTTTTCCCTCCTCCATTCATTATGCAAAGCTCTGTAGCATGTTATGAGCCAGGGTATATCCAATCCAATCCAATCCAAATTTATTTCTATAGCACATTTAAAAACAACCACGTTTACCAAAGTGCTGTACATCATATGATTGGTCTGGCCACAGAGTGATTCACATTTTAGAGGAAAATAACCTAAATGTACTGTAGTTCACTGGGCAAGATAGATTTCTATAAGGTGACAGGGAAAAGTTTGGGTTTATATTAATGTTCTGGACCCAAGTGTCTTAACTATGGAGAATGCAAATAGACAAATAGTCTCCCATGCACACCAACAGTGAGATGATAGTAGAGATTTAGTGGTGTAACACTTGTACCCCAGTGTTTGATTTCCAGCCTTCTCAGCCTCCATCATATTAAAAAAAGGAGCTTGTTGTCTCTGCTTTCAGGTTACTGATGAGGCTGTGACAGATTTTTTTTGCCTTCTGTGTGCAATGCAGGATTGATTTCCAACCTAAATTGTGAGGTAGAAGACTGAGATTTGTCTTTGAAAACACAATATAGTGCAGTGCTTACCCTGTGGGCCGACTCATTTCAAATCACTAGAGTCCAACAAAAGCTGTGAGCAGGGCCAGTGAAAAGTATTTTACTTTAATGAGTGGCTCTGCCAGTAAACAACGTGTACAGTGAATCACGATTTGAAAAATCCAAACACAGAACTCCTTTTTCTTTTGGTCAAATGCTCCATCACAAAAAAAGGGACTGGATTCAAAATCTTACTCTGTAAAATCTTGGGAAAACATTATTGTTGACTCATCCTTCTGTGGCTGTATTGTGGATCCGGATGCTTGGTTAAACTGAACAAGAGCCCAAATTATATACTTCTAGTACAGAGGCCTGTGCAGTAATAAAACAGGATGTACTGTTAACACTGAAAAAGTATGAAAAGGAACATTTCTATTTGAATCCATTTTACAAGAATCCATGAATCACTAAGTGATACTACAAAGAATTGCTTGTTATATAAATTTGTTGTCGGGACCAGCAGCTTTTTGTGTCGAGAGGCATCACTGCCTTTGCTGTTTACTTACTCTGCAACCCCTGTGACAACCATGCTGATGGTGTTTAACTGAAAATCTAAAAACAGTCAGATGAGGTCAAGATCTGAGCAGAGAGAGAGAGTTGGATGATAATGCTTTCAGTCCTTTTAATACTTGCTGCTTATTCACATTATGGCTAGTCATTAGATTTAATAATCACTTGGTGGAGCTTTAACTACATTCGGAACGCGCAACATTTGCCTTGACATTGTAAAATGACATAATGTTTCTCTGACTGGCTTGCACACCGAACAGCTTGTGCTCAATGTTAAAAAATTCAAATGACAGTCAGTCAGTCAGAGGCGGTCTACAGAGGCAGAGCCATCAGGAGTGTCTCAGGGGCAGTAGAACGATTCTGTACATGGTTGTGGATAAGCGGTGGAGTGTGAGTTCTCTTTGGCTGCTGGCCAATGCTTTATCATCAACCCTGGCAGGGTCACCTGACAACTCCCTCAATTGGACTTGAACACTTACGGGTTTTCAAATTGAAACTGCAATTTGAAACATTGCCCTTACCAAAGGCTGCAATAATACTATATAAAGGTTTTATTGATGATGATGATGATGATGATGACAACGATAAACTTTATGGAGCTGAACCTTTCAAATCCAGGGTTACAAGGTGCTTGATGATTTAGGATATATGCTGTGCAGCATACCTGACCCAAGGTTTTAGTAATGGTATTAGTGTTTTAGATTTTTCATCCTTGCATTAAAAAACAGTGGTTTTTACCATTTTAATTGTATCTGAAAAAATAGGAAATAGTTGAAAAACTTCAACAATTGCATCAATGACCAAACAGGTTATATGAAATTGTATTCATATAACTTCCTTAGCTTATGAATTGACTTACATAATTTGTGTGTTACCAAGGGAGGTATTTTTTTGAGTGTGTCCAATCATTTTCTTTTTCTTTCTTTTTTTGATGCTGCATCACATTTTTATGGCAAATTAAATCGCAGTATCGATGAGAAAAATCGACCCTCAATGATTCCAGGATACAGTGAAAATTATGTTGGCCACTGCAACAGTAACAGTGTTTCCAAGACAAGTTTGTCATCAAATTAGGGCACTTTAATTGTCAATGTTAACACATTGTGGCTGATTATTAGTTAAAATCATATGGTTATTAGTAATCGCAATAAAATAAGGGAATTTATAAATGCCAGAGCTGATTTGAATTTACAAACTGCAACACATTTTAAAAAAGTGGATACCATAGGTATGGCAAGAAATTTTAAACATATTAATCGAGAAGATGCACACACTCAATGACATATACTTGCCACCTATTCCAGGGACTTGTGATCTTACTGAAATTCTGGATCTAGTGTACTATCAGAATAAAATCTAACATCACTGGATCCAAATCTCTCTTAATGTTTCATACTTGAAATTTAAAATTAGGGTGTCATCAATTCAGTGCTACCCAGTGCTTGATAGTACAATCTTTAGACAGTCTGTACTGTCAGGACCTGGCTGACAGCCTTAATGAGTGGTGGTAATATGTAACACCATTTGTTTTTACTGATACAGTATGTCACTGTGACCCACAATATTATGATGAAATCATTTAAACCATTATTAGAATTTAATGACACATTTCACAACCTGGCCCCTTCCATTAAGCCTGGTGTCAGAATTTGGGACTTTCCCTTATTGTCAGTGAGGTAGTTTAATCCTTTTATTATGAACCTTTCATAATTCTCTGACGTTTTACTTGTTACATTTAAATCAGCCCATGTTCATTCAGTATTTGTTCAGTAAATGTTTTTTTGGGGAATTGTTCCTTACAGTCCAAGGACAGAAGATGTCATTTTTGTATAGAATGTAAAGCCCACTGAGGAAAACTGTGATTTGTGAATTTGGGCTATATAAATAACATCTATTTGACCTGAAATGCAATGTGCAGAGGCTGTAGTCTCTCTGTGATATTTTGGATTTGCTCCTATTTGGGTATATTTTGCTCACATCAATGGGTTCTTAAGTGCAACAACATTATATTTAGCCTTTTTTTTTTTTAACTTTCACATTTGAAATTGATTTGTCAATCTTTGTTGATATTAGGTGCATTGTGATGATGCCGAGAGATGCTGTATGACAACCCTTCTTTGCAATAAGAAAAACCAGTAAAAAAGAAAATAATTTGATGAAATAATATGTTTTGATTTGTCAAAGACATACCCGCTGCTCCTGACAGGATACAAAGGTCTGAAACCCGGGTGCTACTCCGAAGCCCAGCTGGTCTATGAATGGCGGCTCATCTTGGGTGTGGATCTGAACTTTGATGCCTGCTTCAAACGATGTCTCATCTGTTGATAAGAAGATGTTAGGGCATTTTCAACAGGGATGATGTTTGTATGGACGCATAGTCCTGTATGATCGAACCAGCAGCAGTTGTTGGAATCAAATTGAGAAAAATAAGTCTTTGCAGTGGTGGATCCAGTCAGTGAAAACAAACTGAAAATAAAGAGTGAAAAACAATCAGATGGGATAAATGATGAAAAAGCATTTAATTATAGCCTTAGCTGGCCTTGACAGAACCATTCCTGATGACTAAGTGCTTATTCATTTGTTAAATATATAGACTTGGACAGATGACAAAAACACTGCAGAGTTTCAGGAGTTAACAAGAGCAGGAATGCAGTGAAAGGATAAAGGAGATGGACTTCCTGAGCGTGACGGGTGACGACATTATGCGCCCCAGAGGAGTCTTATCTACTGCAGGGGAAACAAGAGTGAATGGATAAATTAATAAATAAATGATGATGATGGAAAAAGTAAAACCTATTCAGCTGACAGACTCCCCCCCTTCCCGCTACAGCACTCTGCTGTATAGATATTGAGGCAGATAGGGGTCTTTGATACTAAGATGAGGGGAACATCACAATGACATGGTGGCTCGAACCTGTACTGTGCAAACATGATTCTATCACATCTCCAGACTGTTGGCATAACTTATTGTGGTGATGGCACACTGGATTCCTAAGATTTAATTCCTGAGCACCACCTCAGGGATAAAGTAGGATGTCTGTTTCCTGTCGTCTTTCCTCCTTGCTTGTCACTTGGTATCGTCGTCTAAGTGCCAGGCTTTCTCAACAGTTTTCAATTAAAGAGCTCAGGGATGTAGCCCATATTCAGCAATTGCTCACATTGCTCTTCTGAGACTGGATACAAAGATGTTCCTCTGCCGCTGCCAAGACAAATGCTTGAAGCAGCACATATACATACGCAGCAGCCTGGCTCTTGCGTGTCGTCTTGGAGTCATGGCCATCTGTCATCCTTATTTAATGCGGGTAATAAAATTTGGCCCAAATTGTGGAATTAACTGGAAACTTAATCATACTTGACACTTAAAGCTCCAGTGCATAACTTTTACAGATTTTTTTTTTTTTTGTTGCTGCTGAGTTTATTATTCTGCCTCCATAAACTGAAATGATGTAATATTATTTGAATGCCGTGTCCTTCATCTGAACATGAGCCCTGTCAAGCAATACTATCAAACATGACCGAAATGCAAAATTATCAGGTTTCTGTGAAATTTATTCCTGAAGCTTTTTGTGGGTACATTTTTTTTTCCACTCATACTCCAACCAGATCGCAGCCTTCTTACTTCACTATCAAAATATTGCTGTTTCCTGTCTCTGTCTTAACACAAAACAAATCACTTCCTGCAGTTTGGGACTGTTAACAGGTGACCCAAGACCTAAACAGCACTATACTATACAGAGAGTCATGTGAAGCTGATGAGCTTAATCAGCTGTTTGTGAATACATATGACACTGGTTTAAATATGCACACTATAGTTTTAACAGACATGTTCCGCTGTCATTAAGTAGTTTTATTGTCTGTGCTTTGTTGTTAAATAATTCCATGTATGCAACCATTCTTTGCAGCACAATTGATAGAACCAGGAGAGAATTTAACAATAAATATGTAACTTTGTCACGCCCGCCAACGCATATATTTTGTGGGATTTTCTTTTACATTATTATTCTGCTGTGCTGTCTAGTGAATACTTGATCCTAACAGAGACAGGCCAGTGTTATCTCTAAACCAACATGCCCAGCAAGAGTGAGCAGTATTGTTCTTATGAGGAGTTTATATGCTCTCTCTGTTTGTCTGGGTTTCCTCTAGGCACTTTTCCATTTCCTCCTACAATCCAAAGAAATTGCATTTGGAATGAAGTAAAAACTCTAAATCGCCTGTAGGTGTAAATGCGATTGTCCGTGCGTTAAAGAGTGAGGCATTCATGGACACATCTCTAGTGGAACCTGCCTCACAAATACAGTGAATCATACTGACAACCCTGGAGGGGATAAGCAGGTGTAAAAATTGATGATGGGTTTTCAGTATTTGTTTTCCTTTTGTAACTACTAGTTGTGATGGGGAGGCCTTGGATTAGTGGCTCCAATAGTCTACATACCAATTTGTCTAAGTGACACCCAAAATGGCTATGGGTATCACAAAACTACATACTGTGTGAATGGGTGAGAGAATGGATATGAATAGGTAAATAGCAAAACTGCAGTGTAAAGTACTTAAAGGTTCCGTATAACTGCAGACTATTTACCATTTTGACCTTGGTTTTACATGTTTTTTTTTCCAGGTGAATGCTGAGATTTAAGATTAAACCTGCAGTGTGGAACATTCGTCTCCACCTGTCAGTGAGATTAATTACACATACAGTACATTTTCAATGTGCATACATGATAGACTGTATATCCTTGCTTTTGATTGCCTTCTGTGTTTTTTTTAACCTTCTTATTTAATCCTTCATCTGGAGCATCAGAAAATGTCTTTGATGAGTTAGGCACTAGCGCCCCCCGACAACCCTCAGTGGAGGATAAAGCGGTAGAAAATGAGAGAGATGAGTTCTCACAGACAATTTTAAAACTCTGGTACACACTGCTAAATATATAGGAAGATTTACCTGGCACTGATAGGCTTAACAAGAATGATCCGAACAAGGGACTAAATGTCACAGAGGTAAATTTATAAGTAGAAATCTTGTACGTCCGATTTTGCACTTGACCTTTACTGTCTCTGCTGCTGTGAAACTATATATTCCCATCTAAATAATATAAGGATTATCTTATTTTATCTGTTCTGATGTTATCTTTTGTTAAACTACATATAAACTCTAGTAGGCACATACTGTAATTTTTTCATTTATTAGATTGTCTTGTACTGCAACTACATAAAGAAGCAAAAAAAATGATTTGACAATTTGTTAATCAATCTTTGTTTAAAAGGTGCAACAATTAAGAAGCAAATCGGGGAGTGTCAGATAAAACTTAACTGGGTAAGCATCATTTTAATTATCGACTGCTGTGATCTCAGGTTTTCACTCATTAAATAAGGGTGAGAATTGTACAGTCTACTGGGAGACAGCAATATGTGAGCTTTTTAAGGCCCACATCACATGCTGTCTTAATGAATTTACTGAAAATAATCAACTGCATAGTGATAAATGAAGTATGAAACTAGTCGACAAACAAAAAAAAAACACCAGTAATAATGCAGGAACTCTGATTAAATTGGACATGTGTCTCTCAATATTAAGGCTTCTTGGACTTTAGTCGATCATATTTGACACAGTGAGTTGGATTCTGTCTGTAAATATATGTGCACAATGAGATGAATGCAGAACGTGTAATATTTATAACTGGTTTAACATTATGCATGTGCATGTTTGATAAATACCAATTTTCTTGTTCCCTAGCACACACTTTGGCTTATTTTATGACTGCTTTGATAAATGAGGTCCCAGATGTTCGTTTGGCACATCATGCACTGCAGGGCATCCAGCCACCTCCCCAAAAAAACAGGTAATAAATGTTGTTGTAATGGGATTTATCAAGGCCAATCTGTCTCATTTGGACCTGATGACAAAAGTGATAAGTCTGTGGAAAAACAAAGACATCA
Organism: Brachirus orientalis; assembly: GCA_016785285.1. NCBI lineage: Eukaryota > Metazoa > Chordata > Actinopteri > Pleuronectiformes > Soleidae > Brachirus > Brachirus orientalis. The sequence continues at coordinate 2,287,876 of JAFBJR010019394.1, forward strand.
CAGGATGTTATGTACAAGGAATCTAAAACACACCCAACAAACAACACAATCTCTTTGCGACGGTAATAATAAAATATGCAAGATTAAATTATGACTGTGTGTACTGTAGTAATTCATTGCATCCTTTGGATTTCCACCATACTTGATTTTCATTAAATATTTATTATATTTATTAACTTAATTATTTATCATATTTTTACATTACATGTAGCTATATTCATGGCTCTCTGCTTTGTGCTTCAGTGTCTGTGTCATCATAAATGAACCTTAACATTCATTATTGAGTGAATATAAAATATTGATACAAACATACAGAAGCATGTGCCGCTGCATTAAAACCAGAGTCTCGGAGTCCAAGGAGACTGAAATGTGTTGATGAGGGGTCAACCCTGAATGGACACTAGATTCTGTGCTGTTTTGATCCATGTGCAATTTCACCCTATAGTTGGCAAGTGACACAACTACTGTACATTACAATGAAGTTAAATTATCCCAAACATTGTCTTTCAACAGATAAGTCAATTGTGTGTGTGGATATGGTAAGAAAATCTAATATAATCAGACAATTTTTTGTTTTTAGAATCTTCATTCATTATTAAGAGAAATGTAAAGAATATCTCACATTATTTCACTTTTCATGGGCATAACTAAGATTAAATTTTAAAGTATGCCCTCAGTCGTGATAGTAAATTGATGTAAGTGTTAAATGTACAGCAAAAGGATTTGCAGTGAGTACTATCTAAAGGTGTCTATGTGATCCATTTCTCTGCAACGACACTAATTGTTACTGTGGTGTTTAATTCATCTAAAACAACTTTTTTTTTTAACTCAACTTTACCCTCATAACTCAACTTCGTTTTGAGATGAGTCTTAAACCTCCAGCTTGTAACATTTAGGAAGATTAATTGGCAGGAAATAAATACAGAACTCATAAGTGCGTTTGTAGAAGTGCACAATCATCTTACCAGTCTCTCCCCATACAGGCAAATATTCATCCTGCTGAATGTCCAGCATCAGCTCCAGGCCGTTGCCCATCCCACCTTTCATTGTCACTAACAAGGGTCGTCCATCTTGGCCTGAATTAAAGGTGTAGCATTTTCCATAGCGTGTGAAAATCTGAAAGACATGGGGGAAAAAATAAATATATTGAATAAAATGGGAATAGTTGGACTCACTCTTATTTCTGTCCCTGAAGTAAAATCTCACCAACTATAAGTGTTAAATCCTTGAGTAGAGATAAAGGTGGTACTGAGGTGGTGATTGTTTCAAAAGCAGCTAAAATGCATCCACAATAACCCACACCCTCAGTCGCAGACCTCAGAGGACTTAGACTGCTGAGATGCTGTTGATAAACGGAGCTTTCACGCCTCTTAGAGCTGCGTGATAAAGGTTGTGCTTGAGTGAATATGACATGACTTTTCTTCCAAAGTGGGATATCATCTGTCTGAGAAATCTCATACACAACATCAATGGCAGCTGACATCAAAGCAAATCTCTTAAAGATTCACAACTGTCCTTTTCTATTTTAGATACATACTTTTATATGACAGAAAATTCAACATCTTCAATCAATAAAAACACCAAACACTGACTGGTTACAGCTCTTTGCCATAATCTGCCATAATCTCTTGTTTTGGAGCAAAATCTGAGGTTGCAATTACATTTTTGTCCCTTGTTGATTAATTACTACATTATTTTGTGGTCCATAAAATATAAAAAAATCCATTAAATCTTTGGCTTTGACCCGATTCTGCGAAAACCAAATTATTTTCACTGTCATCATATGCCAACATACTCCAGTTCCACCTTTACATCTATGACATTCACGTGCAGCTGCTGGGCAGCTACTGTAGCGTGCAGCAGGAAGCTGTGACCTATTGGCAAAGACATGATTGCTAATAAACTAATGGACATGTAATGAAATCAAAGACATTCAGGAATAGAAAACCATGTCCAGGATCCAAAATAAAATGTTGCACTGCTTTGTTGTCAAGCTGCATGACCACATGTCCTACATCACAGCAACCCAGCTCACAATTAACTGTGGTAAAAAAAGGGACAAAAAAAAAGAGGAACAGAGATTTAATAAATGAAATAAGTCTGTCTTACTCCCAGTCTTTTTCTATAATCACAGCACACAATGGAGATTAGGCTCCATTTTAAGACAGTGGTATATAACCACATCAAGACACAGATAGACCCATTTAATTCTGCAGGGTTACAGGCTCATATCTTGTGAATGCGCTGTGTGGGGACCTTGGAAAAGACATAGGAAGGATTTAATTGCAAGGGTGACATATGAATCAGACAAACACATCATGACACATTACTCCAATCTCACAACCACCAGATAAACGGAGCAGAGGAACAGCATACTGCAGCCATCAGTCATAAAGCCACCATAAAGGAGCAGTTGGGATAATATGAACCGTGGACAGGTAAAGAATGAAGCATGGATTACGATGGCTTGCCACCTATGGTGTGGTTATATCAGAGTTTTTAAGATGCAAAGTACTGACATGTAGTAAAAAGAAGGTCTCTGAATGTTCTGAACTGATTTACCCCACAAGACTGTGAATCAGTCAGACATGCTGCTTTTTATTTAAAAAACAACTAACTAAGTGAAAACCAATTTCTTTTTCAGGACATTTTTTTTGCCCATTTGCAGCTTGAAGGACTTGTAGATTTTTCCGGAGACAAGTCTGAACATTTAGACAAAGAAAGAGATAGCGGAAAAAGAGAAAAAAGCACAGTTGGCAGATAAGATTGTGCGGAAGTGAGTGCGTCCATTTATCAGTGTGCATGTGCCTGAGTGTGGTGTATACATTAGAATATGTGTAAGAATGCTTAAATGTGTGTGTGAGAGACAAAGTACAGTACTTCCCTGGATGTTAACCACCACCTCTGCATGTACGTGTTGATAATGTGGTGACTGATTACAGGAGGCCTCGTCAGAGTTGCTGTGGTAACCAGGAGATTGTGCTGGCTGCAGTGAGTGAAGAGCAGCAGCAGTGGGTGCCGCTGGTGACCTTGGGAAGTCAGGATCTTCACTGTGGCTTCACTGTGGCTTTCAGGTGAGCGCTATTCAACATAAGTCTTGTTGTCTTTTTAGAGGTAAGCATTTTATAGTGAAGCTGAAAGCTTGTTATCACGCAAATATAATTATATTCAAAGAAAACTAAAAACTAGAATATATCAAGACATAATGACAGCATTTAATGACTCTGCACAGTTAAAACTTGCTACAACCTTCATGCTCAAATACATAAGGTTGAATAAATGTTTGTGATTCCTAAGCAGCTTTTCCTGAGAAGGTAAATCCAATTTTGTAGGTTGGTTTATACAGCAATGAGCTTTAAGACCCCTTAAAAACAGAACCATTTTGTCTTCTTAAGTTGTAAACACAGAAATTAAAATTTTTAAAACACCCCAACCTGTAAGTAAAATTACCCTCCTTCTTTCCTGCAGGGTGTGGAAATGTCAGAGTCTCTGTCGAATAAATAATTCAAAGACAGAAACAGACTGTTGAAATGGCCCTCGGCTATCCTTCATACGACAATGTGACAAAGATGTGCAAGCTGTTCCCTCAAGTTCACTAAAGACCCACTTTCCCTCCTCTCATTGATTTCAAGCCCAGTGCTCGGCACAAAGGTGCAATGTGTCACGACAGTTACAAATACACATCTATGGAGGATTGTGTTACATGCCATTAATTAATGTTCAACAAATAAAACAGTGTACAAAAAACAACATTCATCTGCTGTGCCCACTTTGCGTGCTAATGTGCTTCATTTGTTTGAGGAGGGACTACAAGTGGCACTTCACAGCTTTGCATAGACACATAAATCAGCCTTGACAAAAGAAAATTACTGCCACAAAGCTCTCAAAGACAGTCCTCCTCAACACCAAAACTGTTTTGTCAACTTCTGATCCGATCAGATTCTTATCAGAGCTGTAGTTATTTCAGCTAAACTTATTTTTGATGTGCAGTGGATTTGTGCTTTGTGGTATGTCTGCTGTAAACATTTCATTGTGTTGCTTTGTCATGTGTGTGCATATTTTATAAAGTATTTTATAGACAAAAGCGCAACTAGAGACTGAAGTTGTAAATTAGTCACAGCTATAAATGCTTTGTGCAGCACATCAGCTTCATGCTCTGTCTTGGAACCATCACTGTCATTATTAAATAAATCTGCTTTTATTAACTTTTGAAATTAAATATATGGGTTTTTGTAATATTTATCAAATGATATTATATAACTGTCCACCTGCTTAATTAATGCAAAAAATCCTAAATGCCTCTGACTGTGACCAGGTATGAGTTCAATGTTTTTTGGAGAAAAAAGTTGATAAAATTTGCCTGGTGGAGCAGAATTAAAAACATAAAGGAGTGGATGTAAAACTAAATATCTAGTGAATAAGCTCAAGCAAATAAAGTTGTGGTAGGTGGCTGTAGCTCAGTGAACGTCTTGTTACATAACTTGTCATTGGGAAACACACTGAACCCACATGCACGAACAGGAGAAGTGACAAAGTGAAGACGATAGAGAATGATTTGGGGAAAAATATTTAACTGCATTTTTTTCTGCTAGATATTGCAATTGCAATTTGCCATATAATGTAATATAAGTCAAGGTTCTGTTTAATGTTCACCGTGTTATTGAGCATTAAAACGTGGCATTGCTCCACTATATCCTACTGCAATTATGAGAACTTACATATATTAATTGTTCCCAATGCATTAAATTTCCATTAAAAATAGAATAATTTATTACCGCCTTTGTGATGTACTTCCATTTGCGATTTCAATTGAAAAACTGTTCAATTGTTCAGACCAATATGTATGTAGATTATATGAATGTGTGGGTGAACATGACTTTTTTTTTTTTTTTTTTTTTTTTTTAGAGGTCCTTAGAGTAAATTTTTTTTTTTTTTTTTTTTTTTTTTTTTTTTTTTAGAGGTCCTTAGAGTAAACGTTTCTCTCTAAAAGTCATCCTAAAATTTACAAAAAAAGAAACAGGGAGCAAATGCACCTGCAGTTAGATTTCCCACTAAGATTAAAACTGTCAATCAATAGGATACAACAGGGGGACAGACGCTGAATGCATGTTCTCGGAGGATATCGTAAGTGAAATCAATGTTTGAGATCTGCAAATAAGGAGAAGCCTGCCTGATGAGCGTCTGGCGAGTTGGTGAGAAACAGATAAAGAGGGATGAAGCAGCTGCATGAAGAGAAGGAATTATTGCTTAGACCAAAGGGGGGACCAAACCTGTGATATTCTCGTGGGACTCATGGGGGAGTTCCTGCATAGACATCAATAGATTCTGTATCCTATTGTATGTGGACAGACTTGCCTTCCTCCTCTGCACCTCACTTCTCAAGTGTGACTGATTCTATTGGTCTGACTTATGCAGACAGCTCATCGTGCACACCCAGAGGCCACACATTGATTATCTATGCAGTAACACATATCCCCAAAACTAAGGCCTTGGCAAAATGTTTATCTCTGAAATAGGTTGCTTTTGCTTGGCCACCCTTAAAAATACTCTGCACAACATGAATCGTTCCTGAGGAGGGTGGTGAGAAGAAATGTGTTTCACTGTGATAACTTGTTTTGTGGATTACAGATTGCATTTTAATGGGTGAATAAATAGAAAGCAGCGCTTATGCGTAATATTTGGGGATATGTTTTGATGCCAAACAGACTAAGGGCAGCCACCAAAGCAATATGTTTCAAAATATAAAATTCTTTCACAATATAAAACAACCCTTTGAGGAAATGGGGAGGAAAAACAACCCTAAAAAGTCAAACAGTATTTGAAATAACAGGAAATCTACTTAACTGAAAACAGATTTGGTTAATGAGGTGGGAGAGAGGAACAATGGCTTTCACATTTTTCTCCTAGTAATGATGAAGTGTAATCAATGGGGTTACAGCTTACCATTGAGGCCAGAGCTAACTGCTCTCCATCACAGTGTCAAGAAGAGTTTTAAGCATTGCTAAATGAATCAAAAGTCTTCATTAGGGGCAGATTGGCCTCTTGTGACCACAGGATTGTAAACAGATCAATCCAGCAGTGACATATGACAGAGGACAGGCCCATTCGGACCATATGATGAACCCTGCTGCATGCAGTAAACTTATCCAATAAAACAATTTAACATTTGATAGTGATGGATGTAGAATTTACAATCACAATTCAACATGTTCTGGTTGAAATCCTGAGAGAAAATGATTCATGAAATGAGTATGTTAAGGAATAAGAGAGAATGAAGGAAGATTTTGGGTAAGTAGCATATTAATATTTTCCAGACACACACTCCATCATGATGGAGCATTAATACATGTCACAAAAAAAATATGAGCTATTCTATATTCTAAAACTAGAATGGCATGTACGTATCACATTTTAAACAGAATATAGAACAATAACAATTATTATAGCAATTATAATGATTATATTGATAATCGATTCATCCGTTATTTCTTTGGTCCATAAAATGTCCAACAATGGTGAAAAAAGATGATGATGCTGGCAGATGTCTTGTTTTGTCTACAACCCCAAATTTCAGTTTTAATGAGCTCTTTGTCAAATGGAGCAATGAAACCAATAAATATTCAAATTCAGGAAGTTGAAAAATCACAACCCTTGTTTTTTTTTAAAAAAAAAATAAGAACAGTAAAACAAAACAAAAAAACAAAAACAAAATAAAAAAATAAAAAAAATCGATTCTCAAAATGGGTGACGATTAATTTAGTAATAATTAATCGTTGCAGCCCGAATAACAATAGAAGACATTCATTTGCGGCATTTAGGATTGCAAATTGTGCTGTTTAAAATCACAATTTCCGTTGGGAAAACTGTTAATTGTTCAGCCCAACCTGTAAGAGAAGGATGAAAAAGGAATCACTATCCTATTTTAAAAACTATTATGTAAAAATTACACTTCACACACCGTGTTCACGTCTGTGGATTTAAGAACATTACATGATTATTGGAGGGATGTTGTTGAGGTTTAGTGTCATCTGGAATCCAGTATTGTTAGATACATCACTTGAAGTGCATTGTGGAGAGCAACACACACACACACACACACACACACACACACACACACACACACACACACACACACACACACACAGCATGAGTCAATCTGAAATATGATTGTTGCATAAACAGAGCTCGTTATATGGCTACTGAGGCACATTACCAAGCAACAGTGCAGAGCGGTGAACGCACAGTCTGCTGATTACATGTGTTCGAGGAAAATGTACTTAGATGGCCATTTGAAATCTATCCACGCATATAAAACACACTAACAGACAGTCCGAGGAGGTTCACCTTCAGCCTCAGACTAGTGATTGAAAAAGCTGCATTCATTTCTAAATAGCTGCATCAACCTGTTGGGAGGGGGAGTCATTATAAAAAAAACGACAACAACCGAACTTTGTCCACACTCACGGTGCTGAAATTGCGCGGCCCGCACAGTTCTCCCTGGTACCGACAGTACAACAGCATCTCCTCCAGCTGGTGTCCCAGCCGGTCCAGCAGCTGCAGCATGGACGGCTGGGATTCCCGGGGAGGAGGGAGAAAGTGGTTGAAGTCCAAAATCCGAGACAGAGGAGACCAGGGCGGCTCGCCCATCGCCGCGCTCCCACCATCTTGGCCCCTCATTGGCGTGAGCGCCTCTCTCGCAGCCGGGGACACCTGCCAGTTCCTGCCCAAAAGTCCCAACCACCTCCCCGCGCTGAAGATGTCCGTCTTCTTCATGCGCCGCGGAAGCAGCAGGTTCTGGTTGCAGATGGTGACAGCGGGGAAAACTAGTCGTTTGGCGTAAACCATGTGCGCCTTGGTGTAGACGGGAGAGGAGAGCAGGTACCGGACTCGGTTTGAGGACCAGGTGAAGAGCAGAGCCAAGGCTGCCAGGAAAGCCAGCAACCACGCAACTCTCCGGGGGTAGGAGCCGCTGAGGAAGATGTGCCTCAAGCCGTGCAAGGTGGTGTGTTTCAAAAAGAGCTTCCCGGCTTCGGCGAGGGAGCCCGGTCTCGGTTTCGATCCAGATGAGTCTCTTTGGCACATTTTGGAGGAACGCAGCTGCGCGCTTTCAGCATCGGTCCCGCTGTGGTCACAGTGACTGAGCCGAAACTCGCCTGTGCGCTTTCAGATGGCTGCTGTTCGTCTGTGTATGTGTGCGTGAGAGAGAGAAGCGCACGCAGCTCTGCTCGGTTCCTCAGGCTCTGAGCAGCAGCAGCAGCAGCTTGTGGCGGTGATGGTGTTGGAGTATTTTCAGTCGCACGTACAGCGCTTTCTTAGATCGTCCTGAGGGGAAGCGAAGTTCCTCAGGGTGGTTTAGGGAGTAAACCGGTGTCCAGGGGATTGTTTCATTGAAATTACAAACAGTTGGTATCTGCAAAGCTGCAACAAAACCCCAGATAAAAAAAAAATCCCACTGGCATATTTATTTCCCAGACTCACCTTTCAATTTCAGCTCCCCCAACCACCTTCTGTCTTAACGCGCACACACATATGTATTTTTCAGAGTATCCACAGCAAATGCCTATTTCTCTCTCTCTCTCTCTTACACACACACACACACACAAACTGGTTTCCATGACTTCAGAGGACATTGCATTCACCTACATTAATTTCCCGGAGACTTACTCTAACCCTAACCATAATTACTAGTGCCCTAACTATATAACCCTAACCTTAACCTAACTCTAACCTCTGCCTAACTTTAAAACATGCCCTCACCTTAAACTTTGGGGACTTGATTTTTGTCCCCATGAGGAATACAAGTCCCCATAATGTGACTGTGTAAACAGATTTAAGTCCCCACTACATTTACTAAATAAATTATGCACTTTTACTCTAATACATGTCTCCTAACTATCCTCATTACACATTACAACACATTACTATAAATAAAGTCAGAAGAAGAAGAGTCGGTAACTGTTCTTTATTTATATAGAGCTTTTCTAGTCTTGATGACCACTAAGAGCTGCTTTAAACTGCAGTTTTTGACATTCACCCATTCACTCACACATTCATACAGCACATCTACATGTACACGTTGCTGCGAGGAGCAACTTTTACAGTAAATACAGTAAATGTCATACTTTAAGACTTTTACTCAAGTCATATTGCAAGAGGTGACTTCAGTTTTTACCAAAGTAAGTTTCTGGTAAGATACTTTTACTCAATTTTTACTTTTAGGTAATTTATACAAAACTGTGTATGTTACTTCCACATATTTTGAAGACAGTTGGAAATGGAAATTTAAGACAGACAGACAAACAATACTGTTTACTTACTGTCAGAATAAGTCAGAATATAAATTGTGTTTGTGTGTGTACCTGGTATTCCTCATGTTGTGGGGACCTGCACGCTGCATGTGCATTTGTTGACAAGCCAGCGATACCAGTGAATATGCTGCAGAGAAGAATCTTCTTCTTAGTTCTTTTTAAACCAGACGTTACATAGTGCCAATACAGGCAATGCAGCCCTGCTCAGGTTTTGACAGCGCTGTCATCCACCCTGTTTGATGTACCATCAAAATTATCCTGGAGACGTTATTCAAAGGTTGAAATCCATTACTGATCTACCAGTTGAAGTTTTAACACATAAGGTTCAAAGCCAGAGAGGGAAAAAAAGGAAAAGGTTCACATCCTGGTGACACTCAGGTGTAAGCTAACTGGTTGACATTCACATCTGTCAGCTCTCTCTGGTGTTTCAGCAGAAGACTTTAAACATTATGTGGAAAACAAAAAAGGTCAAGATACTTCCAGGAAATGGATGCAAATCATGTTGTCGTGCATGTCTTGAGCATCTCCCGAAGTTCTGAACAGTCTAGTGGGTTTTAGATCCTGCTGTGTCCCAGTTCTGCTGTGATGAAGGCGACCACCACTGACAAAGCATTTTATGGACACAGCAAACTAACTTTTGTGGTTCATGCATGGTTGGTCATCCTTACTCAGTGTTGTAGTCAAAGTAACGGCAACATGTTTTTGTACATTCGGGTACAATGTCTGTGCTGTTTATTGCTTGACTGAGGGGCCAACATAAAGGAAATCATGTGAATGTGGAATGTGGAGAGAAAGCATGAATGAGGTTTGGGCCAGTTTTTGTGATGAGTTTGTAAAGCACAAATCCAGGTTCTTGTGACTTAGGGAATTCCTGCAATCCGGAAAACACGCTGCCATGCAAAAAAAAAAAAGGCTGACAGAAAAAATATGAGCAGCCAAGAAAAAAATCTGATAGATATGGCAGAATATATACTGTATAACACTTTAAATTGTAAATTGAGCACAGCCAAGTTGTTGGCAATGATCCTATGTTAAAGAAAATTGTAAACTCAAAACTATAGGAAATGGAGGACAAGAAAATCAGCTTGTTTTCTTACAGGTTTAGCATAAAGACCAACACTGCTGACTAGGAAGAGGGGGAAACTGAGGAGTTGCAGCAACTTTACTTCATTCCAGTTAAAACTGCACATGAATTGATTCATATGGTGAAGTAATGATTTTTTTCCCCCATTGAGTTAGGATTTTGTTAACTTTTGAATTAGCAGTAATGATCAGCTTATAAAGTCTATTTTTTTCAGTGCTGAGTGTGTTTGGGAGGATTGATTTGGCAGACATGGGATATTAATTTAACTTCTACACCACTTTGAGGGCTATGGAGAGCTGGAGATATTTCCATTTGACAAAGGGTGAGAGTCAGGGTAATGTACCACTGGAATATAATAGAACTGCTATTTACTTTAGAATGACCTGAGAATGGGGCCTCCTCCATATGGCATTATGATGTTTCTACAGCAGCCCAGAATGAAAACAAAAAACAAAAACTAGATTGAGAGAGCCCTGTTGCAGGAAGGCCACTATAGGGTCTCCTCCACACTTGGTACATTGAAGCAACCAACATTCATTGAAGCAGCCAGACACACTCATATTCACATCTACAGGTAACTTAAGGTAAATTTGCAGTCTGCATGTCTGTGTACTGTGAAGCTGAATAAAACCCACAAGAACACGAAGAGAACACAAAAACTCCAAATTCAAATTGAATTGAAAAATTCAATTTGACTTCTAACTTTGGTATGATGAAGAAAACATTGCACAGTGGTGATCAAAGTCAACATTCAACATGATCATCAACCAGCCTTTTATTTCCCATCTTTAATTTCACAATCCTATCCCCGGATTCCCTCTTTTTAATCTAACCTCCTGGGGAATGTCATGTATAATGCCTGCTCATTGGCCCATGATGGGTGTGGCGTAAGATACCAGTATCATCATTAAATAGTCAAGAGATCTTCCACAGCAGTCAGTGCATCTTTGATGCAGTGCAGTCATATGTATGGAACAGTAACATGGTTGTGAGCAGGAGACAATGTAAGATAAATTAAAAAAAAGATCCAGAGCAAACAGACTTTTTGAATTTTAAGCATAACTAATGGGGTATGAATATACAGTTTATATTACTTGTAACTTTGAACTAGAATTCAACTGAGATGGTTCTGAGCAACTCTTCTGGTATTTAACAGCATTTGTTCAATCCTGTTTCCCCAGCCAACTCATCGAGAGACAGAGAGACGGAGAAACATATTGGAGGAGAAACTCCGTACAATACACTAATCCTTCTGGGTGAAGGGATAATAATGTAGTTGTTTGACAGGGAAACCCACAGCAAGTGTAACAACAAACAAATAACAAATGTATGGTGATCTGAAACTGTTTCACTATCTATTATGAAAGCAAACAAGTGACTTTGTTAGGAGTTGTATCTTTAGTCTCTAAATACCTAAGTCTGTGATGGGTGGTTTTAAATACAACTGCCACTGATTAAAGTTTAAAAAGAAACCCAACATAAATCTCATAAAAGTGCAGTTTTCTTTGAGACACTAGACACCTAATAAAGTGGCAGTAGCTGCACTCTTTACCATCTCCACCATAAGATATTTACATTAATAAGCAGTTGAACAGGTATAAAGGGGATGGTGCATTCATAGTAAAAGGAATGCTGAACCCTTGAGAACGTGTTCTACTTTTTTTACAAATACAGGTTGTTGTGACATATAGTTCAATGGTTGTGATTGCGATTCTGTCACTTGCAAAGTCTTTCCAGTGAATGAGTTCAGACCTGTCAGCAGCACAACAATGAAACAATAAGGGGCGCTATCACTGAAACAATACCAGTTCACAAATGTCAGTATCTGTTGCTAAACTGATGTCCTGAATTTCCATCGCAGGCTATTAAACACCACAGTGTATTAGGTGCCTGATCGTTAGGGGCTAATGTGGATGAGGGTAATCAGTAGATGGCTGTTTTTAGGCTTTGACAGTTCCTCCAAATGAGAAAAAAGGACTTACATTTTAATCAGTGAGGCCAGTGAAGCAGTGGATGCATGAAAGCCAAGTCAAGATAAATGAGAAAAGGCAGCGACAACCAAAGAAATTTAATAGCTGCCACTTTGCGTCATACCGTGTCACTTCAGTGAGACAGTTGGGATAAAACTTTGTGGCATGCAGTGTGGGTTGAAACATGCATGCATTATTTTCTTTTTTATTTAAAAACACCTCCTTTGGTTTTTAAACTTGAAGCAGACATTTGAAAATGATGCACACCACAGAATCACTATCCGGATAGTTCTGACCTTTAATGCATAACATCTCATTTGTTCTAATTTTGAGATTGTTTGAGATCTGCACTATTGTATTAACACTTGTTAAAACCTGTTTTAAAACGACAACATAAGCACTGAATGTTCTCCAGAGGTTGTGTATTATGTCATGTCTTGATTTGAAAGTATGGTCAACACTGATGCTCTTAATTAAATTCCCAAAAACTGCACTGTGAAATGTATTACCTGTCTGACTGTAACCTTTTCCAAGGTCTAAAATGTACCTATTTGCATTTGTTTTGTCAGAAATAAAAAAAAAAAATTTCTCTTGTATAAACAAAGCAACTCTGCCGACTTGATTATATGGTTACAGAGGGTTCTTTTGAGTTGATGTTGATAATTTAGTAGGTATATTATGCATCTGCTTGTGTACGCACAAAATCTGAAAAAGTAAATGCATATAAAATCTGCACTATGTGGCAGATGAGTCAGTAGATTGAAATCACAACCACTACACAAATCAATAAATTTGAGAATTGGCTGTGGTGTAAACCTTTGAGTTTCAGACTCCCTATCACTGTGTCTCCCTGACTGCATGCACTGATGACAGGAGGTCGGTTTGCCAGAGCTCTGGGGTGTCGAGGTGCTCGGCAGTTCATCAAACTGTCACTCTGTGTCCAGTTATGTGTGGGCCTTGCCAGCCTGGACCTTGACATGAACAGAGTCAAACTTCATGACACTAGGCAAACAATGCTGCCAAGCTCCCCTCCCAACATCTCTCCTCCACACAATGTCTTAAATCTACTTGGCCTTTCATGCTCTCTCTCGCTCTCTCTCTCTCTCTCTCTGTCATCACTCACTTAGTTTATCCTTGGAGCTAAAGGTACAAACCCCCTCTCCGATTGCAAGGGCATCACATCAATTCATGAATCCTTTGTCCTGCTGTGTCTATTTACATTTGCTGTATACATCCTCACACATCTTTATTCTTCACTGTTCCTCTTGCTTTCTTCCATATTCTCTCCACCCAAGGGAGAAGGCAAAACCAAAAAGAGAGTCAGGGAGAGAGGGAGGCGAAGGAAGATAAAAATGGGGTGAAGGCATGGAGAGCAGCAGCAGTCGTGCTCCTGTGGCTGCAGGGCCTGACAGAGGAGCAGGTGGTGATATACAGAGACAATTTTGAGGATAATTGTGTACATGATCTGCTATAAAGAGACAAATGTCACAAAAGCCACTTTCCCCACAGCCTCTCAATCTCCTCCACTATAAGAATGAATTAAGTACTGCGTCATGTAAGTGCTGATCTACTGTAAGGACACTGTGGGATGAGAGTCGGTGGCAGCAGTTCAAGAGCTTCGCTGCACGCCTGAGAACACAGAGCCCCAGGCTGATGTTGAAACAAAGCTGAAAGCTGTGTGACGCCATCAGAAGTAGAAACTCTGTACATGAAAAGTACAAGAGTCACATTCTGCTGTGAAAAATATGTCCTTGGTTTTAGAACCATTAGAGTTCGATCGACTGCTTTGAGCAATGTATAATCTGTGTTTTAAATGGCAACAAGTTGATGCAATGAACCGAAACTTACAGTGGTACAGGTATGTTATACAACATACAACATGATTATATGCTGTGGAAGGGTAACGTGTATTGAACTACTGTGAAAATATGCAACCTGTGAAAACCCTAAACACAGAGGCAATCCGCCAGTTTTACTCAGAAATTCATCTTGCAAGTCAATTTTAATATTTTCTGTTCTGGTTCTTGTGTGTTCCCAAATTTCATTTAACATTTCAATGTGATGGTGTATTTGTTCTTTCTTTCTTTCTTTCTTTTGTAGTATTGCATTTTTCTACATTGACAATGGCAAGAAAACAGTGTCATTACAGCAGGTTTGCTTTATAACAGTAAATAAATAAATAAATAAACAAAAAACTGATTTGGCCCAATTTAAAACAAACCATCAACTATAAACATTTACATTGCTGTGGGCGGCCTTTAATTTTTATTTATTTATTTTTTTATTATTAGAGCAACTATTTTAGACCCAGTGTGAACCCTTTGAGTTTGTTTTTTACAGACTAGAATTGGAGTAGTGCCAAAAAATCCAGAATAAAAAAAACCTGAAAATAACAATGGTTTTTATTCATTTAAATTAAAATTAGCTATTCAATGTGATATAATATTTCAGTGGATACCAAGCTCTGTTACACAATCATTGCTGTGCTCTCAATGGGAAGGTTCCCAAATACTTTTTTTTCAGGTTGTGAAAGGACTGAGTGTGGCAGCACTACCATGAATAGCCACCTGTGATACATGAATGCATTAATCTGAAAATGGATTCTGGAGTCTCAGTATATAAGTCCTGTGGCTGGAAGGAGCAGGTTTATATTTACAGGCTGTGGGGCAGTAAGAGCATCTTTGCCTGAACGCGGAAATACGGGATGACACAACTAATTCATCTCAGCAGCATCATGACAGCTGGGGCTGGAGAGAGTTTGGGAAAGGGGAAATGGTTTTGATGAATGACTTTCAGAGTATGGCTGCTAGCTACAGCAAACAGCCTCCCAGTCCCCACAGGCCTGATGCCGCCTATTTGCCACTCACAGTGAAATGAATGAATGGGCCTTTGTGAAATAAATGGTCTCTTTCTGCCTGACATTTACAAATGAATCATTCTTGCAAAACCAAATGCTTCCATTTGTTTTATTAGTTGTGGAGGTGTGTTTCCTGCACAAGTGCTCACAATTGTGTGGTTGTCTAAAGCATGCACGGCGGTGCTGATTTAAAAATGTACAAAACCCATTTCCAATGAACTTCAGACATTGTGTAAAACACGAATAAAAACAGAATACTATGATTTGAAAATCCTTTTCAGTCTCCATTCATTTGAATACACTTCAAAGACCAGATATTTAATGTTTAAACTGATAAACTTATAAACTAATATCTACTCATTTTGAACTTGATGCCTGCAACAGTTCAGACAAGAGCAACAAAACACTGGGAAGGTAATGCTCAAAGAACACCTGTTTGGAACATTCCACAGGTGAACGGGTGAAGTGGAAACAGGTGAGTGTCACGATTGGGTATGAACAGAGCATCCCCGATAAGGCTCAGTCGTTCACAAGCAAGGATGGGGCGAGGTTCACCACTTTGTGAATAACTGTGTGAGCAAATAGTCCAACAGTTTAAGAACAACGTTTCTCAACGTGCAGTATCAAGGAACTTACGGATCCCATCACCTACTGTATAGTATCCATAGTATCCTCAAACGTTTCACATAATTCTCTGAAACTTTTCATACTGTATGTCAACAATTCCACCTACAAAGCTTCAACAATTAGTGTCCTCAGTTCCCAAACACTTTGTGAGTGTTGTTAAAAGGAAAGGTGATGTAACACAGTGGTAAACAGGGCCCTGTACCAGCTTTTTTTGGACCATGTTGCAGACATCAAATTCAAAATGAGTCAATATTTACAAAAAAACAATGTGGTTTATTAGTTTAACATTAAATATCTTTGTGTCTGCAGTGTATTCAATTAAATATATTTTAATGATTTGCAAATCAGTAAATGTTGTTTTTATTATGTTTTCAGTGGAACTGGGGTGTTTTTTTTATAATTAAGTTGTATAAATAAGTTTTTGGGAATCAGACTTGTGCACTTTTGCTGTAAGAGACAGTGAGAGAAGATTGATATCACTTGTCCAAGTGCCAGGCAAATGTCTACAGTCATGACATTTTAAGCAAGAGCGACTGTTGACTGACTGCCAACAACTGTGTGCAGTGGCTGTACAGTATGTTGTCACTGTGGAATCACCTGGTTCTGCACAATCATGATGCTTGTGGTAAACCTAGGGTTGGGTGAAAAAAAGCCAGAATAAATAAAATTAGTCCTAACATGCCTTACATAATGAATCCTGATTGAAAGTGTGTTGTTTTAGAATTCTTGATGGGCAGAAAATGACAAAACCTTGAAACATTTCAATCTGTTGTAAATCGCCAAAGCAATTATGATACACTTCTAAATGTTAAAATGTTAATGCACAATGCATTAACATTTCATTGTGAAAGCTACTGAATGAAATTTTGTTGGAATAATTCTTATCAGTGTTTTAATGGAGTACTAATAAATGCATGATTATTCTGTATTTAGTGGGACCTTTTTCATTAGAAACCCATCAGTCTTCTCACCTCATCCTGGGAAAAAAACAGCTGGGATAAAAACTAGCTTACTTACTTTACATGCATAAAATACTCCTTTAATTCCTTTATTAAGTTTCAAGCAAAGAGGGCAATGAAATCAATTATATATCCTTTTTAATGTTACCACAAATTTGTTCTAATATAGTGATGGATGATCCACTTTTGTCACAATCACATTATTAGCCATGACTACACAGGACAGTAAAGACATGTTTAATGATGACACACAAACCTATGTTCAGTTACAAAGCAAACATTTATATCCATTTTTCCTTTTGCAAATGCATATGAAAACTAAAACTACCACCTCTGCTCTTTCTGAGAACCATATTTTTGGATTTTGATTCTTAATTCAGCACAAAATCCAGAACCTTTAAATCGGACATGTGTTGAGAACTCAAATGCGTCAAAACTCAAAGGACTGTTTAGTTTGTCTATTATGAGCCATTGTAAAAACATGGTGTTTTAAAATGGTAGCCCTCAAAGAACTGACCTGACTCCTAATATAAACAAAAAAAGCTCATTCTGGGGTAATAAAAAAACAACAACAATTCATACAATCATCAGTTGATTGTTCACTTATATAAAAAAAATTAATAATTATTTAATCTTCAATTTCTGGATGAAAATAATTTCACCTTAGTTATACACACTGGACTACCCAGTTTAAGATGAGCTTACAATCACTGTTGTTGCAAACCAGCTTATTCTGACAGATGAAGAAACAAAACACTTTTCTTGCGTGTGGGCACTGCATTTATTCAGGCCCCCATAATTTACACATGTCCAAATTCTGTGTTTATTCTCCTTGTCGGGATGGATGATGGACACGCAGCAAGAGCAGGACTAAGGAAACGAAGGTCAAAGGCAGTCAAACCAGCTAATAAGTCTCACACACATACACGCAGGCACCCACAAAGGACGATCAGACAGCCAACTAAACCCATGTTTTATTTTGATTTCATTTTGGTCTGCAGTTTGATGGTTCCTGTGGAGAGGTGCACGTACTGAGAGCAACAAGGTGGCTGATATCTCCCATGAGTGTGTGAATGTATGTTAATCACGCAGGTGTGTGTTTTGGTGCAAAGTGGGTTGCTAATTGCCGACATGATTTATGTGCTTTTGTTCCCCTAGTACAGTAGTTGCCGAACAACAACACCCTGATATAAAGCTGTGAATAGGGAGGTGGAGGTTTGAATTAAGAGGGCACACCTCCCTGCTGATGTCTGTTATGCTTTCACTCAATCTCCATTTCTGTGTTGAGATTTGCATCCGTCGTGCTTCTCTGGTTGTGGTGCTGAATAATATAATCAGCTCTTCCTCTAGCATTGACCAACGGCAGCAGCATGAGATTGATTCAGAGATCCTGAGGTGAAAGAAAGACCAATCAATCGATAGACCTCACACTAACATTAGCTCAGTGCAGGTGTGTTCACAGTTTTGAGCTCATTAGTTTGACAGTGCCCTTAACGTGTCATACAGACTCCATTAACACCTGATATGATTTTACCCAGATGACATTTACATCAAGTATTAAGATACATCTCCAGTGTCAACACAGATCTGACTGGAATCAAATCTCTCTCTCCAGCTTACACCACATTGTTCTCTTTTAAGTTCAAGCTTATTACAATCACACAAAGGATGGTTTACTACCAGGAGGAAATGGGACAACCATGTGTGAGGACATTGTTTGCATTTGTGGTTCAAGAATGAAAGCTGTGACAGTTTTGCCAGGGGCACAGAACATCATGTCGAGTAAGGATTCTTGACCAAATACCTAATTGCAATTATTCTGAGCAACTGTACAATATGATTAAGAATGTTACCTTTTTTTTAACGTCAGTGTTTATTTCTGTATTCACTTTATATTAGATTTAAAATGTGAGAAATCAGCATGACGTGACATATCATCAAAACATGAACAACTCTAAATTCCGTGGAGAATTTATTGACTTGTATAGCATGTGTGAACCCTGGCTCAGATATGATACATGACACACAAGATGAATTGCAGCCATTGTAAACTGTGTTGATAGAAATTGTGATTTCAATTTGACAATGATTAATTGTTCAGCCCCAAGTCACAGACACATTAACTTTAAAGCTTGAGGATTACTTCCGATATTGTTCACATCAATTCAAAGTGAGACTTTGCTGTGAAAGATGAGTAACAAGCTCAAAGTCATTTACTTTTTATTTGTATGTATATGAACCAAATCTTACAATCAATCAATGTGAAATTGTTACATTAGTTGCCACTGTCTGTTAGAGTCCTTTTCTAGTAAAACCTAAGTTTCCAAGAACAGTGTTTCATAAACTACACTCAGCTATTATACAATGATAACGCAGTACTGAAATAAGGAAGCTGATACCTTATGTTAACTTCCACAACCCAATTTTTAAAAAGGTCCAGTATTTGTGCACCTTTGAGTTCAGCGTGACTTTTATTCAATACATTCATTGGCATATGAACTGCCGTTCACAGACATTCACCTGCAATCAGGCACTTATTGGACAATACCAGTCAATCACACTGGTGTCCACTCATATGTGTCATGCTTTATCATTTATTTTCATCGAAATGGGAACATAATTGACATCGTGTTCTATTGAAGAAGAGCTTAAACTAATAAGTGAGACCATTAACTCCTCGTGAAAATGTCTTATAGTATAAATTATTATAAATGATATTATAAATCAAATGGAAAGCATATTGGAGTCTTTTAGAACCGGTGGTGTCGCCCCCTAGTGGCTAACTGCTACTTCCATTCTACTTTCTGGGGTTCACTTTTCAAGCTGGAAGTCTACTTCCATTTTGTATTCACAGTCTATGAGTGGTACACTCACACTCTAACATAATTATACTGTAGTACACTAGTTTGAGCCCCTGTTTTTTTTTTTATCTTTTTGTCTGTTACATACTCTCTTTGTCTGTACATACACAGTTTTTAATTGTTTGTCACAATGAGCAACTTGCTTCATAATGCTGATCACAACAGATCAAGTCAGCCGCGAAACTCTAAACAAAAAACAAACTGAACAAAAAAACAAAAAAACAAAAAACAAAAAAAAAAACAGTGCTAACCTCAAGGCATGCGCCCGGGCCATGTATACACACACGTATATACAGTCATTTTAATGTCTTTCTATTCACAAATGCTCACACAAAAAACATGGAGCAGTGCACTGAAACCTACACAGCATCCCTGACATTCTCTCTGTCATCTGGAGCCAGGAGATTTGGTGTATACTGAGGAGTTTTCCCAGCTTTCATTTGAAGGACATTCCTGTAGGAAGCCATTAAGAGCCTCTCATCGGCCTAATTAGCAACTAGCAGGTGGCGAGTGGCCCAGGTTAGGACACTTGTGTCATGTGTCTTAATCATTTAAATTAATTCTAACAAAATTACAATATCCCCCATTTTCACATCATTAAGCATTATTTATCTTAGTCAAGGAGTAAAGTGAAACTTACAGTATATTATTCCACTGATGGCACTTTAATGACTGACTCATTTCTGTTATGAAAAATCTGCTGGAAAGCGGTACGGTATCTGTTCACTTCAAATGATGCAGCCTTTACTGACGCATTTTAACAGGGAGTGAAAGCTGCTGCACCTGCTGTCATTAGATTTCAAAGAAGACAGATTAAAAAAACGGTGTGATCAAATGAATGTCAAAATGACAGCATGAAAGGACAGGGAGAGAGAGAATGAGTGAAGGATGAGCTTCTGTCAAGGCCATCCACAACAATCAAACCTCAGCTAATGTTTGATTTTTAATATTGAAACACACACAGAATACTTTGAAAAAAAAAAACCAAAAAACAAAAAAAACAAACAAACATGCAGCTGCTGTGGTTTTACTGGCAGCAGCTTTGCTTCTGTAAGATATTTTCAAGCTGCAACAAGCAGAAATCTGGAGACCTCTGTCCTAAACCCCTTCCACACAGAAAATCACATGACACATGATTAAAGAGAAGCAATTTCAGTGAAAATGTCATAGACAAATTACATTTGTCATGGTACTTATTTAAAAAAGGAAAGCAACTAATCACCTTCTTTCACCAATGCTTCCTAAGAATCCACAAGAAGACATTTTATATGAAAATTGGAATTCAACTTTGGGCCAATGCAGTCACAAAGTTCTCCCCATCTCTGAAACGCTTCACTTATTCTGACACATCTAGACCCCTTTCTTAGAGTTAGACTTTTTATATGCCTAGTGTTTGCCAATGCAGGGATAGCAACTTTTCCTGCAGGATTTTCTGCCACTAAAGCAAAGCTTTGACCATTTCAAAGGACATGCAGACTGTCCTGATGTCTGATGTTATATTGTAGAGGAAATAAAGTATTATTATGTTTTCTAGATTTTTGAGTAACACCCTATACACAAAATGAAGGAAAAAACAGCATGCAGCACCTCAGTGCCAAAACTTCAATAAAGCCAGTTTATGTTCCAAAATTACTGTATAAACACTGCCCCCTTGTGATCACTGATTGATATAAGTGCATGCCAGTAAAACTGGGAAATGCTATCATGAAAATAAACTAAATGCAATGGAGAAAGTACAACACAACAGAGGAAAAGGGTTAAACTAAACAGAGGTTAAGACATTTTATATAAGAAATTAAAAAGAAAAATAATGTATACTGTATATTAATTCAATTTAATTTTAAATTGAATTTAAACTTTATTTAAACCTGCATTTGGACTGCAAATAAATAAAACCATGTGAACTTCTGATCTGAAAATAATGATAGATAAGAGAAATGTAGTGACGACATTCTGAATTCCAGTGCCACCATAAATATTTAACGGCCTTGTGCTGTCCCCTTCTCAGAGGAGAGGATTTCAAATGTCAAGACCACAATGACAATTTTCTGACTGAGGCCATGGTTTTACTTTATCAAAATCATTTCCACAACATGAACTGTGAAATCCATCATTTTAGCTCACAAAGAGGGAGGAACAAAGAAGCAACTAAACCAACACTCCAGTAAACACTGCATGCACAAATGCATGTGTATCAATTAAGCTTGTGTGTTGTTTGTTGCGCTGGTGTCGCCAGGATTTCAAAGCAACTAATGAAACAGCAAGAGCTGAACATCGATCAAGCTCCAGACTGCATTTAACTTGTACACTGACAAATAAAATAAATCACAATATAATTACATATTATAAAGTGAGGCACAAAAATCAATTTCCATTCGAATGAGTGACAGTTTAATTAGCCTAACTGCATAAGGTGGTGAGTAACTGTTGCTCCACAAGCTGCAAGAACTGAGTTTAGTGCACACCCAGTGCTGTTGGTCTCTTTTTTGTTATGATTTACTTTGTAGTTATGCTCTCATTTGCTCTTTTTTTTTTATTTTATTTTATTTTTTAAAAAATTGACAATTTATACACATCTAATTTATCATGGCGAAATATGCTTCAAGATAATTATATTACAATTTTACCGATACAATCTCTTCCTAAGAGCTGTTAAGAGAAACCTTGAACTGTGACAAATAATTAAATCAGATTGTGAGGAAAACTCTGGAATTTAATTTTCCCTTTCTCTGAAAATGCAATATTTCCTCTCACTTTGTCTGCCTGTCTCTCCGTTACAGCCTGAGCCTGGGGTATAGAAAAGGATGCTCTTGCAGGAGAAGGGCGTAACCAGAGCCACTTGCCAATTCTGTTGACTGTGCTGAGCTTGGACAAAAAAAAAAAAAAAAAAAGCTGCATCTAATAGGTTGAGAATGGAGGAGGAAGCAGAGGGTTAGATCACTTTTCTGAGGAGGGCTCACATTCTGCTACCAGACAGAATTGCTGCAACCTGAACTGTGTCTCTGCAGGGTGTTAGCTGAGCCTCACCAGTATTGACCCGACTTCAAGTAAGAGATTGTCCCACACATGCATACACACACAAACTCAGTCAACCATAAAAGACAAGACCCAAAAACCCAAAACACAGTAAGCAGTGAATCTCCTCACATTAGTGTTTTTTTGTTTGCCCCACAATAAAGTCTGCAGGACCATTCGTGTCTGTTTAGTAGATAGAATAAACAATCTATCAGGAGTCCAAAGTTCTCCACATGGGGACCAGTGACATTGCAAATTGCCACATTACACAAAATAAATACACCCCCATAGATTTCGTCAAATGCTATTTATACACTTTGCCATTATAATCAAATCCTGTCTCCATGTTGAAAGTGTTGGTTGTCATATAGTCTCTCTCTCTCTTTTTGATCGTAAATGACATATTGTGGCCACTTTTTCTAATGAGGAAATTAAAAACTCCAATCAAAGGCGTTAATAATGGTCCACAAAATGTAAACTATTAGGTTGCAAGGTTTTGTTGCAACCTAATAGTTTACACTTTTTGGACAAACAATATACAGCATATTATCGTTCACAGCTCCTGCTTACTAAGGTATCAACATTTCTTCACTCATTTGCCCAGTTTGACAAGTTGTTAATATGCATGCAAAACTTTACATTGTCTTTATAGGACAGGAAAATACTTTTCAGGAAAAACATTTTTTTTTTTGCCATAGTAGCTTTACCTAAGTCAATAAGGCCAAGTCATGCTGCCAAGTATCTGCTGTGAGGACGGGATTCACGAAAGCTTTAAATGTGCAATAGTAAAGAGAGGGTAAAGAGAAATTCTCAGCTATAACAAGTAACAACTATTGAGAAGAGTGTGGATATAGATAAAAAGGGATGACAGGTGTGACTGTGCAGACCATGGCATTAAGATGATACTGCCTGTAAAGCCAGCGGGGCCAGCAAAAGCCGCTCAGCCTAAGCTGATACAATGAGCCCTCTTAGTGTTGAGGAGAGCAGGAGTAAACAGCATCTGAAAATACACAAGATTAGGACCTGAGAATAGTTATGCCTGTCATGGGGCTCTATGGATTTAGTTCTGACTAATAATCACTATGGGGACAACTGATTAGTTTGAAACAGTTCATAAGTTACCATTATGTAGTTTAAATAAAAACTGAATCAGTGTGCCCTGTGCAATTTTAAAAGTAGTAAACCACAACTTAATGGCCTTGGGTTTTTCCGCTGCAATTATTAATCTTGATAAAACGCGAGTTGTACAGGGCTTTACTGTGTGCAACTATGCATGAACAGGCAGAATTTCCAAAATGATTAGCATTACATCTGTCTACTACACTAAAAAGCAATTCATGTCAAACTGTTCAAGGACATCCTTCATCTTTGATTCTGAAACATACATTGTGTATCATGCAACATCTCATCAGTGTAATATGTCTGCATGCTTCTGCATCACTGAGGTCCTGCCCACACACACACGTTTGCACTTCTATCAGAATGAGGACCCTCATAGACATAATGCATTCTCTAGCCCCTTACCCTAACCTGAACCATCACAACTAGAAGCCTAACCCTAACCCTAATCTAAACCCAATTCTAACCCTGGTCTTAACCCTGAAAAGGCCCTTTTAAGGGGTGAAAAAAAGTGAGGACCAGCCAAAATGTCCTCACTCTGCAGGGTTTATACGATTTTTTTGGTCCTCAGTCTGCAACAAGTACAAGAACACACACAAAACACAAATCACCAACTAGAAGACTGAGCCTCGGAAGACATTTCAAATAGCTGTTTTTAAGCTGTAGTTAAGTGGTGGGTTTTACTTAAATAGCTGGTTATCAAACCTTTTCTGGTCATTCTCAAGGCAACAGAGAAAACTGTTATGTGTTGCTTTGGAAACTGACTAAATCTGACAAACAGTACGTCAGTATTGCTTGCATGGCTTGCAACTATTGCATGGAGGTGCATGTGCTGTGGGGTGTAAAATAAAGTATTCAAGTTGAATTGACAATGGCTCTAATTAGTCCCATTACACCAGGCATAGAAAAGATCACTTGTCACTTGTGTTTGTCCGGTCTTTAGCTTCATTGGAGTAAAATGAAAGCACAAACTCATTATTTCACTCAAAAACAACATCAGAACAACCTGCACTGCTCATGCTACATCTGACACAAGTCTGTGCAGAGTACTCTCCAAATGGATCATTTGCTAAGTGCGTTTTGGCAGCAACACCACACCACTTATTTTCCTTTCAAGTAACTGAAGAGTTAATCTAATTAATTAATTATAGTATTTCATAAATGGACTCGTATACATGACAGTAGATAAAATGCTAAGAAATGAGGTTCAGTGATCAAATTCAAGTTTGAGCAGACAGAAGGGTGAAGAAATAAAGTAGTCTATAAAATCAATAAAGTAACAGTTTTACAGCATGTTCAAAATGTACAACATTTTGTTAAATTTTTTAATTGTGAATTACTGAATTGGTTTTACTAAGGGTGGAGGTACCGCTGGTTTTAATGTGAGAACACAGTACAATGTGTTCTAAGAAGAATCCCATGTAATTCAGACTTTATGAAAGCTAGAATGAGTTTTAAACTGCTCCATTTCAGGAACGTCTGTCACTGAATAAAGTCTGGTCATTGCCTCACTCTCACAGTAATAAAATGGCAGAATGCAGTCGTTTTTGACCAAAACATATTAACAGAGGATGACAGCCGGCCCTTTTTTATATCAAGGACATTGCCCATTTCCATCTGTGACAATGATTGCCCACCATCCCAGACGTGTTGGAAAATATGAAAATAAAGCTGCTTAATATGCTGCCAAAGTAGACAATAGTTTGAGTTTTTTTGTGCTAATAATTAGTCATAGTGCCTGTTTGAATATTTATGCAGTATGCCCTCATGCCCTCACTGTGAAGGTGGGTTTATAAACTCTGCAAGTCTTCAGAAAAGAGTTTCTTTAAGATAAAAGAACTCTGTGGAGAGACTTTATATTAAACCTTCCACTGAAGTTCCTTTTGTTCTGGTTCACCATCACTGCGACAACTGATTAAGTTTCACTGCAGAATCATTCATTTCCTCTTGCGTTCGCACCGTACTACCCAAATAAAGAGACTGATTTTAATTAGTAGCACCTACATGAAACCATCCGTCATTGTAAGATAAAACATTTTCATACCTCTCCTACTTTCGATTCACAATAGCACCCTTGTTTGTTTTTGCTGTTGGGCTGACAGGATGCTGCCCTCTATAGCTCTGAACTTCTGATGCTCCAATCCTCATAATGTCAGGGCTGCTTTCATCGTGGATGCTGTGAAACGCCTGATGAAATATCACCTGCTCAGACAGGTTTTCAGTTTTTAATGTCAAGTCATTCTCCTAGCATCTTAATCTTGCTCCGTGACATGTAAATACATTAATGTATTTGACGTGTTTTTGTATAAATTAATTCACATTGACTGACTCATGATATTGATATTACTGATTAGTTCATACCTTCAAAAAACTGGTGCTGTAATCAATTTTTTATTTTCATTATGAAAAATATTTACACATATTTTCACAAAAAAAGTTCCATGTAATGGTTTTGTATGAATCCACTTTCAAACTACAACAACCACAATGTTTGTCACCCCATGGTAATAAAATGACAGAATGCACTGCAGTCACAATATGCTGGTTCTAAAGAAGGAAAACAGTAGAGGATGACAGCTGTTCCTAGTTCACCTCAAAGACATTGTCCATACACAAACGCTTGTCCATGTGTCACAGTGATTGCCGACCCTGTACCTTGTCAGTTCTGTCAGGATGACACTGACTAAATATATGCAAAGTAAGATCTATAGTGTTCTGTCACAGCTATATTTTGCTATATTCTCAACTGAAATGCTG
Source organism: Brachirus orientalis (assembly GCA_016785285.1). Taxonomy (NCBI): domain Eukaryota; kingdom Metazoa; phylum Chordata; class Actinopteri; order Pleuronectiformes; family Soleidae; genus Brachirus; species Brachirus orientalis. The sequence goes on from JAFBJR010019394.1 coordinate 2,314,433, forward strand.
AAAATTATTCTCTTGATCTTTTGTTACTCAACAACCCAATGTTTGGCCACTAGTGGTTACACATTTATTCAGGCTAATGTAATTTTGGTAAAACCAACACAAAATAAATGTTTATAAATCAATTACAACCTATTTTTTGTAATCAAGTCTAAAATGGATATAGTGTGCCGTGCACATGCACTTATGCACTGATGTAAGTGCAACTCATGTAACTCTAGTACTGCCATTAGCAGTCTGAACATACCTATAACTGTGCAAAGGTCAAGCAAATCAATAGACCAATAGCTGGACATTGTCAACACTACTTGGTAATTCAGTATCCCTCCTGAGTGCTGTCTGACGTGCATGATGAAGGGAAAACGTCGGGCGGCAGCCACAGAGCCAAACATGTCAAAAATTCAGGACATGTGCCCTTTTTGCATGATCTGAGCAGTTCAAAGGTTTTCAGTCCACTGAAGAGCAGTTACACAGTGCATGTGTAATTCAGTAACAACAGGTGTATGCCAAGCATGCCACATAGTTAACGGAAACTTCATCCAAGTTAGTTAAATTCATTAAAGGAGACACACACACACGAAATATTGATAGCAACCATTCAGGATTGTAGGTAACTGATTTAGAGCAAAGGTGGAAGTTAGTGTCATCAGAATCAAGGACTTTCTGCAGGTTTTTTGCTTAATAATCGGGCATCACAGATTCCTGCTCCGTAGCAGATCTTTCAGGATGTCATACTTTTATTGTGATGAAACCTCACAGAAGACAGCCATTGATAAAACCCCGCAGCCTATCTTTCTTTCTTATTTGGGCTGCATTACAATTTTAGATGCCTGAATGAAATATTACCGATCAAACAAATTTAAAATAGTCTTGGATTGTATAATGTGCCGATTTATCACAATGATTTTCAACCAGTTGGTTCCTCACACAGATTATTTGAAGCCATTTTGAAAAATATATGTCACCATGCGGCCCCTGTGTAACTTACCTCTTTGAAGTTCTCAGGACCACACTCAATCCCTCTGAAACTACACTCCAGCATCATGTCCTCTATGCGGTGTCGAGTGCGGGTGTAGAACTCATCCAGGCTGAAGCGAGAGCCTTGCGGGCGGTCTGGCTCTACGGCAAGTGGGAACCCAGGTGCCATACCTTCTTCAAAGCCCAGGAGAGGACCCATGAAAATCAAGTCACTGTAGGTCATCTGAGACTTCCGAACAAAGTTGTAGTTACATATGGTGACAGCTGGAAAAGTCATGTTATTGGCCACTTTTTCATCCAGCATGGTGATGTGATCATATTGGAGATAATATATAACCCTGTCAGCGACCTGGAACAAGAAAGCGGACAGGGCCAAGGTAAAGACGACTGCCCACAAACCCTCACGAAAACCAAACTTCTTGTTCTCCACGAACACATGGTTGGCACCATGGAGCGAGCAATTACTGAAGAAAGTGGCTAAGTCTGCCACTTCCTTAACATTGTCCTCCTCCTCATTGTAATCATCCACCTGACTACACCCATCCAGGTAGTCCTGTGAGCCCCTGTCACTGTAACATTTACTTACACGCTTGTAGTGGTCATCAAAACCATCTTTGCCATATACTCTGCCGGGCTCATCATCGGCAGAAAAGGAGATGGTGCACATGATTCTGACTGGCATGTTGGCTGTATGAACGAGCTGATGACGCTAATAAATACAACAGCAATCTGAAGCTGTAAGGTTCAATCCTCAAAAAGTAATTCAAGAAGAAAAGTGGTGGTATGGCACTGGTGCAACCAAAGTCACAGCTAGAAAAAACAAACAGAACTATTATAAAAGTCTGAAAACTATTTATTCTGATCTGATACAAGCTCAGTCATCTTTTGAAAGGAGTGTCACTCAGTCAAACGCATCCAAACAAAGACAAAAGGTCATCTGCGGTGAAGAACACAAGCTAAAAATCAAGCCACGCCACGCTGCCCGCCAGAATTCACATCCACTCTGAGCTGAGCTGAGATGCCTTGCCTGAGTTTGTCCTTGTGTCTCTAGGGCAGGTCCATCCCTTTGAGCAATTTGAAAAAGAGAGTAGATGAGAGAAAAGAAGAAGGAGAAGAGAAGGACTAGGGGGAAGAGGAGGAGGGAAAAGGAGGTGAGGCCATGAGGAGTACAGGAAACACAATACTCCCTTAGGGCCCAGCTACAGGTCACCATGCCAGAGCAGTTTCATCATTTACAGGAAAAACCAAAACAAGATTTGACACAGCAGGGGACAGAAAGTGACTGAGAAACACGGCCAATAGTCACGAAAGGACTAAATAGGCTGTTTTATTTCTGCTGAGTTTGGCATGACCTCACTTCTCTGAAATTCTAATGATGTCAGCAATGCTGTGTAATTAAATGCAAATAAGGTTGCTGTTGAAATGCTTCGGATGAGCTATTACAAATGAATATCACACTGGGAAATACAATACGACATTATGTGATCATGTGATGAATATGAAGAAAAAAGGACGGTAAGAGGTGTACCGGAAAGTTAAAGAGAGTTGCGTGCATGAGTGAGTGAAACTAAAACAGAGAAACAGCCACAAAGGAAAGTCAAAAAATTCATTCAAGTCTTCCATTGGTTCCTAATATAATGTCTTATTTTAACAACAGCTCACTTTCTTTTACAAAACCCTGCATAGATGTGAACCATTCTATAGAAAGCAAATATGTGTACAATAAGAGTGAGAGAGATAGAGAGATAGAGTGTGTGTGTGTGTGTGGGAGAGAGAGTGAGAGTATAAAAGCATCATCTTAAATTGACCCTCTTGTTATTGAATATGCAGATTCCCAAAGGTGGTGTTGGTTGTGATATGAAAAGGAAATGTAGGAGATGATCCTTCTGAATCGATTCACCTCCATTAGGCTGCTCAAGATTATTTTCAGAAACATGATGGTGAAACCTTAGATGTGTTAAGGGGGATGACAACATTCTTTACAATAACAGCCTGCAGCTAATGATACCACATAAACCTCAAAGGAACAGCCACATTAAAACCATTAAATATACCAAACCAATCCTGTGTATTGGGCTTTTAACATGAAGAGCAGAACGTTTTTCATCAGTTGGAGCCTGATATCCAGAGGCTGAGACTGGCAGCAGCAACTTAGTCAATATGTGTTTAGTTGCAGCTTTGAGCATTGTCTGTCACCAAAAAATGCTGATAATAAGAGTGCAAACACAAGAGCTTAGGGCATTGCCTTTATCTGGCTGAATCTTGAAGCCAGTGTAACATAATGTGGATGTTAGACTCAGGTTTTTTCAATGTCCACTGATAAAGTGATTACTTGATAGCCTCTGGTGTCCTGCCTGACCTGCCTGACAAGAAGGTCACACAGTTCCCTCAAATGTTGCCTCTTAGCCCTCTGAGACGTGGAGTGGCATGAATATTCATATGTGCTAACATCCCAAATGTGGCACAAGATGACAACTTGTGAAAATGCTGTGGAGGAAGTCAAACAGAGAACAAGATTTCGCCCACCTCCTGAATGAAATCAGACAATTAGGTTCACAATCTCATTCTGACAAAACATCTTCATTACAGGCTTCAGTGCAGATTTAGCGACACACACAGGGTTGCAATAAATTTCAGATTTTTTTTTGACATTTGTTTTTTTATCAAAGAAATAAATCCAACACAAAACATGACCTTCTTGCGCAATTCTTCCTGTGAAACAGTTTATCCACCCCAGACAGTCACTTCTCATTATTTTCAACCCATGTTCTGCCAGAGCATTTGTTTTGATATCCACAAGGGGGCAGCAGAAGCACACCTATTATTGTTTCTCCTCAGGCATGACAGGGCCATGAAAAGATACCTGCAGGCATAATCTAAAGAGAGTAAAGTACTATCTGTTTTGTATGTTTCACAACCTATTTTAAATAAGTGTTAAGCAGGATGATGCGAACAACAGAAGGAGTTGCCACTGGCAACCTCTAACTTAAACTTGATGGTTCTGTAAACAAAAATATGTCTTGAAACCACATCCCATCATAACATGAAATACAATGCTTCATCACTTCAGATGCTGATCAAATATGAGTTAAGATATTGTGTGACTTGTTGCTCCCCATCAACTCCGCCCTTTCACTTCCTGTCATTCAACTGTGTTTGCAAAAAGAAGAAACCCACGATCCTAACTGTGTTTTGAGGGTACAATTGCAGATCAGGTACAAGGAAGGCAGTGTTGTGATGCCAGAGTCCACAGAGACAGCTAAAGGCTGGGATTTCAACAAGGCCACACATCTGACCCGTCAGAGTGAGAAGAGCACAGACCAGATGAGAGGAGAGCTTTAACACTCTCTTTCAAGTCCCTCTCACAAGCTCGGCTCTTAGCTAGGATCGACCTGGTGTTGCCATGGATACATCCTGGCCGTCAGCAAGAGAGGATGCACAAAGCCCGTTACACAGAACATGCATAGAGTCACACATGCACACAGACAGACAGACAGACAGAGAGACAGACAGAGAGAGAGAAAGAGAGAGAGAGAGAGAGACACACACCCACACATACTAGGACTGAATAGAGTGAGGACAGAAGGACAATCAAGATGACAAAATCAGGAATAACATAACGAGAGATGTCACACAAAGGCCATGATATTACTTCCAGTTTTCAATCAATAGCCTCACATTCATATCCTTGGATTCTTATTTTATGATGCTGTGGATTCAGCCTGATAAACAAAGAGTGAGTAAACAAGAAACAATCTGTACATTCCCAGAAGATGCTGTGCTAGAATGAGGCTGGAGCCAAAGGCAGTGTTGCTGTCCTCCAAGCCACAATATTCTGTCTTAACCTTTCAACACGGAGACGTTTGATACACAGGGCATTTTATGCAGAGGCTCTCCTTCGGGGAGGAAACAATATGGAGAGAACAACGACCTGCTTTTTAAGTAAGTTGTTGTGGAAAAATAACACATTTCTCATTTGAAGCAGTGCAAAGGTGGCACAAAAATCCAAGAGTAATCGTACAATACAGTAGGATGTGATGATGGGTAAATGTTCCACTATGGGCTCTTTAGTAGGACACGTCTGCACATCAGGGAGTCAAGCACCGGCATTAAATTGTGTCAACTGAAAATCATCTTTTGTGTCTGATTTGAATCTTTCACATTGAGAATTATCATCTCCAGCACTTATTCCCGAAGAACTCTGCCCTTCAGAAATCCAGGTCTATACTTTAGAATCAGACCTAGACAAAGTTACTGATTATATTCAGTATATATGACAGAAACTCTGTGACTGTCACTTAGAATCAGACCTAGACAAAGTTACTGATTATATTCAGTATATATGACAGAAACTCTGTGACTGTCACTTTGTTCTTGTAGAAGGTGCTTATAGGCTTCCGAGCTGGATCTTTATGCTTGTAGTCAAACATTTGGCTGCTGCTACACCTTGTATAAAGAAGAACTTCTCATGATCGATATTTGTATTATATTCTCAGCCCAGTTGCCAGGATTATTGGTGAGAGCTGTTTGTGCAAACCACAGACACGTGCAAAATTATATAACTAATTTGTTGCACATTTGTTGTAAATGCAGAAATGACTGATGAAAAAGCATTTCCTGGTTATGAACATGATTAGGTGTGGGCGCAAAATGCACATGTATTTGTTTTCCGAAAAAACCTTAACATCTTCTTCATAAAAAAAACTTGTTGCAGGGTCAAAACACACCTGGATTTCCTCCAATCAGTATTGAAACACACAATTTGGCAGCAACTTGGTCATGACCTGTGGCTTGCTGCTTTGCTGATGTCTTGCTCAGTATCATTGCTCACCACTGCTGACCCTGGAAATGCCTCAACCAATGTCAGTTTACAGATGTTATGCATGTTATGTATAAATAAAATCGTCAAATGCTTCTGTACGCTGCAACACTCTCATATCTCTTATTTGAAACTCAGTTATCACTCGGAAGAATAAAGAGAAAAGGCTGTGAATTCTGCACTTTTTCTGTTACGCTTATTTTCACATTAATCGTTAATCTGTGGTACAATTAATGTCACACTGAAGCACAGATATCTAAGATTTGTATGCGGTGGCTCAGTTATTCTTTAAAAACTATCTTTTCAGTTTTGTTCTCTTGTTTTTCCATTGGTGGGGAACGTAAGCAAATACTAATAATAATAAAAGCAAAAACACTTAAAGCACTAACTGCAGTATGACAGCATGTGCTACTGGAACACAAGGACATAACAGTGACATCAGAGCAGCTCGTTTAAACATGACCTTGTCAAACAGTGAATTCAGAGATGGTGATGAAAAGACTCACTCACTGATGGGCTGCTCACAGTTGCAGTTGTCCATCTTGGCTAGTAAGCCTTCATCAGATATTTCTATCTACCATATAATTAGGTTGAACATTCACCAAATAGACATCATTATCCCCATCACAGAGTTGTTGCAGTGTAATATCAGTAATTTATGTACCTGATTTTATTTATGCAATGTTCTCAGATTTAGGGTTGACATGAATTGCTTCAACTGTTGCCATGGTGATTGCCATCCAAATCAGTATTAGAATACTGTGGGTTTTTTTCTGTTTGTTTGTTTGTTTTATTTTATGTTTTTCCAGTTTTCAATAAGAATGGCACAAATTGGCCATGAAGTAAGATTTAGCACTGAACATTCTCAGACAAGGCTATGCTGGTGATGTTTTGTGTTACACAACACAAGCTTGGTTAAAAGACTATGAGTTATGTAAATTCCCTGAGCACTTTGACAGTTTGGCCATCAGCAACGTAAATGTTGACTAAAAAGCTGACTAATACCTTACTCAGCTCTACTCAGTCGCACTTTTAAATGTGTTGAGTGACACAGTGGACAAGGGAAATAAAAGTGTTGCTCTGCACTTTGCTCTTATTTCATGCACCTAAATTTTGTTGTGTTGTGGGCCTTGACATTTCTGTTGCTCATTGTGATCAATAGTCACCCACTCCATGTAGTTGTTTCATCATCAACTGTTGGACCAACACTTTGACCACCTCCATTTTTTTTGTTATCCTTCTGTGCTCCGAATAAATGTAAATTCAAAATCTTTTTCTCTTCAGTTATCTAACAGTAACAACTTCAAATCCATCCATTATCAAAATGAGAAGAAAGCAGCACAGACCTTTTTCAAAAAATAAACATGCTGACATTAATTATGGTGATATCAAAGATCATATTGTAGCGTGTTGGGAGGGTAAGTGGGCGGAGCTTCCATGTACTTTTTGAGTTATGCCTTAAAGCACACAGTTACTGTAATGACCCTGTGGGTTTTGATAGAGTAGGTGCATGTTATAAACTGTGAGTGTTAAAATAAAAGGCACTTCCTGTTCAGTATCAAGTTCCTCACTTGTTATTGCCTGCTGCTACTGAAGCTTGCCACAATATATTAAAAAATAAATGGAATCGCCTGGCTTCTTCCGGAAGGAAACCAGAAAATATGAACATACTGAATAGCCACTAATGGGCAACTCTACTAGTTGGAAAAAAGAACTCATCTTTAATGGAAGTCTTTGGGAAAACTAATCTCACTAAACAATTTTCCTGAGGAGTTAATGGTGTCAATCTCTACTTTCAGGTCTTCTTCAATACAAAATAATGTTAATTTTGTAAATGATGTTCATTTAGAGAGAAAAAAAAAGACAATCAAATCACATATCTCGAGGCTTCAAAACCGCAATTCAGATTCTTATGGGGAGACATTGAATATATTGTAAACAGGCAACTGAAACAGCTGGAGACAACTGAAACATTTCACTGGAGCATAACACATTAATTAATTATAAACAAATAAATTAATAAAGGAAAATGTTGTGTGACTTTTGAAATGAACAAAAGTGCTGAATCTAAATCAGGTTTAAGTTGCACCTGAAAAAAACATAAAATGGAACCTGGCCCAGAAGTGCTTCTTTTATGCCCACACATGAAGTTAATCTGCTTCCCTCCACTCTGTTTCATCCAAAAATGCCAGAAAATAATATTGAGAATAAAACATTATATATTCCTTTCAAGAGTTAGTAATTGCCTAACCATGGTCAGTAGAAAGCATAATGTCAAACCAAATGTGGCTGGTTCATTTATGAGAGTCAACAGCCGCGAGGTGGAAAACTACTCCCTGAAGCAGCTGGTTTGTGTCACTGCCTGTTTAACATTGCAGGGCAGAACTCAGATTCCACACACGACGACTCTGCCAAGTAAAGCCTTCAGAGAAAGATCACTTCCACAGCAGACAGAGACTTTCTTCTCCATGTTTCTGCTTACCTTCACCAACTGTGCTACGTGTATGTAACACAATGCATCAATGTGGCTGCAGCTGACACAGGAAAACAGAGGGAGAGGCTCCGCGGACAGTGTCTTCAGAGTTTGAAGAGGGACTTTATTGCAAAATCAAAGACATTGACAATTATTTCTTAATTTGCAAGGGGGTTGCAGGAAACATGTACGTGGGCTGCATCTTAGGTGGGGTCTGCTACTTTTGACAAGCTTGAAATTTACTCTACATATTAATGTGCTTTTGTGTAATGCAGAGCTTTAAAAGAAAAGAGCAACACAGGGAGCAGCAGTATTAAGGTCAATAATTAGCACTGCATTTAAGAAGGGGATGGGTGGCAGATGGGGTTATGGCAGATGAAGACTGAAATCAATGGAGCTATCATATTTCTACTAATCATTGGAAACAGCTAATCAGAGTCAGGAACTTCACAACCACTTCCTTTCTTTGGCTCTGACTGACATGTTAAATGTGAACACAGTGAAGTCAGAAGGCTACAATATCTGCCCTCTGATTGGCTCTCTGTCCTGCTGCAATGCATAGCAGCACCAGCTCCACTCAGACTATCATTATCATTTTGTCCATCCTATTACCACCACAGTGAGGTCCCCTCTGTCTCCTGTCTCTCTTTTCAAATCGGCCTTTTCACGTTTTAGTCTGTTTGATTCACTCCAACTTTATCTCATACAGTATTTTCTCCTCTCTCCACCTCACTGCCTCTGTTCCTTTTTCCTAAGATGAATACTAATGGGACAGTGGGATGTCTTTTAATACAAAAGCCAAGAGGGACACAGTTATCAAGCTGAGTGGTTTAAATATGTCACTTGGTGGCATTTTCATGTAGCCAATTCATTAGGGCAGACTCAGAGTCACACAGCTTGGGTCTCTCGACACTAACAGCACTGATTACTGGGCCTGATTTCAGCACCTCTATCTGTATTGTTTCATACATGACTATTTGCAGCAACACCCCCTATTTTTAGGTTCTATTCTTAATACATAAACATGCTGCTTTGAAACTGCAGGGTCTTTTCTGACTCAGAAGTAATGCATTTTTGAAGAACAACATGACACCCGTCGTATTGCTCCTTCTGCCAGATATCCCCTATTATTTTTCAAAATTGCTGCTTGATATTCTCCAAGATATTTGAGTCTCAGTTTATAATTTTAATTGCAGTGCAAGCATATTTAATTTAATATTAATTTTGCACTGCTCTAAAATAAGACCCGAGCTGTTTGAATCTCACTATTAATTGTGAGTCAGACTCACGGTCTTCCTCAGGCTTACCAAGGTCGTTTTACGTTTTATCCATGGGATTTTCAAAGTAATAAATTATGGAAAACTAAAGGGTTACATGGCTTATAACAGACACGGAGTGCTAAAATGGCAGGAGACATCAGTGGAGGGTTGTATACACACACATCAAAGTACAAACTGGAAGCAAGTCACAGTTTTTTTCTGTCTCCTTTCTCCTTCAGTCACTCATAAGGACACAGATTTGAACACAAGCCTGCATGCTGACAACCACTCCATCACTGCTGTAAAATGTGTGGGACCTTTTCAGGTGCCAAACAAACATTTTCCCTTGTCCCAGCGCCATTCCTTTCTTGATGGATGATGGACAATCGAGTGAGCCAGACTCAACAGTCTCATCATGGTCAATCACAAAGTAATATCAGAGTGAAAGCACCTGTTGTATCTCTGTTCCAACTTCATTATAAACAAAGACAGTAGGGAGGTGAAAAAGGGGTTGGTAAAAAAAAACAAAAAAGACAAGAAGGAGCAAAACTGAGGCATGAAGTGACAGTGGGAACCAGAAGACTACGCTTGGACATATTAGTCATATCTAAGGATAGGACAAGCACTCTAAAGGGGAGGTGATAACCAGATAATTGAAAGTACCTCAATTTATTTACAGGATTAAAAGTGCTAACACTCACAGGACCTTCAGGGCCTCATCAATTTTTCAAACCTGATTAGATTTTGCTTATTTGCTCACTGGATTACAGTACATCTTCAAGTAAACGGACAAAAATTGTCACAGGAGTGGATAGTTTGGCCTTTTGGGGGGAAAACATCAATCACAGTTGTTTGTCTCTCACTGAGACAGCTGCTTAGTAACTGCCTACATACTGAAAGGCATGTCCTCACCTGTCTGTCCATCCATCCGTCCATCCATCCATCCATCCATCCATCCATCCATCCATCCATCCATCCATCCACACACTTACAATACAACATTTTCTATGGTTAAAAAATGCTGCTATGTCTGTAATGACCATCCAGGATAAATCAATTTCCATCTCACAATTGAGCAGAGTTGAAATTAGGGGTAAGTTTTAAGTCGCACTTTCATCAGCAAAACCTGGGTGCTGTATGTTTGTAATGAATCTGTTGCCTGTTGATAGATCGATAGATCGATAGATAGATAGATAGATAGATAGATAGATAGATAGATAGATAGATAGATAGATAGATAGATGAACGTAAGAGTGAATGGTTGTTTTTCTCTCTCTGTTTTCCTGTGATAAACAGGTGACCTGTAGGGTGTTCCATGCCTTTTGCTCCATGTCAGCTGGGATTGGCTCTCCCCCCCATGAGCCTCATATCTAACCAAAACCCTCATAACGAAGATGTAGTGGTAGACAATAAATGAATGAATAGCCTATGTATGTAGTGCACTTGTGCAAACTATGAAGGAATAAAGTACTAGAATGAAGAGGAAGAATAAAGTTTGCCCTGCCATCATGTCATGTTCTAGTCATGTTAAAACCTTACCTTTATTAAGTTCCTGAGAATGTCTTGAGAATTAATGTGATGTTTAGCATTATACATTTACCTCCTCAGCCTCTAATGAGTTGAAGATGGTAAAAAAAGATTAGAGAGTCATCAACTAGTGGAGATTAGGATCCGGACAGGGCTTGACAGGGGCTTGCTTATATGAGATTTACCATTTCGTCATCCCAAATAAGGGCCTGACTGCTGATGAGAAGGGGGCAAAAATCAATATGCCCTTCTTGTTCCCATGCTCAGCCGGAGCATGAGGCACTAAAAGAGGGTCAATGATTTAGCACAATCTCTTGCTGAAAGAAATTAATAAACATGAGACTGCAGGGTTGTCTTGTAGCATGTATGCTGCTCACATCAGAGAGGTGAGAATGATGGGGAGAGTTAATTCATCCTGCTAAAATTGCTAAAACCAAGAGATAGAAGGTCACTTCTATTTCATTATGGTGGAATACAAGGTCCTTCCCTTCCTCTTATTCTTCTAGTTTTTATTTTCTTGCCATTTCCCCCTGTGTCTTCCCATGGGTAAAGTTGTAAATAAAATCACTGAAGTGATTAAAGCCATTTCTGTGTTGCGGTATTTTAGAGCTTGGCTATAATTCATTGTATTCGTTCATGCAGCATTCTGTTTCATATTCCCTGATTTGCTAGTCTGCAGCTGCTGGAGGCACACACAGATTAAAAAATAAAGATGTGTTAAGATTTACATGGGAACAAGGAAATGCGATCAAGTCTGTGTATTAGAAACGGCTAAAGAGGAGTAAACCCACATGGCAGGAGGCTGTGATTAAACTATGTCCCAAGGAGGTGCAGTGACGGCATCATGTGGTTTGTTATTATACCACCATGCCCAATTCACAAGGCAGATAATATTTGCATCAGACGCAGAGCAACTCCTCAGTGAAAACACAGCTCATAGACGAAAAGTGTCATCTATTATCTGGCTGATATGGACAGAACTTTTCTAATTCACTTATTTTGTGAGCCTTCTTCTGTCTTTAGAGTAAGCTCCTTATATGGAAGATATTTTCTACAGCTATTTATTTATTTTATTGATTTCACTGTTAAGAGAGCTTTATACCAGCAAGATTTACTTTGATTTAACTGTTCTTCACTACCTTTCTGTACTATTGTTACATATGCAAGGAAATGAACTGACTGCACTTTTTATGTTTCTAAAGAGATAATTCCTTAGGGAATAAAATCCTGTCCATCAGCGATGGCCTCGCTCCTCTTTGATAAAAGCTGCAAGCGGCTACCTGGCAACATAATTTAAATTCAAAGAGAAAAAAAAGGCCGTAGTGTACAAAGTCTTGGTTGATGAAGGCTCTGTGCTGAGAAACATGGATATTATAGAGAGGAGCTAGTTTATGGCTGGCTGAAATATAAAGTCAGTCATCAAAAAAGCCAGTGCTGACCAGAAATTTTGAAGTGAATGACTCTGGGAAGCTGCTTTGATGTAGCTGACAAGGATCCAGTAATGAGGAGGTTGACTTCACTCTGACTGGAGACATCCTCCGCCCCTTGGCTTCTTTTCTTTGCATCAAATGATTGCAAGTCCATTTGGTGATTTGTGCATCTGTGCTGTTGTTGATACTGCTCATCTCCCCTACCAAACAGCAACTGCCACTGTGTGAACTGATGGGTCACATTAGCCTGCGGCTCAGGGCTTAATACTTTCACCAGCAGAGAGAGTGTGTGCAGCAAAAGTAAATAAGACATAATCTCTGCTAACACATCATATCCAAGCTACTATGTTTGACTTTGCTCTTCAGCCGGGCACTTAACCTTGTGCCATGCCACTTCTGCTACTGAGTTTAAGAAATGCATTTCTATCAATGTCAATGTGAGCGCTGAATATGCAAGAAATTCATGAATCGATTTCTCTCCACTACTACATTAAATAAATAACATTGGATGTAATTGCTTAATTCTCAAACTACTGTATCAAGCTCTTTACCTCTCCAACTAAGGATTATTTTTTTAAGTGATGTGCTGATTAGTTTCCAGACTAATCTATGGATTCAGAATGATATGATTAGTATAATACACAATCTCATGTTCCATAACTGGTCTCAAAACAAGTTGAGATGTTTTGCCTGAAATAATAATAAAAAAAACTGCTGTGACTGAGAAATAAAAACTGTATTTTGTTTCTTTTTAGAGTCACTCTCTCCTCTTTTTGGCCTCTGTGTTAGTTTAACTGGTATCAGTATATAATATTTTTTCCCCAACAAATTATTATTATTTTTTTTTTATTTACAGATGGAATGTATGAAAGCCTTAGGCCTTTGCTGGTTATTAATAGAATTTGACAGATAAAAATAAAAAAACAGACCCATTGAAAGCAGAGACCTCTTTCTGTGATGTAACGGGAACAAAGTAGTTGGTATTCTATGCAGGACCCTATAGGCCCTGCCAAAAGTGAGACGAGAGAAGACAGAGAAGAGGGGGGAAGTGGAAATGTATTACTCAACGTCAGTAATGACCATAAACATATAAATCATGGGGAACTAAGACTGCTACTGAGAAAATGAATCAGGCACTCTGACGAGGGGGAAGGTTGTGAGGGATGAAGGAGAGTATGGTCAAGCAGAAGAAGTGAGAAAATGAGGGGTAACTCATTGGCTTTAACAACACTGCACTGCAGGGTGTCTACTGGTGTTATATCAACACTCAGCCTAGGATTTCCTCTAAAACTGGATGATTGCTATAATACAACAGAGTGTACTTAGTCAGTAACTTAAAAACATGTCCCGCCTCCATCAATCAATCTGCTTCTCTGCTGATGAAACCCTGATTCTTGCATTCGTTACTTCCAAAATCAACGATTGCAACAGCATCCTCTACGGTTCACCAGCAAAGGTCCCCAGTTAACTTCAACATGTCCAGGACTCTGCTGCACGCCTACTCACTCACCCCCTCTCCAGAGATCACATCACTTCTGTCCTCCATAACCTGCCCATCTCAGAACACATCCGGTCCAAAGTCCTCCTCATCACCTTCAAAGCCTCCATAACCAGGCCCCTTCCAAACTCACAGAAATGCTCCAGCCCTACACACCATCCATCCACAGCATCCAGTCAGTCCTCAGACTCCCAAAAGTCCCCCACCTCTGGAACTCACTCCTCCAATCCATCTGTGACGGTTCTGACCACTCATTTAAGTCATTCCTCAAAACACCTTTTCAAGATTGCTTTTAATGTTTATAATTTATTTGTATGTCCTTTTTTCTTTCTTATCTTATTCATTCTTCTGCTTTTAATGTAACGTGACTTTCAGATTATGAAAAGTGCAACATAAATAAAATGTATTATTATTTGAGCTACTATGCTGTTTAATTTGGATGACTGTTTTCATCTCAGTATACTACAAACACTGGCAGGAAAATGATTAGGTGAATGAAGTGTTGACCTGTTTAATCAGAGACTTCGGTTGGCAGCTAGTTATTAGCATGTTAAACACCACTCTCTGTCTGTCTGTCATAATTAACTTCAAAATATGTCACTTTTAAATGTTGAAACATGTCCATTGTTGAATGAGCTCAGCTGATCAAGCCTATTACCTCTACATGACTCCCTCTCTCTCTCTCTCTCTCTCTCTCTCTCTGGGTTTCCTATTAAAGTGATGTTTAGATTTTGCATTGCCTGGCGATGTTCCCATGCTGCACTCAGGAAGGGATTAGTTTTACTGTATGCCAAGGCAGATGGAAGCAACAGCAACACAAAAGAATTGCTACAAAGCAAGACGGCTGCAAGCAGGTTGGAGTACGACTGTTTAAGAAATGCAGTCCACTGCTCAAAAAAAAACTCTCAATTTAGCAAATTGATAGATAACTACTTCTTGCCCGCACTCTGCGCCTGTGCTGCTCGTTTTCAGACAAAGATACAAATAAAGTTACACCTTTTCTGTTCTCAAAGACCAAACAGAGGCAGAATAATAACAGCAACAATAACAAAAATCACCAACAGTAACATGCTGCAGCTTTAACCTGGAAGGGCATAAATTCAGTCATGTTTCCAAAGATACACCGATCTGAATTTCATTATTTATTTATTTATTTTTGATTGTTGCTGTGTACCAGTTTCTTTGATTATTTCCAGATCAAAGCCTGGGAAAGGAAACTGGAGAGCATCCACAGAGCTCAGAGAGGACTGTTTGAGTGTTTCAGTTTTACTAACATCTTGGAATGTATTAAAGTCTGGTTTTAGTTGGTCAAACACAGTAATTAGATTTTTTTTTAATCTAGTGTCATGTAAACATACTGCCTGCAACTGCAAGACACAGCAGAACTCATTCAATAGTGATGAAAGGCGAAAAACTGAGCTTTTTATTTGTCAATATTCCATAGGTTAGACCAACTGGGACACTTCACCCCAGCTGATATCAGTGAAGCCAATCAGGTGAGAGCAGAAAATCAACCAGGGATAGATGACTTGAAAGAGATCAATAGAGTTAATAACCAGGGTGGCTTTGTCTTAATCTACATGAAAACGAAGGACTTGGACATGTGGGAAGCAGCGCTCGCACAACTCCACTGTTTCATTGAACCGCTTTTGAACAGTATTGATATCCTCACTACAACTAATGATTGTTTTCACTGTTAATTCAAGTGCCAATTATTTTCTCTGATGGTTGATCCAACATTGTGTCTGTAAAACACATTTACAGACATTGAAATCGATCTGCATATAATGAATCTAATGACATTTACAACTTGTTGTCAATCTTCGACATGCCCTCTTAATTTGTCGATTAAAACCACAAAATGTCCCAAAATAATTATATTTAAGGTGACAGCGACAATTGCAACAGCTTGTTTTATCTGAAAACATGCCAACAAAAAAAAAAAACAAAAAAACACAATTTGATCTGGTACCAAAGATGGTGAAGGAAAACAAATCCTCAGATTCCTAACATTGATTGATTATTTGATACATTTATTGGTTTATTTAAATGCCATGCACTCGAGAGTGCCCAGGCCATATGGGCTTAAAAGACATCCACAATAGTGACTCAAGGTGATACAAAGATGTACACAAAGCATCTAACAATATACACAACCACAATATCAAATGGACAGTACTCCAAGGTAAGGGCATATATCTCATTCTATAAAATACACTTTTTAATTTACTTCTTGTGAAAGGATTCAGACTAGCAGGGTTTCTTTTTTATTCTCATTCATATGGAGGGAAATCTTTGGTTTCTCAAAATAGACTTTGGTTTGCTCAGTTGATCTGCAACTTAGGTTTAACAGTATTTAACAGATTTTTTTAACTGATGATAATGTTTGTGACTTTTGTCTGAGTAGCTTATTTAGTTGTGGCCGTTCTTGTCTAGAAAAGCTGTGCACGCACAATGCACACCCATCTGTTTGACATGTTTCCAATTAATCTCAAGTTCTCAGAAGTGTAGGAATATCTGCATCACTGGTGAAGTGAATGACAGCAGCATAAGATGAATTCGATTTTAAACCTAAACATATCTGTCGGATGGAAATGGTGCTGGCAGCTCTCATATCCTAAAGATGCTGCCAAGCACCTAAACACCAAATCAACACTTATGCCAACTTTTAATATGTTAGTACAAGCAACAAATATGCAGCTTAGTGGAGTGACTCATTGATCTCTGACTTCTCAGTGGAGAGAGGAAACACACGGGGAGGAAAAATTTATTTTTACATGTCTGCAGATGAATTGTGACACCTGGTTAAAAAAAACCTTACTGCTATAATTCTACAAAGACCCAACCTACTCTCTCTCTCTAACTGGTTTTCTCATGTTTTTTTCTTTTTCTACAGAACCTGTCAATAAATGGGACAATAAATATACTATATAGGCAGGGTCTATCCTTAGTAAGTGGTAAAACTAAGACAGCATGTATTTAATACGTAATTAATATTAAACTTGCCCAGCCTTTTATCTATGTACCCAGTTTATTTTTTAGTGGGGCTTGTATCTGCTTGTTTTTCCAAAGTATTTATCTGCTGATTTAACTACGTGGACATTTTACTTTTTATAAAAAGACTATTATGAAAAACAAAAATATATATTCTGTAGCCAAAAGGCATTTTGGGCACAATGGATTTCAGGATCGATAGTGATTACAGTTGCACTTTTCAACAATTTTCTTCCTAGCCATGGACATGATAATATGTTTGTATTAATTTCTCTTTTATGTTACTCATTTACTCACTGTTACTCACTTGTCCATCCACTCATATGAGCTTCTTAAGGAGCGCTCACCAAATGAGACTAGGCAAGTTTTTCTTCAATTAGCCTCGATTAGATACAGCTGAGCTGCATTAGTGGATCAACTTGAGACGGTGCTCGTTAGAGTCCGACTTTTTTTTTTTTTTTTTTTTTTTGCTGCTTCTGCTCTTGGTCAGGTTCTGGATAGAATACTCTATATTGAAATGCAATTGGAGTATGCAGTTTATTTGTTTGGGAATGTAATTTCTTTGAAACAGGGCTGTAACCCTGTTACCTGTAGATACGCTGTTAACTGTGGCCTTGTGTAGGACTCAAAGTATTTTCAAAATTACTTCACATAAACCCCAGAGAAGAATTTAAAATTCCAAATCATAAAATAACAAAAAACAAGAGAAAAAAGAGAAAGGTTTAGGTTGCCATCTACATTTCAACATTTTATTATCTGACTGAATTTTAGAACAGTAAATACTGAAAATTCAACAAATATGATGATTTGAATTGATTTGTTGAGCCCATGTATGGATCCACACTCTGGACTTAACTAATTATCCGTGATGTAATAAAGTACAGAATTACCCCCTACGGCCCTCCACGTGCCCCCACATAAGCAAGTAAGTGAGAGCAGAACAGGACCGTGCTAACGAGAAGATATATTTTCTAATTTTTAAAGTTTTAATTTAAAACAAACATTTTCCTCCAACATGAACACAGAACAATTATAGAGTGCACAGCTTTGACCTTGATTTTAATCTCGAGCAACATTTTGGACTTGTTTGTGTCTGACATGCATCTAATTCAATTACCTTGGTCTTATCTGACAAATCTTGTTAAGACTCATACCTCTGCCAGAGGCTAATATTACTAATGTGCCACAAACAAATATCTGATACAGACTCTCTTTTTCTTTTTTTTTTTCTTCCCCCATATACACATGTGCCATGTTCTACTAAGTACTGCTGCAAAACTTTCTGAATATTATCTCTCTACTTAACCTTTGGACTCCAGTCAACAGATTCTGCTGTTATAAACAACACCCATTATCTTGCCATGGGGCACAGGGCAAGCTGGAGTAAAATACTGCAGACATGATTGTAAAAATATGAGTTTTTTTTTTTTTTTTTACAACACTGACACCATATTTTACGTGGCCTTGATGTATTGACTTTGACAGCAAATCAGGATTGAGCTGTAAGTCTATTTTTTTCTTCCACCAAGCCTTTCACATTTTTAGTGAGACTGCAGCTCTTTCTTGAGGAATTTTTTTGAAGACACTTCTCTTGGAGGAAAATCTTGTAGTCTTTACAGTCTCCTGCAGGGTTTCATTTTTTGACCCATACAAGTTTCTGGCTCTCTTGGTTAAGATTTTGTTTATTTGCTTTCCCCTGTCCTCAATCTCCTTTCAATCACACCCACACCACCAGTTGTAAAAACATTTTCTTCCCTCTCATTTTTCTGCTCCCTCCACGTTCCCTTTTCCCTGTCTTCCCCTACACTCCAACCGCTATTTTGAAACACACCTCGGGGATGTAACTGTCCAATCTGATTGAGAACTGGCTGTCTTTTCTTGCTGAGATTGTGATTAGATCAGTTGTTTGCCCCATTCCATCTCTTGCAGTTGTTGTTTTTAATGGAGAGACCCCTGTGGCTAAACCTCCTCATTAGCAGACCACTGGTGTAGTACAGCAGACCTGAACCTGCAACAATGCATCTCCATTTAGCCTTCTCCCTGTCTACAAGCCCTACACTTCACGATAACTCCTTCTCACATCACTCAACACTGGTACTGAGACTAAACCTGGAACACTTGCTTGCAAAATTGGCATAAAAGCAAAAGTAGATGTAAACAAATTAACTGATGGGCCGCAGTTTAAGTTTTTGTAACTCACATTTTTAACCCAGCTTATACACATTATTTGAATGCGTTAATTTATAAAGGAGATGGATTAGAGGATGAGATGACTTCAATAACACAGCCTGGCACACAGCAAGCTCAAATGCAATAGGTACACAGTAGATGACAAGCAAAGGGATACAATTTACAAAAAATTGTAAATTGTATCCCTCTGCTAGCAGAATGAAAGTGAATGCCAGCTGGACCGATATTTTCCCTTATTCTATCATTCTCCTTAACCCTCTTCAGTTTTTATGCTGCCTCTGCTATGATATCCTAGTAGAGTACTGTAGGATAGGATAGGATGGAGTAGAATGTTATAGTTCTTTTTGTGGCACGTACCAAAAAACAGAAGCTCCACGGTGCCAATGCAGGCAACGCAGACCTGCTCCGGCTTTGACAGGCATGTCATTCATTCTGCTAAGTTGACGTACCACTAAAATAATCTTGGAGACATTATTTGAAGTTTGAAATCCTACAGTTGGTCACTTTAAGCTTGTTCAACAATAAGAAGCACGTATCCCTGAAAGCCTTAACCTTTTACACTCATATAGTTACAAATAATGTTTTATTAATTTTCCCAATTGAGTTTCCAATCTGCCCTGCATTAACCGGATTATTATGCAGCTACTGAATTAGAAATCATCGGCTAAGTGAAGCTCTGGAGCAGCACAGTCTACACAGTGAATCACTAACTCATTCCCACCTTTACATCGCTGAAATCGTGGCTGTTTCCTTAGCAGGAGACAAATTGTAAATAATGCTGCAGGGCAATGAGGCTCTAGGTTACTTTCCTCTCGATCTTTGATGTGTGATATCACAGTCAACAGTTCTTATCCTGTTTTATTACAGCTGGTGCACAGACATGGAGAATGGAGGGGAGTAGAGGTGAAGAAGTGTCTCTTGCTGAGCAGAATGTAACCTTAACCTATTCAGTGAGGAGACTCTTTCCATACTAATACGTATCTAAACTATATTAAAAACATAAAACTAGCTGAAACCGGTTTCTGGCTTCAAGTCTCCAACATATATTTAGTCCTGCTTTGTGAGTCTGAGACAAATTTACTGCTTTGTTATAACCAATTAAACAGCAAGAAGCAACACTAGGTTCTAGCACCACTCCACCTGGCCTGTAGCGCTTCCTTCATGTTACATGTTTTCATTCATTTCTCACAGCCGTCAGTCACTGAGTCGGGAACGCCAGAGAGCATTCAGAAAAGAGGGGGAAAAAAATAAATGCTGATCCCGCATATGCCCTTGGTATCAAAACCCTCAGGGGAGATGGCATCAGAGAGAAACTGGGAGAAAGAGTGAAAGAGAAGAGGAGAGAAAGAGATCGGGGGGAAGAAAATCACAGGTAATTGTCTTAAAAGATTTATTTTAAGTAGTTAATTCGTTATATTGCTTTTAATTTGCATGGTTCTTGTGCTCAGTCTAATTGTGTGAAACAGGAACTAAGAACAAGGCAAACAACTTTGATTTGTGTATTTTATTAACAAAAAAAACAACAGGCTCATGAGTATTACTGTGAGACGAAGGAAGGCTGAAATCCTTTTGCTTCTATAAGCTTCTTTAAAACCCCAAACCTATTTGGAAAGCTTTATTCTATGTGTGACAATGGCTTAGAGTCCTGTCAGCCATGTAGGTTACGCAAACCACCACACAAACTTATTTCTGTGACGACTCTGAGTGGAAATTCATTAGCTTGTCTGATGTGTCTCTTAAAATCAAATTACCAACTCAATTTGAGAATACATTGGTGAGGATAAGTTGATTAAAATAAGATACCTCACAATGAAGCAGAGGTGGTCACGGGGGAACATCTTAGTTATTGACTTCTCACTGTTCTCTGCAAACCTTTAATGTTTGTGTGGCATCGCAGAAACCATAGATACTGTAAGCAGAAGGCTTACAGCCCCCGGGGGTCATCTCTGAGGACCATGTTCAGTTAATTAACAATTTGTGAAGGTGCAAACATTAATTTCTTTCAGTTACAGGCTCCCATTTACACAAATAGACATGCTGAATTACACAGAAATGTAAGGGTTTTTGATAACTCACACCGTAGACTGTTAGCCAGAAAGTGTGAATGCCAATTTATTACTTTGTACAATTATTTACAAAACACATTAACAAATATATTTTCCAATATACACTAACAAGTATTATCTCTTATCTCCTGAGGCAATAGATTATATCAAATTAAGCAAATAAATAAATAAATAAATAAATAAATAAATAAATAAACATACTTTACATTATCAAGTTATCAAACATTTGAAATAATAAGGACAGTTTTATCAAATGTCTGCTTTTTAAGAGCTGAACCGTAAACACTCTGACTGACGGTGTACCCAGGGAGAACATACAAACTCCACAAAGAAAGGTCTTTGGTCAAACTGGGATTCAAACAGGTGACCTTCTTGCTGTGAGGTGGCAATGCTAGTCACTGCTCCACCATATGCTTACGAACTGAGCCGCGCACATTCCATGATAACCGTGTTGTTGCACAAATGTAGGGAAATGTTGTGCTAATTAAAATACATTAGATTTGTATGGCAAATATTTGTCACACTGATACATATTGACCATCATTTCAATTATACAATATCAATTCATAAAATCTGGCTGACAAGTGATGACAAGGTTGTTTTTTTTTAAGTTTTTAACATTTTAAGTACTCCATTTCAACAGTGTTTCCAATGCAAGTATTCACTACTATTTTGGTAAGACCAAACGGTTGGTGTAGTGGTTAGCACTCTTGTCTTTGCAGCTAGAAGACTTGGGTCTGTGACCCAGTCAGAACAAGGGCCTTTCTGTATGGAGTTTGCATGTTCTCCCCGTGTGTGTGGGTTTTCTCCATGTTCTCCAGCTTCTTCCCACAGTCCAAAAACATGCAGATTTGGGAATTAGACCAATTGGACACTAAATTAACATTAGATGTGAATGTGAGAATAGATAGTTGTTTGTCTCTATACGTGGCCCTGCAATGGCCTGACAACCTGTCCAGGGTGTACCCCACCCTTTCAACGGGTAAAAGGGTGGGCACCAGAGGCCCCCCGTGACCCTGATGTGTAGGATAAAGTGGTAAAAGATGAGTGAGTGAATTCTGGGTCACACCAAGAATTAATTTAATAATTACCTGTTTTTTAATTTTACATTTGATTTTGAAAATTAAATGAATGAAAGTACATGGATTGACACCAGCCCGACTTCTCAATGAAACATAATCAAGGTACTGAGGCTTTTCTCAGTTTAGTTGAGTTGAAAGATTAACAAAGTCAAAGTCAATAGACCAAGAAATATTTTCACAATAGTCTTATTTTCTACTGGGTTTTGAGTATGACTTTAAGATCCTTTTTTAAGGATCCTTTTTGGCTGAAAGATGTGCTTTTTTTCATATTTTTTTGGGGCAAAACTGAAGACCAATAAATATCAAAGATCTTTGACTGATCGGGTGTATGTGTTGAGTAATTAGATGCGCAAAATGTAATGAAAGATAAAAGGATCAATATAGGTTCTGGCAGAATTTTGTGATTGGCTCTAATTTTGCTCGTAGGTACAAACCAAAATGATCTAATTACAGTACAGCATATGATTAATCATTACTGAATCCAAGGAAAACACTTTTGTTGGCTACAACAATTTCCTGCATCTGTACACAAGTCTGTCTACTTGTGTGCATTAGTATTTTTGCTTGTCTGTATCTGTCTATGTGTTGCTCTGTTCAAAGGATGTTAAACAGCCAGGGAGTGGGAGTTGCTGTGACATGGAATAAAAGGAAGCCTGCAGGAGGAGGAGCAGAGATGGTGGTTGATTCTGGGGGCGGATTGTGTTGTACAGAGATACAGAGGAAGCGACACACTCAAATGGAGGCTGACACCAGCTCCTGCATATGTTCCTCTCTTTTAGCATCACAATGTGACACAAGCTGCTGTGCTTTTCCGCTTAGTACTTAATCAAAGACCTATCGCTAAGCTAAATGTAGGTTTAATGTAAACTGGTTGCTTTGTGTAAGGATTTGTGAGAAAAAAAAATACCTTTATGCAGTCTATGTAAAACAAAACACAACAAGGTTTTGTATTTTTCAGATTTTACAGTTTATAGTTTATATTGAGAGTACACAACAAACTTTCCACTGGATCCTGGCAGTGGCAACAGTGGCAACCTAAAAGAAAAGGTAATAATGTACTTTATGTACATTAATTTTGCATGTATGTTTGCGTGATGAGAAGGGATACGAATGGTTGCATTCATTTCACTCAGTCAAGTTTACAGAGGCGTGTGCATGTGTCATTCTGTCTAGATTACATATGGAGTGTCTCTCTGCAATTTGCAGAGCGACATGAATAACAGGAACAAAATGAAACTGTGTTAGCATCTAGTCATGCAGCAGTAGACCCCATCCAGTCAGCCATGATCGAAGACCACTGTGGCAGCTATGCCACTAAAGGTCATTATACTCATCAGGTTCCCACTGCCACCCAGTTTGATTTAGAACAGTCTAAAGATCAAATGTCTTGCTGCTAGTACAGCTGTCCAATAGTTGTTATTGTGCTGGAAATGCTCTGTAAAAGACGCAAGGATTGGTGTGCGCTGTTTGCTCTTATTCATTCAAAATGATGATATATGATATGGGAGATTGGAATTGGTCCTAAAAACACAGAAATGTGTGAAAAGGTATGTCTTGAAGTAAAGGTTTGCCCTGAGCTAGAAATGTGCATCGAAGAGGATTTGTAAGTATAGCTACTGGTTATAGTGGTCCATAATGAGATGCTGAGGTTGACTGAACACCAAAGCTTCTTCTTTATCTTTTCATTTTTAATCTGATAGAGAAAAGAGCTTCATAGGGAGAGAAAGAAAAAAGCAACGCGAGACAGGAGAAAGCAGAGAGAAGCAAATGCCAACAGGTCAGTAGTGGACAGCCTGAGGCTGAGAGCCACAGACGCAAAGCTCATTAAAAACAGACAGACTTTTCTGAGAATGTGGACAATATGGGGTGAGAGAAACCCAATGGCACTTATCTCTCTGTGAAGAAGAAGAATGGTAAGGGAAGCAGACACAACAACAACAACAACAGAGGAAATAAGACAAATGGAGAATATGAAGCAGAGGCACAAAAGCAGAAACATAGTAGAAAGATAAAAATGTTTCTCTACTGTCAAGAGGAGGCAGGGCAGAGGAAGGAAGTAAAAATGAGAAGCTGTCCCTTGAAAATATCAGTGTGTGACCACAAGCCTGAGTGTTTCTCTGTCAAGACTCGCTCTCTCTTGGCAACATCATAAAAATAAAATTCTGCTGCTCCTCCATCCTTCCCTGAACTTTGGTTATTGATATAAAAGTTGTTTTTTTTTTCCAGTATGTGCCACACACAACAAAATAACATACAGTGAGGTTGTCTATAAGACATACTTCATTCATATCATTAGGGCTGGAAAATTCAAACATAAAATAAACACACATTAATGTGTCACAACTTCTTTTAGTTAATTCCAATAGCAAACAAACATCTTCAACTCCTTCTGTTCCACACAGATTTTTACCCATTCATCTATTGGCTATACACGTCTATGAAGCCTATTTTCTATGCCGTAAACATCCTGTTGAATCATGTTCAACAGTTCAGCAGCACCATGGCAAGCATGCGGAAAGGAGAGAGCAGCCTGTCAGGCGTCCAGGTAAGCCTGTCAGGGCCTGCAGATATGCTGAAGGTTAAGATGGTGATCAGAATCAGAAGATGCCTCCTTGCCCTTTGGTCTTGTCTTTCTATTGATTACTACACCCTTTGAGTCACACCTATTTAACTCACTTGAACGTGGGTGTGAGAAGACAACACATACACACACAGAATGTTCACATTCACATCCCAGGGGTCTACTTAGTTTTCTTGTGACATCAGTATGGAGTAAAGTGCCTAAAAATAGAAGATGAAATATCTGAATGTCAACACTTTTCCCTGCAGACCATAAGACCCTGCAGTCTAATTGCGTGTTTCTTTGTCGTTACTGTGTGGTAGAGCTCCACTGTAGAAAAACACTGCTGTTCTGGGGGGTGGGGTGGGGGGATCTCAACAATGACATCTTAAATAAACATATATATATGTTTTTTTAAGAGGAAATAAGAGGAAACGTCTGTGTGTTTCCAGGTGGTTTTGTGTATAACAGGCATTTGTAGAGGCTGGAGGTAACAGCTATTGGGCCTCAGGTTTCATCGATTCAAGAAAGCTTCTGCCAATTCTGAAATACATGCATACAGAGGTTTTTCATGTCATTTACAACATCTGGAAGGAACACAATTGGGCCAACAGTAACATCTGCATAATGGCAATGGAGCCACTGCTAGTAACAGCACCAGTCACAACCCTGCACTAAATGAAGCTCCTTCTGCTTGTGCTTGGCAGAGTCTGTTTATTATGTAAAGGTAGGACCAAGCAGACCTGTTGAATTATTCTGTATGTGTGAATGTGCCAGTTTGTATAAAGATAGAGATTGTTGTGGATGCAGCACATGGAGAGCCGTGTGTGCATTTTGGTGAGTGCAACAGCCATCTGATCTGTGTGGCTGCCTTGGCCCCCACAGGCAGACGGAGAGAACATCATGAATATAGTGCAAATCAAACCTCTACTGGAGCTAACAAGGACTAAACTGGTGAATCTGGTGAAGTCAACTTCCTCCAAATGATGGAAAATGGACGTTGCGCAACATGTTGACCAAATTCTGTGGCGCTTGCAATTAATATGCAGTGTGCTTACTGCAATGAACAATGTCATGACACTAGACACCCCAACAGCTCTGTGTGAAAACTTGTGTGAAAATCCTTAACTCAGCTTCATTAACATGAGAACACGTGTTTTATTTCTGTAATTATCTTGTACTTGCCATTGTGTAAATGACATAAACTGATGGGCCCTATGTGTTAATTGACTGTGTGGATAATTGTATGCAAATACTACACAATAAAAGCCTTGCTAAAAAATATTAATGGATTCACAGAACAGAAACACTTTGACGTTTAATTTGGTGCAGGAATGCCCAGTCTGATTAAGTCATGTGCAGCAAATAAACTGCTGACTTTAGAAGAACTGACTTTATGTGATCCGTAGAAACCACCTAGGTAATATTACATGTTACATTTTTCTTTTTAAATAGCCACTGTTAACTGTTAGTTGACATCATTAATGACCACTGCACTGCTGTGAGAGAGAGAGAAAGAGAGTGGGCAAAACAGTGAAGAAAAGATGGGGGGTTAGTTCATTCATCTGACCAATTTGTGATGTATGTAACTTAAAAGAGCTTGAACACAAAGCGACAAGGAAAAAAGACAGAGAGTATCAATCACTTAGGTTTGTTTAGAATGCTGCCAAAATCGGATTGTTTGTCATGTCCAGATTGTATCTAGTTTGATGTTTTTTGCAGTCTGGACAGCTAAAAAACACATGAGATCAGGTTATTTTGGGAAACTGGCACAGATGTCTGTCCTCCATTAATTTTAGACTATTTGTTTTTCCAGAGCTTGAACTGACGACTAGACTATGTCAACATGGACACACAGATCAAATCTGATCACTTGCAATAATGTGAACAGTTGGTCAGACTTTGATTCCTTACAAATATGAATACAAATCTGACCTGGACAAGGTCCTTTTCAGGAAGTAAGCTAAAGCTCTCCCATTGGTGATGAGGACAACAACTGCCATTATCCCACGCTGCTTTCTGACATTTTCAAAATAGGTCTTTTATTATCACATTGATTGAGAGACCCTAGTGGCAAAATTATACACTGTATGTTAGAGTGTTAGAGACATAATTACAGTATAAATAGGACAGAGTCTGAGTCCTCTAATGTTTCCTATTTACACTAAAGAGATACATGATGAAAACATACCCAGAATATACAGTAGATAAACAGTTAGATAGTAGTAGATATAGTAGATATACAGTTAGATAAAACTTTGAAACACCCAAACACCTGCATGTCCATGCATGAATACAATCAGCCAATCATGTGGCGGCAATGTAAGACTTACAACATATTTCCATTGACACTGTCATCTCAATGACTTCTTCTGTGGCAGGAGTGTTGACACCAATCATGAAAATTTCCTCCAACTGCTGATCTCCGGGGATTTCATACACACCAGTCAATAGTGTGTAAACTCTCACCAGTCAACTGGTGCAAAACAATATAAAAAAAATATCCAGAAAGAGTTCTGTGGATGGAAAGGCCATGTCGCTGAGAGAGAGTTCTTTAAATTGACACAAAGTCTGCGGCTCGCTGATAACCACTTCTCTACAATTGTTGTGAGCAGAAAATCATCTGCAAATGCCCAATCTTGTGTCAAACCTTTTGGCAGATTTACAACATCCAATCAGCCAAGGCGAACAAAACAGTGGTTGCACTTTAAGACTGAAAAAACAAACAAACCTATAACCCTGTGTAGAAAACCAAATCTAAATGTTCCTAAGGTGTGATGCATCAAATGCCATCCACCCCCAAATGATTCAGCCCTGCTTCAGGACTATTTCCTCTAACACAGCTCTAAATTAGTTATAAGGCCATTTGCTGCTCTGACCAGATACCACACAAAATTGATGTTCACATCTAAAGACAATCAAAGCCCACTTGGAGGAGGTTGAAGATGGAACCAGATTAACAACTGTCTGCTAATGGCCCTAGAGGCCCATGATTGAGGATACATCCACACTAAACTGTTTAAGTTTTCAGGATGTTTTAAAATAAAAAAAAAAACATTGTCATCTAGTGCTATGGTTCTCAAACTGTGGCACATGTACCACCAGTGGTACACAAGCTCCCTCTGGTGGTACTTGGAGGAAAATTGCTGTTCTACTGTATATACCAGGGTATGTGATCTAAGTGAAGCTCAGGGATTTTGCATAGAAATGAAACAAATAACAAAAAAATAATTAGTGTTGCCTCGCAGCATCTAATTTTGCTATAACAGTGTCTGAAATAGAGGAGGATGATGACTTCATCAAGAGCTCAATCTTTTCTCAGGTAGCACTTGAAAACAGGAAACACTGTATGAGAAGAAATCTCTGTCTATATATCAATCTGAAAAAATACACTGGTCACATGTGCGTCAATATAACCAGGATGAAAGCAGATTGTATTTTTGTAATTGGCTGTCTAATTGCAGAACATACTGCAAATAAGAGTTCATGTTCTATACCTATTCATCTCAGGTAATAATGTTTGCGTAATGATTGGTTTTGTAAAAATTTCAAGTAAAGCAGATATTGTATTAAAGACATAGTTCCCGAAATTAAGCATCTCTTTTCCTGAAATAGCCTGGTCTCGATCTTGATTATGTCTGTCACTGTGCACTTGTGCAGCAGTTTTGCTGACCCCGGTCATTCCCATTGGGTCACAATTAACCCAACTTCAAATGGCTACTTGTGGCAGATAACAGACCTTGTGGCAATGCAAAATTCATCGAAAAAATAGTCTAATGAACACGGTATCTGTACGTTCTTCATGCCTACCCACTCACCAAATCTGAATTTTGTATCATGCCTTAGAGATGTTGTAGAATGAAACATTAATAGCCCAAACATGGAGTTGACAAAAACACATAAATTATATGATGCAATCATGTCAACATGGAGCTGAATCTTAGAGGAATACTTTCATCATCTTGTGGAATCCACTCATAAACAAATTCAAGGCTGTTCTGAGATTAAAGCGAGGCCCTACTCTGTAGTTTGGGCTTCCTAATATTAATAATAATACAACATATAATGTTAAGTGATGGTATAGCCCATTGTAGTGTTGCTAAAGCACTATAAGAGCAGTGATCTGTCTAAGCTACACTAACTGTAGATTCCTTTACAGCTGTCAGGACCAACTGTCCTCTCTGCAGCACAGATACTGAGACTCAGCAGCAGCAACACACAACAGCCACTGTTGTTGTGGCTCTCTTTTCACCACTTGCTTTCTCTCAAAATAACATAGAATTAAAAATATATCAAATGTTCCAGGCTTACAGTGTCTAGGTCCAGGTCATTCCTCTTTTCTTTCCCACATTCATCACACGTATTCAGTGTCAATATAAAGGTTAAAGGCGGGTTGTTGTTTTTATTATTTTTATTATTATTATTATGTAAAAAATTGTCATACCCAGGGATTCTCAGAGAACTGGCTTGGTTTTAACCACATAATCCTGTGCATACAAATACACAGCACATTTATACACAACTGTATTTATTGGCAAACCTGAAAGGTCCCAGCAGGGGGATAAGCGGAGGTTAATTATGTTATAGAAGTGCGATGTACCTGAACAGATGAAACCATCAAAATAATCTCCCTGGATTCAACGGAGAAACGGCACAGACAGTTATGTATACCTAACAATATTATGAAATTATATTCTACTCGAGTATTCTGTTTGTCCTTCATGAACCACATACACAGAATAGCATTAAATGTGCTTTATGAAAACACAACTACTGAAGACAAGCTTTTAGAGGGACAGAGACATGAAATTAGAGAGAAGCTAAAAGGCCATGTCAGACTGAAAGACTGAAAGATGACAGTTACTGGTAATTTTCCATAGACCATCAGAAAATGGCATTCCCATGTAATCTGAGAACATCACACTGTAAGGGAAAATTCTATTATTTGGTCTTCTTTAGCATAATAACTTACATATTCCTATATACGAACCTATAATTATAGTCCAGCTGTAACTCAAAAATCACATCATATTGCAGTAAAGTCTCTGTGCAACCTTTGTTCCCATAAACTTTCTACAGTGTTCTCTATTGTATCATTGTTGTTCCTAAATCTGCTGGGAGAAGGGACCAATAACACAGTGGAATGCAGCCCTCCCCAAGGTTGTCTCTCTAGGTATCAACAGAGGAAGACGTCGGACATTTAGACCTGTAGCCAGATATATATATATGAGAGAGGATGCCTAACTGTTAACATCTCGCTGCTCATATTTGGCATTGTCTCTGTTCTCCTCTGAGCTGCCTTCAATAAAATCTTTCAACTTAACTCATCACTGACTCCAGAGATTCCATCACTGGTCACCCAACCTGTTAATCAAGAATCTCCCCAACACACGCCCTTCAAATATCCACACGATTACTCCTGAAAGAAGAAGTATTGTTGCAATGTGACCACATCACTGAAAGTGACTGTAATTCAGTGCATTAAATTAGCTAATAGACCACCCAAATCAGAAGATGTGTGTTAATTTAATGTCAGCTGAAAGCAATTTTCATGGTGTAGTGGTGACATTACGTGAACTAATGCACATGATCAACTGCCACGTTAGCACATTAACATTAACATCACCATCATCATCTCAAATTTCAACAACCCTACATACCATGAGCAGTTTGTTTATTTGCTCACTACATATGTTGATTTATGTGTAATTTGTAATTGTGAGAGGATACAGCCTTTTAATATCATGCCCATCTACTGGACTTACACCCAGATTGTGATTTCACACAAGGTTGCACAATTAACAAGCAGATTTTATGACACAGTGTAAAAGAGTTCAAATGTTTTTTTCAAGCAAAAATGCCAATGGTTATTTGATTACAGCTTCACAAAATTGATGATTTGCATCTTTTCTAAAATTGAGTATGTTTACAATCTAGATTTGGTGAAGACATTGGGTATTTAATACTACTTTAAATGTTTTTTCTATTAAACATTTGCATTTACTTCTATAATGAGCATATATGCTACATTAATGCAATTACAGACACCACCTAAAAAGACAAATTTTAATCAGAAATTGAACAATATAATATGTCCATACTCATAAACAGGCACTGCTACAGCTGTATATATAGACCAAACACATAAAAATACAGAATTAACCAGCACATTAGTTTATAGAGATGAGACATTATTTATAGCCATAAGGTAAACAGTGGGTTGGCTTGGTGTATAATATCAAGCTTTTAGAGGGATACTGTAAATGATTCATATTTTAAGTGGGAAAAACAAATCCAATCAAATATACATTATTGTCCCCACTGCTTGATTTTTCTTGGGAAAAAAACTGGTACATCATCTGCAGAACAACACGCAACAGGACAGAAACAAACAGCACAACAAAAGGAAATATCATTCATAATAAAATAAAAATAATGTTCACAGAATAAAAAAAACAAATACTGAACCTGCCCTAAAACACATAAAAAGGTAAGGAAAAAAATACTTAAATATAGGCATGACCTATAGTCAGAGACATTGGGAAGAAACATTGGCCTTAATTATTAATCACAACATTGAGTCATTGAGTGAGTGATGTGAGTGTTATTGCTGCTTGCCAAACTGAACATGAACCAAGCAAATGAGCTGATGTGGAGGCGGGAAGAGGTCAGGAGGTGTAACTACTGTGCATTTGTTCTGACATAGTGTACATAGTAAAATACTGAGGTTTCTCCTGCAGTATTTTACTGACAAATAATCTGACTCTTACTGTTGTGGCTGTGGCGCTGGAGGTGATGAGTATCATTATAACACGCAACAACCTTGTCAACCTTCATTTTGCTGCAGGTACGTAAAAAAATATTCAATGTATATGTACAGTACAACACAATCAAGTACACTTGTTGGGACACCATTATCAATGTGATAAATAAAGTTATTTATTTTTTATTTTTTTAGTTTTAAAACATCAACTGAAAGAAGAAGCCGCTTAAGGTGCAATCAAGGTTTCAACATACTACCTGTCTACCTTTTTATCTTGATTATAATTAGTAAAGTATAATTAGTATAATTAGTTCTTTCATGTTATTCTTTACAGGAACCTTTAATTCATGCAAAGTACTTACTTATTTTAATAACTCTCTAAGTCATTAAACTAAATTAATGCAGTCGCTGTGAGCCAACAGCACTATACATTTTCATAAGAGTGAAAAAAAAAACAAGTTATAAATTAAGGGAATTAAATGCCTTGCTAATTAAATCTATCTTAAGGTAAACTGATGCAGCAAATTTAATGGCTTTATTCAGTAGTTATTTAATTAAAATTAAGATTTGCTCTAAATCTTATTCATGCATGGAATCAACACATATGCCTTCAATGCTACATCTTACTGCAAAAAACATGTTTCATTTATCAGTGGAAGTGACACAAGTCATTGTAACCTAGTTACATGAGAAACGACAAACCTGTTTTTCATCAAGAATGTTTGATGAATTCTGATCTATAAAATCAGTGTTGTCCATTGCTTCGACTTTACTCACTGCAGGATCCAGCAGCAATATTTCCATACTGTCCAGCCCACTGACATGTTTCAGTATGGATAAGCTGTACAAAATTATGTCAAGGAAAACAAATGCTTTTCATATGATGCATTATAGTATGCGGAAAGATGACTGTCCATCTGGATAATGTGGAGATATTTCAGTAATGAAGTTAAAAAAAAAAAAAAACAACTTTGGTGGATTAAATAACAAATGGTTAAGTATACAATGGCTCTAACAATGTGACAATACTCGTTGAATCATGGGAAACTTGAGTAAATAAATTAACAGACTAAAGACTCTGACTGAGTGTAGCCACAACATTGCACAACATCTGAATCAAATACAAAGATGCATCCAGTAGGGCAGCTACATCGTGCTTATAGTATCTCCTCAATATATGCATTCACTTGGGTATTGGTTTGAGGAGTTTAGTGTGGCTTTAAAAACTACCATATTAGTGGCGGTTCCAGTAGTATTATAAAATTTAATACAGTAGTACAATAATAAAATAAAATACAGTACTGTTAGGGTAAAAATGATTATGGTACTCCTAAGAAATTAAACACAGCACTATTATAATGTAGTTTAGGTACTATTATGAGAAAGGTAAGTAAAAGAAACTAGTGCTACAGGGAAATGAAGGCACTAACACTGGTGCTTTAATTCTTAAGCACTCAGCTCATCTTGGGCTTTAAGAGAACTTGAAGCCTCAGGCTGAACAATATTGTGACAATAACAGTGACAATAACAGTTATCTGGTTTATGGTAACAACACCCTCCCCCCCCAAAAAACAACAATCTGTTAGCTACTAGATGTTATTAAAATTTGCGTAATAACATAGCGTATGTCAAATTAAATCCATATATTTAGGAATGAGTGTCGCAAAAACGTTTTTTCAGTGATTAAGAGAATTGCTAACCACCCCTTCTAAATTTAGTAATAAACTAAACACCTGGGAAAAAAGACTAGAAGAAAGTCAGTGTATCACCAGCATCCTCAGGATTCATATAAGGAAAAATGTAACATCCATGAGTTGTCTTGGCATTTTGAAATGAGTTCTTTGACCTGACAAAAAAGTTAACTATATTAACAGACACACTCTGGCCCTTTGAAATAAAATGTGAGTTGCACTACAAAAAACTGCAGCCAGTAAGAGGTTGAAACTTTTGAATTTTTACAAACATGATTAGCTGTTACATGTAACATTGATGCCTGGAGTACAACTTTACTGAGGATAATATCAAAAGTTACAATATAAAAAGGATTTTCTGAGCAAAGCTTAATGCAAGGCCCCCAAACAGTTGTGAGTGGGAGCTCCATCTCTCCAAAGAGGATTCAGGCTCTTGTTACAGTATAGGGTAACTCTTACAGCAGGACGTTTTACCACCACAGTACTCTTGCATGAAGTTTATAAACCATGATCACTGTTGAAGGAGGAGCCACTTTGTTGCTTTGAAGCTACACAGTGAGCGTTCATATTACAGCGAGTGTCTGCTCGTATTTACTGCTGACAATTTTTTTTTTTTATATATTTAGAAGAAGATTGTGAAAGCTGCTGAGCTGTTTTATGTTTAAGTTAAGTGATCCACACAGAAAACGAAATGTGAGCAAGGCTTTGGAATGATAAGTCAGTTCACTTCCCACCATTACTGAGGTGAAAGTAGCGGGACTAAGTGTCTTCAGCAAGAGGAGGCATTTAGCTCCATAAAAAAAAAAAAAAACACTTTTCAAATTGGCTAAAGTGAACGAATCAAAGCAATGTTTTCATTTAGAATTTGCCTGGAGCTGATGCGGCATATAGGTCTGACAGAATTCTCTTATATCATCATATATTTCCTAATAGCACATGATAATAACACAATCACTGCACTGATGGAAAATCTGAGTGGAGGTCAAAGCAAAGTAGACAAGATGACAACCTGTCTGTCTGCTGTTTCATGATTTTTTTATCATATAAATGTTCATCTTTTATCGCTGAAGCTGTTGTCTTTTGTGAGATGAGGATGGCTGCAGCGCACAGAAATATTACATCTTTCCTTAAAGTTATGTTACAAAACAGCCATTCTTCCCAACCTTGAACCCAGGGTATTTGTGTTACAGCTAGCTGTACATGTATATATTATACATGTCATGTAACACATAACATAATGAGAGTGTTTTTTTGTGTCACTATTAATATAAGCAGAACCAGTCTGTGACCAATTGGTACTCAGTAGTAATTACTTCCTTACTACATGGGTACTTGGCGCTTATAAGTCGTACCACAAGAAACTTGGCCTTTATTTTAATCTCAATAACAACCCTGTAAAACTCTATTTTTCATTTTTTTTTGATTCACATTGATCAGCATTTGAGGACCAATATCAATTCATAAAATCCTTAAATCAGGTTTTTAATATATGCCATTCCCTGTATGTTCTGCACAAGAAATACATCCAACTCTGCTTTTCAGATGCTTTGTTGTCATTAAGTTTGTTTGTTTGTGTCCTCTATTGTCCCCACAAAGGAGTGGATGCAGGCCAAGTTACACTCACAGCACCTTCTGCTGGACAACATAGCAATTACTTTAAACTGTCTGCAGTGCTTCTAGGCTGGACATTTTAAAAGTGAAAAGGATCGGTAGGTTTGAGTTTGAATTATCACCTATGTACTTTAGCGATGCACTATGTGGTCATATTTAATAAAAGAAAAATGCATTACTGTAGCTACTTTGAAGTATATATTTTTTAATGTAAACATATATTTTTCAAATGACGCACCAGGCTCGAGAGATACAAATTTTATAAACTTTGTAGCAATAGCTCTGTGAAAATCTCTTGCATAACCAAGCAAAATTGTGTGGAAACTGTAATCTCTCTACATAGCTAGCATTGTTGCCTCACAACAGAAAGGCAAACTGGTTTGAATCCCGGTTTGCCTTTCTGTGTGGAGTTTGCATGTTCTTTTGCATGTAAGGTTAATAGGACACTCTAAATGAATGAATGGCTGTTTTTCTCTCTATGTTAGCCCTGCGATGGACTGGTGACCTCTCCGGGGGGTGTATCCCTGGTAACCATGTTTCAGCATATAAAAAAAAGGAGTCGGGTCATTCCTCTTTGCCATGCAGTCAGCCGCTGTCAGTGTTGTGCCTGAACCCAGCGTGATCTAAACCAGACCTGCTATGTCCTGCAGTATCAGTGCAGACTCGATGTCTGAGGGATAAGCAGGGGCAGTGAGAGTGGAGCGGTCAGAGAACAACATGTCAGAACACAACCATAATGGCTGGGTTCTCTGAGTGATTGACTGGTTGATGGCACCTGCGACTGTTCTAAAAACCATACTAACTGCTCTGTGGAGTGACAGGGAGTAATGGGACAACCCAGGTGATATAAGAATATCCAGACACTCCACAGAAGTTTTTTCAAAGGTCCATTGTGTCACATTTAGGTGAATTATTTCTATTTGGAAGAAATTGAATACAACACATAATTATACTAATTGATGATGTATGAATTGTTGATTTCATTACCACATAATTGTTGAATCAGGAGCTTCAACAATAGATGATGGTAAACCCTCTTTCTTAGGCCAACATTATATTTGTTGTTTTAGCAATGCTATAATGACAATAGGTAAATTATTTCTCAATCACTTAAAATGTATGTATGTTCAATGTATGTTACTACTACCGGATGCTTGAAATTCCTTCGGGATCAATATCTATCTATCTATCTAATAGAAAACACCCAGAGAATACATGTATGTAGTATTAAAATAAATTCTTCAGGTTCCACATGCTAAAGTGTCAAGTGTTTAGTGTGACCCACTCTTACACTTGAATAACACAGCCCTGGATTTCTTAAACCCTACTTAATGTCAAATAGCTTTTGTGAAAACGGTCTATTATGCTAGGTTTATTAACATCATGCTTAACTATCACTTGCACATGTTTTATGAGTTAAGCTCACGGAGCAACTTACTAATATATAAGATCAATATTCATACAAATCATTCCAATCCAAATGCAAAATATCACAGAATTTGACAAACATAAAAACACCGAAGCTGCTTGTTGATTTACTTTCTGTATTAGCTGCTAAATGCAAAAGTGTTGAATGCATCTCTGTATGTGACGAAACCAAAATGGCTTGCTGTCATCAGCTTCAGCAGGGCAGAGCAGCCTGACTTTTACACATGTGGTGTTATATCATTATTGTAGTAGTATGAGAGATATTACTGTTGCTCCCCAGTTGCCCTTTTCACAAACAAATAAAGATCATCAGTCCCCATCGACAGCTCTCTTTCATAAGGTCAACCTAGTCTTAGCTAGGAAATGATGTGCTTACAATTAAAATATTGAGCGGC
The DNA here is from genome assembly GCA_016785285.1 of Brachirus orientalis. Taxonomy (NCBI): domain Eukaryota; kingdom Metazoa; phylum Chordata; class Actinopteri; order Pleuronectiformes; family Soleidae; genus Brachirus; species Brachirus orientalis. The sequence goes on from JAFBJR010019394.1 coordinate 2,351,194, forward strand.
CAACAGCATCATTCACTATAATCTGAACACCAAAAATTAGGATTGTTTTTGAGAAAAAAAAATGTGTTGAGGGAAAATGTTAGAACTGAAGACCAAAGGTCATGATAAGAAGTAGCTCTAATTATGTCTTTGATTAAGATTATATTTTTATCCATGCAGGGTTGTGATGTAGTAACACAGGGCCTGCTTTTATGACAGGCCCTTGTACACACAACTTGTGCACTGTATGCAGTTTATATTAAACAAAAATGTAGATTTTAGGTTGACCATAGTTTTGGAAAAGTAGAGAGGAGCGGTCAAAGGGGGAGCCATCAGAACTATGGACAGCACTTGGTTAGAGTGCTGAGAGGAGAAAACGATGCATGAACAGAGGAGCTGTTCAATGTCACCGTACTGTTGAAATCACCACTGACTGTGACAAAAACAGGTTTTTTTGTGCAATACCTTCGCAACAGCACTCCTACTTGATAAATAGGCAGCAATCATATAGTAATATCAAATCTATAGAAAACAATGAGACTGAAGTGAGCGGCGATAATTAAACAAAAACCCAGCACCATACCAAAATTGATCCAAAAGACATTCTGCATCAACCATATAAAAGGATACTTTTACTGCAAGGAACAGCCTAATTTTTGTAATATTCAGTACAGTACTGGACACTGGACAATGAATCATGCGCTCAGCAGCAACATGAAAAGGTAAAATGTCAAACATGACACGGTAGCTCACCACCATAATCTATAATCCATAATCACTGATTAATTTCAGCTGTGATGTCCTATTGAACATGCTGTGACAAAATGTATATGAGCTCCTTCTGAATTGCGGGGCTAAGGTATTTAACCGACTCCTCAGTTTGATCAGTTCTTATAACGCAGGGTCACAACTTGCCAGCAGCTCGATAAATGCACCGTTTAGATTTGTTATTATTTCCCTGTTTACATTCACTCACAAATGCTCTCCAGCATTTGTCTCCAAAAGACAGCAGCTTTACTCACGTCCTTCTCCAACGGAACATCAATAATGCTGTGAAGTTTCCACTGTTCATACACCACACAGGCTCCAACATGTAAATAAAAGTTCACTTTTCACGGACAGGTGCCCCCCAATGCGGAACACAAACTCTGTAGTACAACATAAATTATAAATCCCAGGCTCATCTCTCCCTGCGGACCCCCAGTCTGCACGGGCCCCAGTATGGCTGCACCTGCGGCGCCGCCTATAGTTACACTATTGTATCCAAGTCTTCTGTTTCTTTGTCTGTTGGTTGGTTTGTTATTTACATGTCAGACGGATTATGCTTTAAAAAATGCTAAACCGATTTGTACCAAAAATTCTATGGAAAGATAAAGAACAGGCTGACAAAGAAGTAAGGCTCATTCTTAAAGGAGCAGGTCAAATAACCTTGAATTTTCTCATCACTGTGAGGTGTTTTCACCTTCAGTTTCTTAGACACTGTGTGGACCTTGTTAGAAGGGAAACATAGTTACGGTGTTTTGGTTTTACAACTGTATTAGTTTGTAAAATGTGGTGCAAATTATCAGACCCCTTACTCTTTCCTTTTATTTTCTATTGTAAGAGCTAGACAGATATAAATAGGAGTGTCTGGCCTTGGCAGTCTATACTCTACTGAATGCCATTATAGGACTAAAACATTTCAAGTTCAACACAATCAATTTACACAAATGAATCAACACCTACTTTGGTCAAATATGCAACATTTAGCCTTACAAGATGTCAGGAAACAAATGTAAATATGTAAAAGAGTGATGTCTTAAGAAGAGAGACATGTTATTGGGGTCTCTGTTTTGGTGGCCATCCCAGCTGTTACAAATGTAACTTCCAAGCTAAGGATATCTTGTACATGACTTCCCATATTTCAGTTATGAGCTAACCATTTCCCTGGACTTGGAAATCAAGTGATACAAACCGTAACATCATGTCTGTTTTCATGGTCTGTTTTGCAAGAGGGTATGAGTGCAATCACCTGTCATGCTGAGTTTTGCACCTTTAAATATTATATTGACAAATGGACCAACAGTACATGGAGAGAAATGAGGAATGAGAAGATAAAAGGTAGTTTCTTTTACGCCAGTGTTTTTGCATCTTAAGTAAAACTATTTAAGAGCTAATTCGGAATATTTAATTAAGTTCATATATTAAGAAGATGCTTGATTAGTTAACTTGAACAAATAAAAATACTGTAGTGTTTAGAATGCTGTAATTTTCTAATGTGTTACTTGGTCATAGTTGTTGAGACTGGTCACCAGTCCATAAGACAGAGGGGTTGACTTACGCGAGTGCAGGATGTTTCGTTTGCAACTATCAAGCTATTGAGCAGTGGTTTTGTTTCATTTTCAGCAGACACTTTCTTACTGCTATGCTTCTTCAAAACATTAGACCTCTGTTGTGTGGGCGCACTCTTAAATTTCTTTCCTTACCTGTTCATTTATCTGGTTGTCTCCTACCAACAGGAATCAAAAGAAGGCAGAAGCTGTGGGTTTAACGCCATCTGCCACAAACAGGCTGGCGGGTCTCAGGGCATTTTGCTTGACTGTGAATGTGTCAGTGCTGGTGTGTAAGGCCACCTCGATCTGCTGTGACTAATGGGACGGACAGAAAGTGTTGCTTCAATCTCTTGTTTTTATTTCAGTACTGGATGTGATTTCCCGCTGGTGTTAGAAGAGCAACTTCAGATGATGCAACAGTGCATAAAGTGTATGTTCCTCTCTCTCTCTCTATCTTTCTGTGTTTGTGTGTGTAGATTGACATGGGAAGCAGTGGAGCAATGCCAATGCATAGGGTAAACAATGAGGGAACAAATGATGACAGCATGTGTGGCAATGTTTGTGTATCTGTGCATGTGTCTGTGTGTCTAACAGTGGTGCCTATAATGAATCACATGTAAGTCAATGCAAGGCAACATGTATGAGAGTAAGAGATGAGATTGTCAGGCTGGGGGGGAAGAGTGCAGGATGGTAAATCAAGAACCAAGCACCAGAATCATCTTTCATTCCCATCTGTCACTCTGTATTTATTTCTTTGCATTTACAAATATTACCTTACATTACATCATCTGTCCATGAGCTATCATTCTTCACAGACAGAGACAAAGTCCATCATGCACTTTAACTATACAAAAACTTATTAAGCAGAGTGGGCAATGAGGAAAATAATCCTTTAAAAAACTAGAATCAATTTGTCACATTTTATACAGCCATGTAGATTCTGGAGTGTTTATTATTATGATAAACAGTATATGTGATATATGTCAGTCACTTACTCAGTCTCACTCATCTTATACCACTTTATCCTCCACATGGGTTCCAGGGATGGGGTGTTGGTCACCAGTCTACTGCAGGACCACACATAGAGACAAACAACCATCCACTCCTACAGGCAATTTATAATGTCCAATTTGCCTAATTTCCAATTTGCATGTTTGAAAATTCACTACATGTAGTGAATAGGCAACCATCAATTAATCAATCACTCAATCGATCAACAGAGAAATCATCCATTATCAATGGCAGCTGGACACAGGAGAGTGCTCTTACTTCAAATTAAACAATAATATCTTACAGCGCACATAGACCAGCTGCTGTGTGGTGAACTGAATGAGCAAATCTTTTTAAAACAGCAACAGCCAATGGGAAAACTACAAAACTCAGCTGACCAACTAATCATGTAATTTTGTCTTCAAGTCATTCAGTTTGTCAGTAACATCAAAGCTGGGCTACTCTGTAACCAAGAGCCAAAGTCTGATTCTTTGTGATAGGAATCTGTATGTGTCTGTGTGTGTGAGATAAAGCTGTGCACGTTTTTTTTTTTTTTTTATATCTCAGTACATGAGAAGGCCTGGCCTCCCTAGAAATGCTATTTTCTACTTTTAGAATGATGGCTGATGTGTTGCTAAACATTGTGGTCTGTAAACATTGTGAGTCTAAATTCTGGTAAAATCTATGATTAACTGGCAGAGTGAAAGGTAAGGGAATGTGCATCTGGCTTCAACTAAATGACCTGCCCAGATCCCACAAGACTGAATCACACTTAGAAATAAATTGCACTGAGGAGGCAATCTGAAGTGGGAGCTACCCAGTGTCACTATCCTCTCCTCTCCACCCCGTCACTCAGATAGTCATTGTTACTCCAGACATGTCTCAGCTCCTTCTTCCAAAGATGTTGCTACCACTGCCTTTTTCATAGGAAATTCCATTTTGCAGATCCAAACAGCTGCCATTCATTCACTTGAGGACATTTATATGCAAGATGAGCAAAATGTCCCTCTACCGCAGCCATTTGACATTATTCATAGTGGCATTTCATTTAAAATAAAGTAGGTAGAAGAGGGAACAAGAACTAAAACATGAAAGGAGAGGCAAAAAATATAGGCATAAATATGGCTTTTTAACTTTAAGTGTGGCTCAGTACTGGAAAAAGGAGTTTTCAGGTAAAAGACAACATATGATGGAGCCCACTCTCACCACTTTTGTAACGTATTCATGTATGTATGTGCTCACATTTACCAACACCTACTCTAGATGTGATTCCTTCCTTTCTCAGGCTTTATTTGTCATAAGGTTTAGAAAAAAGTAGGACAAACAGCCCATGTCTAAACAGTTGGCAGCTTTGCTGAGTCCAGACATTTTCCAGCCTGAACCTTCAAACAGATTCTTTCTGTGAAGAAAAAAAAGTGGTCCTTCTCTTTGATGAAAAGGCCTTGCTTTGTAAGACGACTTGTTTTCTTTGTGGGATTAACTTTTATCCACATCCACTGCTGAAAGCTCAAAGATTTTGGACAGAAACATGCTTCACTTGACTGTAAATTAGAACATTAAAGGTCATGATGTGAACTTGGACCTCGGACTGGGGAGTGATGAGAACACCAGTTGGCTTAGTGTGCTGCTTATTCTGCTAAAAGAGTATACAGTACGAATACGAATGGCTAAATCACTAAATAGGTTCTGCATTTTCAGAGGGAAAACCATCCATCCATCCATCTTCTGTCATGTATCCGAGGTTGGGTCATGGGGCAGCAGCAGCTAAAACAGAGAAGCTCAGACTTCCCTCTCCCCGGCCACTTCATAGTTCTTCTGGGGGAATCCCAAGGTGTTTACAGGCCAGCCAAGAGACATAATCTCTCCAGCGAGTCCTGGGTCTCCCCTGGGGCCTCCTCCCAGTGGGACGTGCCCGGAACACCTCACCAGGGAGGCGTCCAGGAGGCATCCTAACCTAACCTGCCTCAGTCATCTCATCTGGCTCCTCTTGGTGCGGAGGAGCAGCGGCTCTACTCTGAGCCCCTCCCGGATGACCTGGCTTCTCACCCTATCTCTAAGGGAGAGCCCAGACACCCTGTGGAGGAAACTCATTTCGGTCACTACCCACAGCTCATGACCATAGGTGAGCTTAGGAACGTAGATCGACCGGTAAATTGAGAGCTTCACCTTTCGGCTCAGCTTCTTCTTCACCATGACAGACCAAGAGACCCTGCATTACTGTGGAAGCCACACTGATCCGCCTGACAATCTTCCGCTACGTTCTTCCCTGACTCTTGAACGAAGGGTCTCTTATGTGGGGGGGTACTCAATAATCACATTTTAAATCTGAATATTGTAAATCACAATATCTTTCAGAAATTACAGTTAGAAATTTTACCCAAATTAGATTAATGATTAATGTTTTAGCTCTGTATCAGAAGTAACTATGCTTGACTGGCAAAATGTGTATCATGATTCACACACTGGATATTACAAGCTGCTAAAAGATGAGATGGAGGCCAATAGAGCCCCGGACGTCACATTACTTGGTTTCTATGAACCATCACTGTCAGACTTCATTGTGCACTTTAAATCCGCAGAGTTCAGCCGATCTATCACGAAACTTGACAGACTGAATATATCTGATCCTTGTCTGTGAAGGTTCTCAGTCATCTCGGTCATAATCATTTTCTGTGGCAACTTAACAACATCTAGACATGTTTCAGCCTCAGAGGCCAAATACCTGTTTATTCCCAACAGTTATTCAGAATTGAAGAAGCCTCTTGGGCGAGAAGTGGAATGTCTTCAACCTAACTCAAGCAAGCCCAATCACCTACAGCTAACCACAGAAGATATCTGATCCTTATAATGGATTTGTATGCTTTTTACGAGGTTGGAAACAGCCAAAGGGGACATTATTCCAGACCTGCAGTATCCTGACATCTTCCTGATTAACTTCCATTCATCTTACTCCAGAGAGTCACTGAAAGTTTACAAGAGCCTGGAGGGAAACAAATGGACACAATCTGGCTTTGTGACATTCGACATTCAACTATGGGGTCTAGTTTGGCTAATGATAACATTGTTGTCACTGGAAGGGCAAGTGTCACGTTAGCATAATGCTGGCATTTGGAACAGGCAGTGTAATATAAATTAACCACGTCATCAGAGTTAACTACAAAATCTGTTGCTTAATGGGCTTCAATAGCTGTGTCTTCTTCTACTGACTATGAGCATGATTCATAGCAGCAATTCACCTGCGGGGATCTACTAAAATGTTGTTTAGTTAACTTGTCTTCGACTGTTTTTTAGCATTCTTGCTGTGTACAAAAAATTAATATCATAAAAATCATAAACACAAATCGCCCAGTATTACTTGTGGTAGAGCTGAATGGTAGGAGTGCTTCCATTTTATTATTCCTATATGCTACTGATTTTATTGCATAACTGCAAACCTGTGCTGACCACTAGACTGTCCATTTGGCCCTAAACCTGTGCTGTGTTATATAAATATTGTAAAGATTTGGAAATGTTTACATTAGTCACAAAGTTCCTGCAGAGATTCATACTTAAATATCACAATATTGAAACAATCTCTGGGAGTGCTAGTGAGCAGCATATGGATTAGACGTGCCTTGAGATGCTCCTCCGTGCCAAGTTGTTAATATTTTGTCGGTCTCATAGAACGCAAAGGGTCTCGGACATGCCATTAAAAGGGGTCACGTTTTCTTGCATCTTAAGTCACTTAAACCAGAGAGATAAAGAAATGCATATTAGTGTAAATCGGTGTAAAAACGCAGCGCAGGCTGAGAGCGAATAGGATTTCTTGTTTATTCATCCCCCATAACAATGCTCAATATCTATGGCCCAAACCTTGATAATCCAGATTTCTTTCTTAAGGCCTTTGATGCAATACCTCCATTTGGTTCCAATGTTGTCCAATTATGGACACGTGTTCAAATAAACCTCCTGCTGCCCTGGCTTCAGTACAATTAGTAAATTATTTGATCAAAAGTAGGAATATAATTGGTGTTTGGCGATTTTTTTATTCTCATTATTATTATAACTCTATTTTTTAAGAAATTCTGATGTCTGATCACAGTTCAGTCTCACTGCAACTTAAAAACATTCTGTCTAAACCAAAATATAGCTGCCTTACTTTAAACATCTGGACTCTCTTATTCTACCATTTGTTTGAGCTGAAAAATCCTCTTTATATCTCTGAAGCTCATTTACAAGAAAATGTAATAATGAGGCTGCCTCAGGCTTCCTGTGTTTAAACTTTACTACTTGGCTGCAAATGTGAGGTCCCTCACTTTCTGGCAGTTGGTTCCCTTGATGCAAATTGGTCAGCTGATTCCCCGTTACAGTTAAAAATGTAATATATATCTGTCTCGGAGATCTCTCTTCCAGTGCTGCTTTCTTCTAGAGTGCAACCTCCTCCTAAAGTTTTTGGTCATCACTTCATCATTTGAAACTTTGTCTGTCTTATTTTGTTTGGTTTTTGTTTTTTTGTATTGGTTTTCCGCTGCATCCCTGTTTGATTGTGTATGACTCTTCTGGGAGATGAGAATATTCTTCCCTTATGTATTTGATTATTTGATGTCTTAACAAGCTATACAGAACTTGACTTAATCTCTTATCTCTCTATTAATTTAGATAATTATCTTAATGGATGCTTGGCTTGTGTACTTGTTCTAATGTAAAAACCCTTTGATCAAAAACCAGCACTTTGGTTAACTGTGTTGTTTTGAAGTGCTTTATAAATAAAGTTGGATTGAATTTGGATTGGAACCTTAAATAAAGTATTCAGAAAAGGAAATCAGAATATTACCATCTACCTGTTTCATTTTTTTAACGGGTTGAAACTTTTAAGAAAACATATCCATGATCAAATTGTCTTCTACTAACATAAATATCTCACAACAATTTTTTACAGCAATATTTTACTTTCAATGGTTAGTGCACTCACTAATCTTTAATATGTTTAAGAAAGCTTAGAAAAGTCTGGTTTAATACAGATGCATGTTTGTTATGACAACAATGCCAAATACAAAAAGGCCCAGATAACCTGTTGCTATTCAAAAATATGTCAGTATAATGCAATCAGTAATTTTTTTTTTTTCCAAATTAAAAAAGAAATGTTTATGTTGTATACATTTACTTGAGCACTAAAAAGCTTGTTTATCCAAAAGCTGATATGTTTGTGAGTTTAAAAAGGTCACAAAACACAGAAAGAAAGAGTAAGAACAGTGTATCTGCAACAGTGCAATGCCATGCTCCACAGCACGTGCAAAAACAAACAATTCCGTAATTCATCTTAGTAATAGACTACAGACAGGGAGAAGTAGATTTTATTGGCTATTGGATTCGAAAATACATGAAAAAATATTCCTATTATTGTAAAAATGCTTAATATCTGACCTAGTAACTGGCTGCTTTCACTATTTGTCACTTTGGACAACGAGGCAGAATAGAGGCAGAATATGGGCAGACTATTCATTCAGGGTCCAATTTATTTGAAAATATGATACATCTTTTTATGGAGAGAATATGTGTACATACAAGAAAAAAAAGTAGGCTGAAAACATGACAAATAGGATGTACAAGACTGACAACAGTTGGAAGTGCTGTCATTGTATTTTATAATTCTTGGAGCTGTACCAGATGTATCACAAATTTAAACTGAAGAGTTAGCCAACTACAGTAGGAGGCTCTGCAGAACTCAAACTGTGTCATTGTGGAGGATCTGTAAAGTGGAGCTGAACAGACTGAACTGGTTGAATCTAATTAAACAGCAAACTGTAGTTCCAGAATCCTCCTATGCATGTGTACAGTATGCTGTTTCTATGAGGTCTCTGCAAAATTCAACCACTTTAATCACTTTTAAAGGATGTATTTGTGGATGCCTTATAACTGCAACACTGTCACAAATCAGATAAACACAAGACAAAGTAATCTCATTAGAGTTTCTTTGGCCAAGATGACAATCTCAGAAAATGCCCCAAACATGTTCATGAGGTGATGTGAGGAGGAGGAGAAAGAGGAGGGAGGAAGGGAGATGCTAAGAGGAGCAATGGAAGTTAGGCAAAAGTTGTGCATAATATTGGCATCACTCACTTATGGACACTGGAAATTAGCAAAAAAAGAAAAAAAAAACTTTGCATAGTAACAAATAATAGTAAATGTTATTAAAAGTAATAGTAATAAATATATTATATAAGTAATAAAATATACAAAACACTTACATAACAGATTTAACTTTGACACGTATGAACTTCCATACTCTCTTTTATACTCTTATATATTTTTTCTTTGCGGTCGCCTGGCTCCCCTTCAGTAGATGGCGCCCTAGGCGACTGCCCATATGGCCTGTGCCTAAAGCCAACTCTGATACCATCCTTTAATTCTAGGTAAAAGGCTTGTGCTCACTTAGCCTTCTTGTACACAAGCAACATCAAGCATGCACATTTTTAATTATTGGTTAAAGTTAAGATAATTAACCCTGAGCACATCAAACTACTGCCATCAAAGTTGAAATTTGTGTGAATTTGACTTTAGAGTCAAACCCTCAAATTAAATTGCAACATTTGTATTCAGCACAGCAACTTCATTCACTGTAACAGAACACTGTAACTGAAAGTGAGGAGAAGAGAAAAACAAAAACTATTAAAAAAAATTAAAAAAACCCACACAAATGTGTCTGCCAAGAAAATTCTATGAAATGCAGCCAGAAGGGATGTTGCTCCCAAAACCTGTCTCTTTCCCATGAGTCCCCTCTTTCAACATAATGAGGTGACCAGTGAACACTGCTTCCAAACCAAGCATTCTGGGAAATATGCCCACACAGAGGCAGCTCATAGGTCAATTCACTTACAGAGCTGAATCACCATGAGTGGATCCAGCAGAGGTGAGCCACAGACACATGGATGCATGTCTTTAAATTACAGCCTGCAGGAAGATATGAAACCAAAAACAAGCCAAGCTGACCAAGTGGAACACACAGAGAACAGATGGGCAGAGGGAACTCGGGCCGCATAACATTTCTAGTACATTTATCTTTCTGTCACACACTAGAATACACATAGCTACAAAGCTATGAGCTGTCTAGTGAGTCAGCTGACGTCAAATGCATCACAAGTTTCAACTAAACATGGCTATTCAATACATTTTAATTTCTGCACTGTCCACATTTTATACATTGTTTATGGCAAAGGGCCTTGCTTACAACAGCCTGAACAATAAAATGGGCTTGTCTTTTACATTTTGAAGCTGAACCCTCCAACACAAATGAAGAACATCATCATCCCTTCTGTTCTGTGACCTGCTTGGGAAGAGGTGGTGTGAGCAGAGAAGTCCTCTGATTGTTAAAATCTGCAGCCTCACCATTAAATGTCACTAATCCCTACACAGTGGACCTTTAAATGGTCCACATATAAATGTTAACACACTTATTTTAGAGGACCTTTTCCATGTGATGTTCAACAGTTCGAGATTTACAGTACCATAAAATTTTATTTATTTATCAGGTCATCACATATAAATGACGTTTTTAAATATTGCTGTATCTACTTATTATGCTTATTATGCTTATTATGCAGTGCTGCTCTCATTGCCAGATATTGTATTAAAATGAAGCATTCAGCTGGCAGATCCATGAGTGGAAGGTTCCAATAGGATGCCTTTATAACAACAACTAAACAACTATATTAAAGCCAACAACCTGACATGTTTATCAGAAATATCTATACACATGCCTTGATACCTATGGAACTGTAACATTCAGCGTGGTGATGTGGTGTTCACTGTTGCTCACAAAAGTATATGTTTACACACACTTGAGCTGCTCCAGTGCCTGGTGATGGTTCTGGTTAGGGTTGTCACTTTTTTCCAAAAAAATCAAGTTAGAATGAAAATTATGTAACATGTTAGGCCTTTGAAGATATCTTTAAAATTGTAGGTTGAGAAGTTTATCCCATTTCTGAAACAACATAACATCATTGTCTTATTTTTCTGAGATTAAAAAGTTCAAACAGCGAAAAAGAAATGGTAGCCTTACTGTGTATTAGTCAACTGAAACCCTCAAAAATGATTTCCTTACTACTCTGAAGACCACAGAGCTTCAACTAAAACAAATAATAGCAAACAAGGTTTCACTGGTGGTGTTAGTCCCTTGGTAGTGTGTCCACCCTACTGTCCAAATTGTACCATCTAAAACTGTACCATCTAATCTGTTTTTAATTTCACACCTTACTATTACTCAACTTTTCTCCACTACCTGAACCTTCACTACCTCATCAGTTTCCTCTCCCCTCCCCGTGTCTTCTATTTGGTTCTCTTTGCAAAGAACAGATCATTCATTACTTTGCCAGGAAACAATCTACCAAGGAGACCATCTAATGAATCTACCAGAAGGACACACACACACACACACGCACGTACACTTACAGACACACATTCATGTATGCAGGCCAGAAAATCAGATGGAATTAGCTAATCAAAATCACATTTCTCTTGATTAGACTGTTTATACAAAATGCAACTTCTAATTAAAACATCAGACCATTTCACTGTCTCAAAGGCAGATTGTGAACAGAGCTGATAACAGGCCTCACGACATCCCTCAGTATTTATAGGACCATAAATGTATGACAGCACCATGTCTCCTGAAATATCAGTTTGGGTTTAGCTGATACCAAGTTTCAAGGTATTCAAAATGGCACAAGATGTAGTGGGTCCTTAATCAAATGTTACAGAAAAGCAATTCTCTCCAAGGTGACCCACGCAGCTTTGCACCAAATAGCAGTAATGAGCATTTTAAAGCCAAAGCAGACAGGTGACCCTGGTTCTTCTCTTTAGCTTCGTAACACCAACACAACATTTATCTTAGTCTAGAAAGAAAAAAAAAAAAAAAAAACATTTCCTGTTAGGTTTTTCCCCAAGTTCCTAATTGACGTATGTGTAGTCAAAGTGTACAGATGAATCAGAGTGAAAGGGGAAAAAAAGCATCAAATCTCAAGTCACATTTTGCAACTTTCTCTTTCTCGTAAGGGGTCGACAGAAAAGTCGGCAGCACTCACCCTGGAGTCACCCTGAGGTTGTTTACTGACAAAGCACAGACCCACAGTGAAACTCCTGTCATAAAGAATAATAGTCATTAGTTAGCCAAGAAAATAACCTAATCACATTGAGCTGCCTTCAAGCCTGTTTTGATGAATACAACACCGACGCTTAACTGCAGTGGCGACGCCAATGCAATAATCATCGTGGGCCTCTTTCCTGATAGCCGATGAACATGACATGGAATCTTTGGGATCCATTTGTCTTTTCTCCCTCTCTCTCTCTCTCTTGCTCACTGCTGAATCTATATTGAATAAATGCTCAGGCAACCTAGCCAGAGATGACACATTGCAGTCTACAAAGCAGGGCCTTAATTGAAGCCTATTTATCACTTGGGACAGCTGTGTTGCCAATGTGAGGGAGAAGAGGAGGGAGGTATAGGAAAGTGAAATACCAAACTGATATGAATATAATGGGAATGAGTGCTATTGTTTTTATTTTTTACAGCACTCTTAAGGGCAGTTTTATAATAAAATTTGTAACTAAAGAGGATGGTTTGTATAATTAAAAAACATTCATTGGCCACTTCTTTAGTCACATCTGTTCAACTACTTGTAAAATGCAAACATCTAATCGACCAATCATGTGGCAGCAACTCATTACATCAAGGCAAACTGCTTCACTTCAATTCGAGCATCACAATGAGGAGTGAGAGGCTGGGCAAAAATGTGCTGTTGATGCCAGAGATCAGCGGAGAATGGGTATAGTAATTTTTCAAAATGACAGACACTCCATAAGTCCCCAAACATTAAAAAGACATAAACAAACAAATAAATAAATAATATATACAGTATATAACAAAAATACAGTGTATAGAATACAATTTCTGAAATCATGCTACAGCATGTTAAACCTTAAGGCAGATCGACTAAAGTAGGAGAAGAACTCACCAGATACTTAATTAGGTACATAGAAGTCAGGAGTGCACCCTGTGACATCATCCTGGCGAGTAATTAATCAGGCCAGACAGGAAGCACATCAATCATGGTTGTCCGTGACATGGTCACACACACACACACGTGCGTGCACGCACACACACTCTGCAGTGTATGTCAGGCATATTTCACACAAGTTTCTGAGAACGATATAAACAAATCGGACAATATTTTGTGGTAATGCTCCACTACATTGTAAATCTATATCACAACAATACTGAACTGAAGCTTAACTGGAAAGGAAATAGAGCATGAATCAAATCACAATTGCACTATCTGTCAGACAAATGGCAATAAGATATTTTCCCCATATCATTCACTCCATACGAGCAATATTACAAAATCCCACTTTACTGTACTGTAAAAAAATATGAATTATGGTTAAAATTTTGAGGCAACTGCACCTTTACAGCAGTAAATACTGAATGTATCAAGTAAAATAACACAACATATATACCCATGCAGTGAGTGCAACAGTGTGGTCAGAGGTGGAGTTCTCAGAGAAGAGTAATATACAGTATATCAGGCTGCGGCCACACTATCGTCTGCTTGATATTATCAATAGGCAGCGTTGTCAACATATAATAGCCTTAATCTTTGACAGCAAGTTTGTGACAATAAGACAACCTTTTAAAAACTGCAAAACAGCACCACTAGTCATTTTCAACAGGCCCTAAGTTTTGACATTTTCACAGCCATGAGAAATCATGTTCAAAGGGAACTACTGTGCCATGAGTTGTTTGTGAATGTTTGAGGCAGAATGAAAGGAGGTAGAGAAATGGATAAATGCTGAGTGTGTTGTCACCAGGCCTTGTTACTGTGTGTGTGTGTGTGTGTGTAAGAGACAAAAAAAAAACAGGTTGAGTGAAAAGCAGACAAAGAGAGAGGAGGGAAAGACATACAGTATGGGTCTGAGATATGTTGAAACACAGCCCAGGTCTGAGGCATATGGCAGTGATGGAGGTAATACTCAGCAGGCGGGCAGGCGGCCCAGCTGTGGGGATACCAGTGAAAGGATCCATTGGACTTTACGTTTGACAGCAAAAATAATACTGTGCAACTTCAGTAAATCCCTGGCAAACAGGAAGCTAATTAACTGCTGCGCTTCTCTTCCTCGGATATGATCACTGCTTATGAAGCTTACATGTGAAAATGTCTCCATTGACATTTCAATATGTTTGCTGCTTTTTGACCGTTTGAAAACTTTCCTGACATCTTTGTACAGTTCAACATTTTTAGCAGTGCATTGTCTGCTGATAGGTCGTATGTCTCTGACTGATAGACAAGAAAAGCACAGGGTACATGATACAAGTCAGGACAAGACATAGTATACCAGTTTAATTCTAATTAAATTAACTTTTGTGGCTTTAGGTGAGGGGTGGCCTATTTGGCCCGTCAGATTTTTCCCATCTGTGCCAGCCGTTGGGAATTTCTGTCCCAACAGCTCCAAGGGTTAGCTGCAGTTCACTTTCAGACCACAGTTTTATTGAGTTGCTGGCTCTTCCTGTTTGTAGGTGCTGTAGTGTTGGATTGTTTTATCCAACACTAAAGTGCTCATAGTAATTTTTTAAAAAGTTGGCAAAATGATTATTTTTTGTTCCTCGGCAGTGTGTTTTATCTGTACATAGAGAGTGGCAGTTTTAAAAGAATACAACATTCGCTGTTATTACAAAACCAAACATTTACCTCCGTTTTCATTGTCCAATTCCCGACTCAATTTCCGATCTAATTTCATATTCAGTCTTGAGTAAATTCCCTCTGGTTTCACAAGTTGGATCATCCAATTGTTTTCCAATTTCTTAAAAGACAGTGTTACAAGGGCATGTGTTATTGCTCAATACATATTTTTTAGTTAATTTCATATACATTTTATATTCAGTCTTAAGTGCATTACTTGTTACACATATTGGACCATATTCAACTGAAGTGTTTAAATGCTTTAAATATTTACATTTGAGTTTAATGATAACCTTATATAAAAATATGACAGATTTCAATAAAATGTAAAGTGACGTAATGTGTAACGTTTGTTTCTGGCCCGCGGCCCATCCACAGAATTCATTTTTGGCCCATTATAGGGAAGAATTTGGGCATGCTTTAGGTAATTCACTATATAGTTCACCCAATTTACACCTGAAGTCTAATCAGTCAGAATGACTCAAATACATGTGTGGGTGTGCAAGGCCTCTAAAGTCCAAATTTGTTGGCCTTCTTGGTGAGTCAATAAAGACCAGCCCTAGAGGTTTGCCCACGCAGAGCCACTGGCATCTTGACACATTACTCCACTGCTAAGAGAGTCTTTGGACAAAATTGGTGTTTCACAACAACCCAGTAGTGGATTGTCAATAGACGTACTACAGAGTAACTGGGAACTGACATTTTAACTCCTGAAGTTCAGTTCCTTGTAAGGTGCTTTCTTTCTCCAGCAGGCAGGACAACAAGCTCATGCATGACTTTGTGATTATAAAGTGGTTGATCAGTGAGAAGAAATTATGTCTGAATACTCACATAAGCATATGCTAAATTATTACATGCTAATAATACTCTGATCAAAATGCAAATTCAGAACAAAATGTTTTTCCTGTCTTATTAAACTGTAACAACACAACATGCACATAGTGTCTATATACAGTAGTAGTGTCAGTGTCTCCACATGTTAAGTGTAATTATAGCCCTGAATGTTATGTTACCTGAATACAGATCAAAATTAAACCACACAAAATATACCAATGCATGTTTTATCATCTACAGTAGTTCACCGTAGGTTTGGAAATAAAATCAATAACAGAGCAATACGGACACCCTGCACTGCACATGCATCCAAAATAAACCATGCTCCTGTGGAAGCTAAAAGGAGGAAGGTGTGCCAGTAATTAACACAGAAGTGTCATTTGGCTGAGTGTTGTCATTAAGTCAACTGAATAATGTGTGATTTGCAGGTGTTAAAAAAAGAATGCCACAGGTGAGCCATAAAAACAAAAATATAGCTTTTATTGCTCTTAGATGTGTTACTATTGTAGAGTGTAACAGACATAAACATAACCACTTTTTATTACTCATGTGTTTAGGTTTTTAGGTATCTGGTGCACTTATATTCAGATCACGCTCCATAGATAAGGTGGCACACACATACACACACACACGTGCATGCATGATCACAAAAATGTGCACACATCTTCTCTGAGAGATATTATGAGACACCAACAAGCACAGATAAACAGACAGGAACACAAACACGACGGGGGGTCACAACCAAACAAGATAGTGTGCTTCGATACTACCACCCAGGCTCACACACGCACCCACACGCACACACACACAGACGTAGACAGAAAAATGTCCTTCACGTAGGACCTCAGCAGGCTGAACACCCCCTTTTGTCTGCCATCTTGTTCCTCTGCAGCATCCTGTCTGATTCCCTCTGTCTGCCTCCTTGTCTGTCACCTTACTTTCTTGTCTGATTATTTTCCAAATCGTATGCATCTTTTCCTCTCATCTCCCTCTCTGCCTTTTTTCTGTATCGAAAGACTAAATGTCTGTACACTTATAGGTCTGCAATCCTCTTCTGTTTTCTATGAACAGTCAGCACTTGGCAACAAAAAATGGTGACACTGTTTTACTGTCTTTGAAAACTGATATGATGTCACCACTTATGGGACCAGAATAAGGCATTTAAACCACAGAGTGCAGTAGTGTTTAAATATAAATGGGGACATTCCAGAGTATAACAAATTGACAGAGTGTGTCTCCCGTCCTGTCAATCTGTTTATTCCTCTCTCCTGGCTCCATGCTTGCCTCCCACCCTTCCACTCTCTGCAGTCATTTGTTTCTTTGCCAGACCACCTTGCTTTCTTATTTCCCTGTCTGCCTCTCCTCCTGTCTGCATGTCCTCAACTTTTCTGACATGCTGTTTTGACCATAAGTTCTCAGCTACATCATATTCTCTTGTTCATCAGTCACATAAACAATCATCGGGCTACAAAGCTCCTGTAGTGTAGGTCACGACACTGAGGGATACAAACAGGTGACAGGCACAAACACAGTCTGAAGTGATCTCCTTGTTTCTGTTCACATTAAAGACACAAACAGATAACATTCAGATACTGTTGTTATCACTGCAACAAGCCCATATTGTTCCTGTTGGACTGTCGGCTGCCCGATGAGCCACCTGCAATTCTTCATTAGTTTGAAAAAACAAACAAAAAGAACAAAAATGGAACAAGACAATAGATGCATCCGTACAGTGATAACAGGCATACTGTAAATGGATCAAGGAGAAGATGCTTTTTTTGCTTGTGGTGCATGAGATCATTTGTTGGTTGCAAATGATAAACATAGTTTTTCTAATAACTGCTGGAAATGTGATTTAGGGATTAAAAATGCTGTTGCTTTCAAGAATTGAAATTAGTTGTGAACATGCACATGTTAAGTTTTCACATCTAACAATAAGATCAACTTTTTTTTAAATATATATTTTAAATTATACAATGATTATTTAAAAAAAAAAGACTAAATGGTACAATCACCCTATTTTGCTGATGAAACATTTAGAAAATAAAAGCATTTATTGATTCCCTTTGACAAATTTTATATTCATTATTAATGCATATAATGTCGTAAAATTTTAATGCATTTACACTGTCAATTCATGCATATTTTAGTTCTACATGTAGAACTAATTTGGGGTTTTAATTAATTTTATCCTAAACAGTTCCAGTGTGATGTATAATATATTTAATGTAGATCTGAATCTATTAAACACTACATTTAAGAGATTAAAAGACATATTGTATATAATGGTTGTGGATATTTACAAACTGCAGATATGCATGTAGTTGATACTGTTCTTGTCTTCTTCTACCATCTTTCTTTTGACATTTCATTCCACCTCTGCCTGCCAAATAATCTTTTTCTTTTTGTCTTTCACCTTAGTTGTTACTGACAGTGAATGACAGATGGGGTCAGCTTGTTAATGCTGGTATCAGTAAAATCTTATCGGCTCAGTGCAGAACACCTGTAATATTCCCTAGACACTCCTTTTAAGACAGTATTCTGAAATCACACATTTATAAGTGGACAAATTATCAACCAGTCCTATCTTGACATTTTTCTTCATCTCTGTATCAACATTTCTATGATCTTTTAAGAGATGGCCATTGCGACTGATAAAGTAGTTATTGTGTTAAAAGGCATTTATCAGCTTAAATCTCTAGTACAATCAACAGACGTGTGGATGAAATATAAAAAAAAAAGTTGGAGAGCAGTTCAAAAATTGACTTTCTTTGAAAAATGGGTGTGAGTCATGCGACAGCAATTTAACACCAGTTCAAACAACATGCCACTTTAAAAAAAGACTAAAACAAAAATCACGGATTTGACTCATTAGCTCATACTGATAGAGACTTTTCAGCACAACTAAATGGCACCATGTGAAGACTCATTAACCTTATGTTAATCTTTGGCTAAATCCATACAAATCCAATTTAGTTTTAAAGTGATGTTTTAAAATAAACATAACACGATCTCATCCATGTAAGTGTTTCAATTTTGTCAGAAGTAACTGTTCATACAAAACACTGAAAAACACATACTATGACTTTTCACCTACAATGGGCTTTTCTACTCTGGGTTTGTTTATCTAACTACAATTGTGTAAAATAAAAGCAGGGATTGCTTTTAATAGACTGACGACAAGGTGAAACCGAAACTTGTGCAGCTTTTCATTCACTAGTAGATGAGTTATGATTATAGGGATGCTTTATGACCATTATTTGTGTCTGATACAATACTGATATCAGTCTGGTATAGACTACAAAACTGCAACTATAGGCTCCAACTGCATGGCAAACATTTGCAGCTCTCACTCAATCTGATAATGACAGGTCTCCTAAGTGTGGACATCCAGCATATACACAGAAAATGAAGAAATGTATTTTAAAACTAAACTACTGTAGTGTGGATGTAGCCTGTGCCACTCACTGTGTGACAAACAGGATTCTTTGGTATTGCAATGACTGCAATTACCACATGTCATTTAAAAAAGGTTAAGTTGTTTTGGTAGTGGTCTAATGGTGTGAGGAATATTTTGGTTACACATT
The DNA here is from genome assembly GCA_016785285.1 of Brachirus orientalis. NCBI lineage: Eukaryota > Metazoa > Chordata > Actinopteri > Pleuronectiformes > Soleidae > Brachirus > Brachirus orientalis. The sequence continues at coordinate 2,370,607 of JAFBJR010019394.1, forward strand.
TGATCAAATCAAATGATCATAATTCAAATGTCCAAGTACATTTCTGCTGACAAAGATGATCTCCATGTCAGCACTCGGCTGAATCCCCGACATGACAATTAAAAGCAGAGTGGGTGATAAAATGAAAAATGGAATGCATGATGGTACACTGTAACTAGTCCACATACAACAGTGGTTCCCATTGATGAGCTTGGCTTCCATGGGCCACCATACTCTAATTTGCCCTGCCACAATTAATTTTGCATAATAACACAAGGAATCATAAGTTAATGATTTGCATTATCATAGATCCATGTAGAGCTCCGCTGTTTGCCTCATGTTGGTTTGTGTGTTTTCTTAATAGGCTTGTGCTATCGTGAACAGCTTATTGCTGCCCTCCATTATTTGCTGTAGGAAGTGCTTATTTGTGTCATTATTTCCTCCTCTTAGCATAAATTACTGTAGCTTCATTTGCTTACTCTCTCGTGAGACCTGAAAATGCTCCTTTTACAGCTGCAGTTTGCACAAGAACAATTACACACTGTTGCCCTTTAGTTGTAAACCCCACTTCCCAAAAGCTTATTAAGGGTAAGATGATTGTAAAAAAAATCATTTTAAAAGCCCTCTTAAGCTCAGGAGGTATTTCCCAAAAGAATTTATACTGAAGGAAATGACTACAGATTAATCCACTCATTGGAGGCAGGTTAGCCTGCTAAGAAACCACACGTGGGGACAAAACAACGAACCCACTTTTATAGTTCTTGTTACATTTCAAGAAAAAAGTCTATACAAACAGTTTACTAAAACAGTTTATTTGCAGTATACATCTGCAAATTTCTGTCATTGTCATTATCCTCTCACTCTTCACCTAAATGCCTGAAATGCTACTGTACTAATATTCAGGTTTAATACCATCCCTTTATATTTTGGGTGTTGCTTCATTTGCATTTTGGATTCATGTTTATCTTCATCTAATGTTGAACTCTGCCATCACAAAGCTTTGTGGGTGTTTTGTTTCCTTTTCACAGCAAACCCAAGCTGTACCAGTTTCTGTTTTAGTCAGCAGTGGAAACTACAGCTTCTGTACCAACTTCAACAAACCAAACAAATGTCCTTTTAAAATGCTGAAACTGTAAAAGCCAGAACATACATGACCATGTTTGCCACCAACATTTGTGAGTCCCTTACTGTATATCTGTATATCACAGTTCTCCAGCTTGGTCTAAAGTTTTGTCTGAAATCAACTAAACCTTTCAACCATACCATTAATTGCCACCAAATGATTGGCCGTTTGTATTAGTTGGTGGTAGAACTTAGTAAAGTCAGTACTGTGTAGGGTTGGGTGATGTCCACTTGACTGGCATTGTCAAGTTTGTACAGTAAAATATTGCAATGGATAATGACACTTACTGAAAGTTTAAAACCTACACACATAAAGAGGTATTTAAAAAGGTATTTAATCCAAGTAATTTTTCATTGTAATATATCTATATCTATATAGATTATATGTAACTTAAAAAATATATATTATTTTATTGTTTAGAATCTAAGAAGCTCAATAAACAAACTAGATAAAAGAAATTATATTTCTGAAATACATATATTCAGTCAAGCTAGTACATGTTAAAACAGCCACCCATACATGTCATACAATTATTATCTTGCAACCCTTTTCTCATGGAAATGTGTTTGTGCACATGGAGCAAAAATAGAGAAAACTGTTTGCTGCTTGCAGATACGGTTCTGTGCCTTGTCTCACAGGCACGCCTGTGGTCTTTTGTGTGTACTGGTTTTGATCTGATTAAACTCCATAGTCCCAACATTGCTGCTCCTTGGAGAGCAGAGTTGAACAGTTTCAAACAGTCCCGTGGCTGCTGTTATGACAGTGATACATTGTAATGGCAATAGTTGGCAGCCATTACTCCTTTTATCCTGTCTGTGCCCAGGTGAGGCATTCTTTATAAAAAATACTGCCTTGTCCTCTAGGGCTATCACTTTGTATCCGAAATTTGGATGTATGATCAAACTTGGGTTTGGAAGTTCAAACTTAAAAACCTGTTTGAGTTCCAAGTGTCCAGCCTACAACCGCTTCAGTCTGCGTGAAGTAACTACCAAGATGACCAGCATATTCAACAATCGTCAACTGTAACGTGTCACCAAATATTTGTTTGGCCATTATTTTGACAAGGTGACAAAACCTATTGTCCTCTGTCTTTAACATTCCTGCTCCTTATTTCTTTTGCTTTTTGACTTTCCTCTCTCCTCTCCCTTGGGCATCTCTCCAGGGACACATGTCAGACTGTAATGGAATTTTTCTATTGTCAATCTACAGAGTGATGCATGGCTCCAATTTTCCCAGTTGGAGCCACCTGAGCAGACAGTTGAATGACTGTTTGGTCCAAAGATGGAGTAGGATGATCTTGAGACCGAAAAGGATATAAAAGGAAAGAGAAGAAGGAAGAAAGAGGAAATGAATATGATTTGAAGAGCAAAGTGTGGGAGAGACAATATGGTATACTTACATCTTTCTACTGGTCAAAAAAAAAAAAAAAGAAAAAAAAAGACATAATTTAATGGACCTTTGGCAGATAAACTGGACTCAAAACAAAAAAAAATAGCAGAACACCAGATACCAGGGTGAGTTTACACAATATGTTTTTTGGCCAGAATTTTCAGTTGCCAATGTCTTTTGCAATTCGCAAACAAAAGAACCTGATCAGTGCTTGTGGCCGCTGCCAGTCACTTGGTATGAACTCTTCAAAGATATGAATAAAGAGACATGCTGACGTTTCTAGTCCTTGTCTTACAACTCCAGCCAATCAAAGACCAGGGGAAATCAAAGATTTGGATGTAAACAAGGAAGAGCAACACAATGCTGGTTGACCAGAGACAAGAAAACAAAGAAGGAGGGACACAACATCAAATACAGCAGAGATCATCACAGTGACAAAATACAACAGAGATCATCACAGCAATGCTATAAAAAAGCCCAGCAAAATGAAATCTGGTTCATTGCAAGAGTTTTTTGTGACCAAGCATGGTTTGAAGACATACAGTATAAGTCTGGTGTGCTCCTGGTGGAAGACTGTGTCATGTGTGACTATAGCTTGTCGTCACCAAGTTGTATTGTGTAAACTACCAATGTTTACAAAGCTTCAGTCCTAAAGTCACAGAAGTTGCTTTCAGACATGACACTGGAGTGTGTGTGAGAGAGAACTGTCTGCAGAAGTTGCTGTGAACATTCTCTGACGATCCTCCTGCCAACTCTCTGTTCTGACTGTGTTTATGAGAGACTGCAGAAGAAACTCCAGGTAATCGTTAGTGAGTGAATTGGCGAGTGTCCTGCAACCTATATGCTCAAGCCAGGCACTGTGCCCTCACTTGAATCCCGTGGTTCTCCTGCTGCTGTGATCACATCTCACTCAGTAAATCTCCCATTGTGTTCATCATATGTGAACAGGAAACACCAAAATAATGTCCAGACCGAATCCTCTCGATGTTTTCTGGTATTAATGACTAAAAACAGCTATAGTGTCAACTGCATAGTGACCTTAAGTGTCAGCTCTGTTTAAAGAGTGAGAGGTTATTGGATGAAGACTGTGGTTAACATTTGACTAACAATGACACTCACATCCATCTGTCCTGTAGAACAACAGTTTTCACTGCGAGTGCTGAAAAGTAGTTGTGCTCACCAGAGATCATAAACAAGAGATTTGACAGAGACAATGCTTTCACATTGTTTGACTCTTTCCCTCTTCTCTTATCTAAATCCAACAAAGTTTGATTTCACAACTAAGTTCAGCCATTGCGGGTCACCATGACAGGTTTCAGACAATCAAATCTTTCACAGAAAAGACAATCTGCACAAGGCAACATCTGCAGTCTGTTAATGACACAAAGAGGGATTAAGGCTGCAAAGAAAGTGAGACAGGAAGATATTGTTTGGAGTAAGGATCAGGGGAAATAGAGAAGGTGTCGTTTTTCAGTAAAACAGTAAAAGCCTGCCGATAGCCAAACATTCAAGGGGAAAGTAAAAAGTCATGTTATACTGATAAATTTGACCGAGTAGTAAAAATAAGGCAGGCAGCAGTCCCTCCATACTTGTGTCTTCAAATATATTAGTCTTTACTTTATTTCTCCTTCCACCGAGGTCTCTTGTCCTCGTTAAAATTTTTCGTCCAAACCAAAGTACACTTTGCATATGTTATGCATGCTAACAAGGCTAGGAGCAATGGTATAAACCAGTATGTAATTGTAAAGAATGTTTCTGCTTTTCTACAGGTGTTGAAGACTGAGAGCAAAATTGGAGGAAATTTTCCTCACGTGCAAATAATAGCAGTGGTGTGTCTATTCCTTTATCTACTCTTCTAGTTCCAAACATGGGATTTTAAGCTTTTTTTTTCAGCATCCCATTCTTTAAAGCCATTATTGGTTAGTATAGACAAGCATGAAGGGGGGGGATGGGGGGGTGGTGGCAGGCATGTTACTGTCTGCTGTATGGGGCCTTGGTCTGTGGGGTGTCAGCTCTACCAGGCACCACACCCACTTTACGATTTTTGGCACACCAGACATCCACAATATTCTGGTGTTATTGAGTCCCTACAACCAAAACCTTTGGATAAACTGTGGGCCCCATTTTAGTTTGCCATGTCTTACAAGCCAAGATTTGACTGCCAGCAGTGAAAATGAAGGTGGCAGTTTGGCACCTCCTTGTGTCTTTAGCATCCCTCTTTCAAATTTGTATAAGTTAAATTTCACCAGTTTCCCATGTTCACAATATTTATTTGTTTTTCTTTTTTTATATTCAATCTCAGCTGTCAGGAAGCAACTTCTGACTGTCAAGTGAGTCAGAGTGAAGGAGAGCGAGGACAAGATGTGTGTGTGTGTGTGTGTGTGTTTGGGGGGGGGTCTCTTCCCAGTGCAATCTTTTGCACTTTAATGAAGTCCAATCTGTGCACACACTTGCATAGCCTTAGGCGATCATTGCCTGTCTACGAAACATAGGAACACCTAACTTTCTCTGAGTTGAACACAAATAAAGGCAAGTACATACATTACAAGCTCAAGGTTCATCTGCTGTAGTTGATTTCATTTCTGCCTTTTTCCCCTCACACTGCTATGCATTGAACTCTCTGCACAGCTCACTAAAGACCCACTGTACTGCTACTGTCCTCATTTCTCCTGTTGTTGCTCCTGGAGCCTGTCACATAAAAGAAGTTCAACTCAGGCTACTTTTTCTTTGAAATAGCAGCATGGATCTAAAGCCTGATTTGGTGCACAACTAATTCTGTTTTGGTTGCAGTGATTGCCAAAAAAATAAAATAGGTTTCAGCATAAACAACATATTAAAATATATTCATAAATACTTAGCAAACCATTAACAGACTTTGATTTTACCTTTAAGCTTGTATCACTCAAAGCTTCTTAAGCAATTATCTCTATCAACTTTCTATTTAATTATAGCCACATGTCCTCTCGTTCTTATCATATCTAAATGAACATTATTTTGTTTGGCAATATCAGGCCAAAGGAAATGTCTAAATGTTTTGGTTTCAGTTCCTTTTAAAATGAGACTACAGATTATACAGATATACAGATACAAATGTTCAGAAATACTAATAGCACTGAAAGAGTAGTCTTTTAATTATTGAAATTCAGTGGCGATCAGCTCTTCTCTTCAGTATTTGCTCAGCAGATGCAATTAATGTACTATTTACTGTATGCCAAAAACTCTTTGTTTTATTGAACTGGAAATACATTTTGACTGCATTTATATGGTGTTTTTCTAGTCTTAATGATCACTCAAAGCTCTTTACACTATCACTAGTCATTCACCATCCGACAAATGGAACAGTTTAATGTTCATCACTTATCTAATTCTCATTCATTCTATTGACACAATGGCAGCTTGACATTTTGAGAGTAGAGAGGAGATGGGAATCAAACCACTTCCCTTTAAACAGGCTTCTGATTAGTGAACAACTCACTCTACCACCTGATCCATAGCCACCCCCAAAAGGTAAGGTAATGTAGCGCTGTGGTGCGGTCATCCAAAATCAATTCTTATTTATTTCTATTTTATTTCTACAAAGCAGTCTCCAGAGGGAAACATGCCACAGCGTTCCAAATGAGAGTCACCCTCGTTTGATAAAATGACAACATATCATACAATGTGAGTATGTTTGAAGACCTGAGAGTCCCAGGGGCAAGAAGATGAAGATTTTTCCTCTCACGGATTTCTGTCAGGCAAGGGAGTTACATGTTAGAGCATTTTTCAGAGATGTGTTTTCAGTGTTAAAGAAATAAAGTTCCCGTGTTCCCAGTTATACTTTTAAACAGATTTAACTGAGTTTGTATGAGTTTTTCTGTCATTTGTTTGATCCACCACCAAATGGTTTACCTACTAACTACTATGGTGTAACTACTAATATTGGTATATGCATTGGTAATTGATCATGCCATAAGTGAAAATTGCCATTTCCCCTGAAGAATTAAATGGCTGACCCCTGACTTTTTGTCTATAGTGCCATAGTCAAGTCAGGTATAATTAAAAAAGAAATGCATGCAAAAAATTTGTCTCAGCTGGTCTTTGTTTAAGTGTTATATAGCAAAACTTGGCAAGCTAAAACAAGGGTTTATTATGGTAAATTTGATGTTCTGCGTTTTGTCAATCATTGATGGTCCTCAGTGTGCATGTCAGCATGCAGCCTGGATTTTTTACAACAGACTGTTAACTGACTGCACTAAAAATGTGGCAAACTATGCATGCACCAGAAATGATTTAATACACTGGATATACTGTAGCTGCCCAATCTCATATGCTTTCAATCACCATTTACTCCAAATCATAGAGAAACACATGCACATCTCTGTGTGAACTCTAAGATGTCAGATGTCATTAATTCTATAGGACACTAACCAGGGCTTAATATGGCATTAAGCATGGCTGTTGAGTCTTTTATATAAAGCTGCCAAAGTATGACATTGTGAGTGGGATTGTGCTAAAATATACCGATATTATTAACAGATATTAAAGAGACAGTAAATGTTTGTTAGCATGAAACTGCGTGCTATCTCTATTTGCTTTTTAATTAACCTTATGCTAGAAAAAATTTGAAAACTTGCCTTATAAACATAACTGAAAGAAAACGTGATGCCATACTTTCAGCACAATTCAATGCAAAACCTACTGACAGCTTGTTCAACCTGCCAATTTACCCTCCCATTGAAAGCGCAGCATCCACACATCCACGTTTGTCCACTCTTGAGGAGGAGGGGGTCAATATTTGCTGGACATTGATATGTTTTAAATAAAGAACAAATTAACATTTGAAGCAGCAAAGTCGATATAGACACAAATTACAACACCCCCACTGCATACAGTGGCAGAATATGTGCTTTTTTGTGTGTAATGGCATAAGCTGGCTGGATTTGTGTCTGACTGAAAACAAAAAGGCTGATGTTGTGGTCTTATCAAAGTCTGTGTCTTCAGGAGTATTTCTGACAAAGTACAACAGCACAGGAAGACAGATTTACACACAAACCATCTGGAGAAATGCCTGTGACATCGGCTCAGCATCAGTATCATGAATAGGATATTTGCATTTTAAATCTCTTTCGCCGGACAACATAAGTGTCTCTTTTGCTGAACAAAATATCACTGTAAATCTTGACTTATTCATCTGGGATAGACAGTCAAATCCAAACCTTATCTTATGTTTTGTCTTCTGCTCTTCTCCACAGTTAATGACGGCTTTTATCACCGCTGAGATAAGAGTGAAAGGCGAGGAGAACATAAAACAGGAGAATGATGACAACAGTGGGGGAGCAAGTGTGAAGAGGTGAAAATTTGATAGAACAAGTTACAACAGTATTGGTGTCAGCAGCAGCAGCAGCAGCAGCAGCAGCATCATCATGGCTGCTGCAGGTTTGTGGCAGGCCTGTGACCAACTCGACTAAATAGAGTCTCTTTGTTTATACATCAATAGTGAATACTATTTTATACAAAAAAAAATCAATGGGCAAATCTGCATGCAATGCAACGAGGACTTTAGCAAAAGCACTATGCCACCAGTCACTTTCTATTTTAGTCCTTTAATCACATTTTAACTTAGTGGTGTGTGTTCCTTATCTGGAACTCAGCCAATGTTTGTTCTGCTTATTTGTTGATATTGTTACCAAGCAAAGATGGATACAATATTGTTTGTCTACCACACAAGTACAGGAAGAAGTTTGTTTCTTTCCTCTCCAATAATTCAGTTTCCTTTGCCAAAATCCTGGTACTACAACTGATTCAATTCAGATGAGTGGACGTTTCGAAATATTATTAGGCAAGTTCACCTTTTAAAATAATGTAAAATATGTTGAAGATATAACACACTGGCTGGTTTGAGCTGAATAGTCTTTCACTGAACTTCACAAAACTACCTGTAGAAAACCATTAAACTATCCATCCATCTCTCCACTCAATAGCATGCATTATAACATTAGTCTTTCCTATTCTCAGTCTCTGTCATTATATCATGCACAGTACTGTGTGCATTTTAAAAGGAAAACAAGATGAGCATGTTGTGTGTGAGAGACACATTCATTCAAGGGAACAAGAGTTGTCATCACACCTTTCCTGACAGGAGACAAGCGAAACGATGAAATTTTTCATCCCCTCTATATGTGTCTGGGTGCATGTACCCTTATGCAACTGATGAAAAAAGATCCTCTCTTTTTGTTTTTGCAAAGCAAAATATAATGACTACAAAGAGCAGTGGTTATGAAAGCATGAGAGCACTTTCCCTTTACTCCAAAAGCCTCATTTCAAACATATCTGCTTTTTGACATTTAAAATCATGACACTAGGGTTGTTATTACACTTTGATACACTTACAGAGACACAAAATCACTCTTCATTGCAGCCATTATACATAAACATTACACTTAAAATCCTCCCTGTGAAAAAAGGTTGTGATATTCACCCAATCTTGGTGAGTATGAGCATGTGGGATGGCTACATTCTCTCATGGTGACTATTAAGCATTTACTGGTGCGTCCTTCAATGCTGGATGCTCCTACTGCAGGCAACAGTCTATAAGTTCACATTCTCCAATGTCCATTTCCAGCCTCCTGTATCCCCAGCTTGCTTCCCCTGCCACTCCTGTTCACTGTAACACATAGATACAAGGGTTTCTGGCCCCAAGACATGGCCTTGTCTTCTACTGACCATGATGCAATGAAGCAATTGTAAAGCTTTAAGGTAAGGTTACATAAATTGACATTAATTCAAAATTATTATTTCATGCACAAATAATCATGATTCATCCATGAATTACCTGATGAACAAATATCTGTAATTTACATGTATGAAATAACATGACAATAATTAATGCATTCGGAAACACGACTTTATAGATAAATCTGTAGAAGAGTAGAAAAACAACCAATCTGCAGGGCTCTTTTTTGTCCTAAACATCATAAATAACATCATTATTGGTGGTATGATTGTGCAATCCCATGTAGTACTTTCAGCAAAATCGTATTAATAATTAACAAATTCATTGTAATTCATTAAAGACTTCATAATAATTTATGTACCCTTAACTTAGTGCATTCTTTTTGCCTGTTTTGCAATTTTAAGGGGCTCTATGAGTCTGGCTATATACCAGAACTGTGATGTGAGGCATAGACATGGCACAAGGAGGGAGTTACTCTAAATGCTGATCCCTGCCTGTCCTGTGCCGTTGTAGCTGTGGGGTTTCTCTGTGCAGAGTGGGGATGCAGCTTTATCTTTTCCTCGAGCAGCACAGTTCAGCTGAGAAGATGTACCCAAGCAGCCAAAAGAAATAAATGGCTTGATATTGGCTTTACAGACATGGCTAGGGATACGCAAATGCGTGCCTGTATGAAAAGGTCAGTGGTGCAAATACTATGGCTGAGGGGCTAACATGGCTCAGAGGTCTGCACAGCTTGTCCTCCTACAACTCTGAAGACCTAGGTATCAAAAGGCCACAGTTGCATCACACTTTAGCAACACTGTATGATCTAAGTACTCTGTGTGTATGCGTGTATGTGTGTGTGCGTGTGAGAGAGAGAGAGAGAGAAGATGAATGAGCATGTGTGTCTCTGAGATTGCAGTGTGGGTGTAAACTAAAATTACACCGTACTTTTTTGGAAGTATGAGCTAAGCCACATCACCATCTTATTGCTTTCATAAAAATTAAACATGTGAAAAAATGAACAAAGGCCATATTACAGCACCCCGCAGAGACAGTGGCCCACATTTATCAAACATGCTAACACCAAAAGAAAAAAAAATGTGGGTGTACGCTCAATCAATATGGACACTGGAGTTGTGAACAGTCAAATCTTATGTCAGCTCAGACCAGGTGTACGCAAGCACAATCCTGGATGGAGTGGCTTTGCCTCCTCAAATGTGTGCTTTTTACAGCAGGTAAAACCTTTGTCCAGTCTCATACAAGTGTATCCATACAATGTGGACCGCAGGCAACAACAGTTTTTTTTAACCTGACGAATGACATATTTAAAATACAGGGAAGAGAAAGTGAACTGGACATCACAGATTATAAGCAGTAGATAGTTTGCTAAACTTTCTTTCTTTCTTTCTTTCTTTCATGAAAAATTATTATAGGATGCAGATATTAAATTAGTTATACAACCTCGGAAAGAAAAGGAGAGAGGAGAGGAAAAAGGTGCAAGAGATGAAAAGGAAAGAGAGGGGGGGAAAGGGAAAGTGACCTAGGACCTTGCAACTATCTCATCTGCATCTCAATCAAGCTGCTACATGAATAGCAAAGGCAGAGCTCTTGACAGACAACCAAGGCAAAAACAAGAGAGGGATGGAAGCAGATCTCTGAGGTAATGATGAGGCAGGAAAAAGGAAAATAAGTGCAGAAGCATCTTTTTTCAAAGATCAAGGGAGAGGGAGGCAAGCAACTGTCTGACTGCTTCACCAGATCTATGTAAATGTGTATAATGAGACCAGTGAGAACAGGCACATCCAAATAAACTGAACTCTAACGAATGTCACTTTCTGATCTCTTTAGTGTCAAGTAATTGAATTGGATACATATATATTGCACTATATAACATAATCCAAAGATGTTGGATCACGTCTTTCTGTTATCCTGTCAAGGAAAAACCATTCATGTAGGGCTGCACCATACTGGGGAAAGAAAACTGACAGTGTTAGATATAGTAGTTGTGATTTGCAATATAATGTGATATGAAAAAGTACAGGAACTTTCACCAGATGATGTGAATAGCTCCTGCATGGAAAAGGAAAATAATGGTAAAATCAAATTGGTTCAATTACTGTCTTGAACTTGTAACAGCAGCGGCATTAACCTAAATGAGTTTCATCATCACATTAGGCAATTAATATAAGTGATGCAGTATATTTTTAACAGTTTAGCATTTTTCTTCTTTTCCCCCGTTCCATTTTCAAGTTCTGGTCATCTTCTAGCAGTGAGGAGAGCTGCTCTTCTTTAAAAGTGAAACCGGTCGAGAACAAGTGTGTCTTAAATCTGCAAACTGTTGTTGAAGCCTCAAACAAAGATGATTTAATTGATTTTAATGAACACTGCACGTCACTGTATTGCCCATGTGCAGATTGCACGTACAATGCTTCGACAATATACAGCACAGCCCTATTAGTGATTATGCTTTTCATTATGGCAAAGCCCTTTATTTAAAATATTAAAACATATGCATGTTTTCAAGCCTGCTAATAGAACAGCATTTTACTAGTGGGCAGCTTTGTTGAAATAATTACGTTTACTGTCGTGCTCTGAGGCATCACAGTGTATAGTTGACCAGTGAATGGAGTGTGTTGTCTTGCATCTCCTGCAAGGCATTTTTCACTTCAACTAAAAATCTCACCAGTGACCACAAGCCCATTATCCTCACCTCTTGGCTACTGCTGCCTCATTATTTCTGTTAGAGAAAGAAAATCCCCTTTGGAACGAACATACTTCTCCTTGGGGAGCATTTTTAGCAAAGCGCATCTGAAGTTAAATATCAGGGACTGAATGTTGGGATGCATATAGAGAGATTAAAGTCCACTTACAAGAAAAATAACAGCATTTAATTAGTGATGTATGAGAGATATTATTTCAGTTCACTTTTATCTACTCAGCCATCCTTGCATGACCTATCATTATCAGTCTTTAATAGTAAAAGTGACCCCATCCTTCTCTTTTCTGAAAGAAAAAGGATGAATAAAACCAGAGCAGTGGGCCGGTAAATATTCTCATGAATAAGATTTGATTTTGCTCTCCCCTCCTTCATTCTCTGTTAATTAACGTTAACTTCTTCTCCTTTTTCTTTCCTATTCCTATCTCAGAGTTTCAGCTCCGCCTGGTCTGTGTGACACAAAAGGACATTATAAAAAGTCCAGAGTGTTCGCACCAGTGCACTGAAAGATCATATCAAGCTGCACGGTAGAGAAAGGCACCAGGCTGTCATGCTCGTAGCACCACCAGAACACTCTATGCAATTATTAGTCAGTGGTGATAATGTAACTCATGGGGAGGTGCAATAGCTTTTAGATTTGCACCTCACAATCCTCATCTTCATCATCGTCATCATCCCAGACAAGGCTAAAAGAACATGCTTTAACTCAAGCCTGTATATAAATAGTATACATACACATGTATTCTATAGTATTTTTTAATCCTTGTTTGGCATTTGTCAGTGTAACCATAGTCTACTTTTTTGAAAAGAATTGGCACACAGACCTAAAAACATTATCTTGCCTTCTTTCTAATCCACAAACCGTGGCTATTAAGTGATATAATCATCCATTTGTAAAACGGGCATCAATGTGCTTTGGAGAAAGCCAATGGAAAACTAATTGTACAATACAAGCATTATCTGACCTTGGACCAGAGAACACAATTAACACATTGTCACAATAGACGTATTGTTTGGCCCATGTTCATTTGCAATAATGTGCATTAAATGTACTGTAATATGGAAAGTGGAAGAAAAAACCATTTGCAAAAACCATAATCCCTCCTAAAAAAAAGCAGGGATTATGATTTATGGTTTTCCTGTTGTCCATTGGAGTTTCACTGTGTGATGGAAGTTTTGCAGACAAATGATATGCCTCAACTAAATGATGCCTTCATACAGATCTATAATATTTTCAGAGATGTTTCATATTTAATGCATCAAAGCCTGAGTGACCTCTAACTTCATCAACATGCAGCAAATCAGTAGTCCTGTGTGACAGAATACACTGGCTTTGACAGACTAAGGTGTTTATTTTTCTTTAAGTGTGATAGAATGCTTTCATTGCACAGCAAAATACTAGCAGCCCCAACAACCAGAAGACAAACCTGCAACTGATTTGCTTTTTTTTTGCTACTATAACTGATACAGGACTTGGCATAACACAACCATAATGAAGGGGTGTCACATCTGTGCAATGTGTGTGCATTTGTGTGTGCATAGATGACACAAATCTCACCTCGTATAAACATTTCCCAATGTGTCAGGTTCATACAAGACTCTTTATGATCTGCCCTCGAGAGTGGACACATAGGATCTGCAGCTGCATGTACAGCAGCTGCAGGCCATGTCTAAGCTGTAGAGGCTGGATTCAAATTATAGGAGTGTAGGGTAAACCTGGCCCTGGAAGGATAATGATTTTCACCAGCAAAGGACCAAACAACCCTAAAGCAAAGCTGGATGGGTGTAGCTACAATATAATTAGAATAATATTTGTGCGTAAAAGGAGCTGATGAATGAAAAAGCCACACTTTACTGCATTCATTCAGGTGAAAGGGGTGGTACACAATACAATAAATTTAATCTACATGTGTCTAGACTTTGGGAGGAAGCCTGATTACCTGGAGCAAACCCATGTGCACACTGGAAGAACCTGCCACCCTCAGTTGAGCCGGGATCTGAGTAAGTGAGCTTTTTGTTGTGAGGCAACAACGCTAACCACTGCACCACAGAGGGAACCCCCACTTTATACTGCATTGTTGGTGCAATATACTTGTGTAGACTTGTATAAATATATATCAATTATATTGTCATATTGCCAGAGCCTTACAGGACTATAATAATACAGGACTGCAGACATGTACATACGGGTCTACATTCTATAATGTGTTTGGCAATCCTGCTTGTTTGCACTGACCTAACACAAAGCTAAGTGAGAGACAATTACATGTAAAGCAAACCACCAACACAATAATATTAGGACGGATGATTACACTGTTCAGCCCCACAAACATCATTGCCTGTACAAACAAAACAATGAAAGGGTTCAATGATATGGAATACAAGCCTAGGCATTCCTTTTAGAGCTGCAATTAACCATCTATATATCCACAAATCTGCTGCCACAGTTCAATACACGGGAAAGGGAAACATGACACAGGTACCATTCAATTTCAAGTGTTAGTCAACTACTAAATGGCCCATTCTTTTTCAACCTTGTTTTACTTCAACTGGCGTAGCTGCTTAATTGCCTATTATGGTGTCTTTGCAGAGAGGGAAGACTCACATTTCCCCCCAGGGGAATCGGCTGAAGTACTATTGATGTATTCGTTGGGTGTGAGAGTGCAAGATCACAGCTATACCCAACACTCAATAAATGCAGCAGACACTGGGATATTCATGACACCCACGTGAACCATGCTGTCTGACACATGTCTTCCTCGGTCTGAACACAAATCTGAGTTTTCTTAGTCCCAGTGCAGCAGAGATTTTGTCAGTATTTCTCCAAAAAGTCTGTGTTGAGCTGAGATTGTAGCAAAACTGTAGCTTCTCATTTGTCTTTTCACACTGACCAAGAGTGTAAATAAGGTTTCAATAACCTCAATAACCTATTTACACTCTTAGTCCTAAACAAGTCAGCTGGGTTTAGGACAGCCAAAATATGAAGGTAGACAACTATCTGCTTTACTAATTAAGTGTGGGAGCACATACACAGTAACAATCCAACAAAATGCTTATCATCTGCAGCCAAAATGTTAATGTTAAATCACATTTCCTGCTTGCTGTCTGACAGATCCATTTATTTTGCCCACTTATTTTTAGTGGCCCACAGACACTGCTTATTGCTCTCAAAGTATTACTTTTCTCAAAATGTATAATCAGGGAAGTCTAATACCAAGAAACTCTTTTTAAAAGCATAAAAAAAATGATAAGAGGAATATGCCAAAAAAAAGCTCTGTGACTCATAAAAGCAATGCTGCTATTTGTATTGGCAAATACTGTAGAAACATTCTGTAGAAAGACATAAAGGGCACATGATTATATCGACATTACACAAATGTTTTGTCTTTTATCTAAAAAAACATTCATGTAGATGTCTTCAGTTTGTGCAGTTAGGATTATGCAAACTTAAAGTAGTATCTTAATAGATCTTGTAAACAAGATCATGACATTCTCTTTATCCAAAAATCCTCTCCATGACTTCTATACAGAGTGCCTTATGTCTTCATTATTATTTTTCTCACCCCTACTGCATCAGAACAAAGCTAGAATGCTTAGAATTGAATTACCAATGCAAATCCATATGGAGGATTTCTCTCAGTTTTACTTGGTATAGTGGAGTAAAGTGAGGTGCAGAGCTGTAGCATGTAAGTGGTATGTTCTTTCATCTTTCAACAAAACAGCATCTTTTCACTCATCCCATATACCCAGCCTCTTTCATTTCACTAGAGCATCTCGGCTGCTTGCATCTAAATTTCTGCTTATTCTTTGTTTTCCTGCTGTGAGACACATATCTGTCATCTTTTCTGTCGAAAATTATCCTGCATCTCTGTCAGTGTTGATCCATTTTCATGATCCTATGTCAAAATTTAAGTCTGATCAAAGACGAGTTGAAATGTGTTAGTTATTAATCAGTTGTAGCTGTTCTTTTAATAATCAGTTGTAGCTATCTGAACTGAATAGAGTGTCCGTGCTTTTTTTTTTTTTTTTTTTTGATTTTGTGTTTGTGTGTGTAAATTAATTCACATCATGCGCATATCTTCCGGTATACATATGTGAAACTATTTCACATGGAACTGTATTTGAACTACTCTCTCACAGTTAACACTTAGACGCCATTAGAGACTCATAATTATAATATGAATGCAAATATTGTGCGTGGTAAATGCCTATTTGGTCTACTAAATATTGAGTCAGGTGCTTAGAGCTTCTGGAAAAGCAGAACACCTAGGAAGGTATATTGATTTAGGTACTGTTTACATTTCCTTTACTACAAGGATCAAGGCCACAGTGGTGATTATATACTGACAAAATAATATATACACTTTTACAGTTCTGTAAAAGTGTATACATTACAATCATGTGACAGGAATGTTGCCAAAAAATGAAATAATACTTTTTTGAAAATGTGCCTTTTCTTACAAAACAGCATTAAAAATCCTAATAATGCACTTTCATGGTCATGGTGTTTAGCATTGCCTCAAATTGCCTCAATTGACATTAGAACCCAGGGTCTGTGGTTTGTTGAAATTCTGCCAGATCATTAATGCAAAAATAACATTTTTTGCAATAATGTTGCTTTCATCAGAATCAGAATAACTGACATGTGACTTCGCCTGCGTAAAAAAGAGGTGTGAAAGAGAATACATCACAATAGAACGTTTATATTCCACTTGAACCCTAGGCAAAGAAATGTGCACTTTAATCATCCTGCCTCTACTGATCACACTCTTAATACAAATATAACCTTTTCATCATTTTATTCATCCACTTGTCCTCCTCTTCCTTCCCATTTTCCTCTGTACTTAGAGAATGACCGGTACTTAAATGTGGTCACTGAGCATTTTTCAATATCAGGGTCTTCCTCACGGGTACTATAGATGTTAAGTCCTGTTTCACATTGTCTCTGACCAAATTTCCCCAGCCAGTTAATAAGCAAGTCCTCTACTTGCTCATTTCTCTAACCTTCCAAGCACTGCTCTCTAGTTAATACCTCACAAAGACAAAATACACACCAGGACACAAGCATAGTGATTTATGTGTTCTATATAAAAAGTATAAGTGAAATGAGACGATTCTGTTTCCCAAAGATAATGATGACCAGTCAGACAATGACTTTACCAGTGACGGGTAAATTGATTGATGGACACAATAGATGCATAGTTCCTCAACCATAAACCAATGTATTTGCAAGCATGCATTGAGCTCATGTGCAAGTGTATTCATTAAATTCATGAATCTGAATTGTCAGACAAAGCCTGAAGAGAGAGAACAGTGGTTCATTATGCTGTTCTATACTTTTAGCAAGAGAAACACAATATGCACATATCTTGCTCGTGGTCGCGCTATGTAATATTGATGGGAGAATAGAGGAGGGAGGAATAATATCAGGAATAATACCAGGAAATGAAGCCTATAACCAGTGACAGGCAAGGACAGGTTGATGACAAAGTGGGCTCACCGAGTGGCGCCAACTTGCCATGTTTGCCTTCTTTCGTCTCCGCCTCGTGGTTCGCTACCTGATAACCCAAAATGTTCAGCTGCAAAAAAGAAAAAAGGAGGCCATCCTAGCATCCAACAATTTATTATATGACACTAATGGGCAAGCACATCCACTCTGAATCTGAAAAACGGCCAGATATTGTTTTGTGAGTCCAGACTGTGATGATGCATTGTAATAGCTGTTTAGTGTTGTTCTCTTCATTACTGATAAATGCAAGAGAACCAGTTTCTCTTGGAAATGTGAGGGACACTTCAGTGCACTGACCTGTGGAATTCTTACTCAAAGCCTCTGGGATATGCATACATACACAATCATACATGTAAATATACACAGTCATATTACTGTAGTTTTCCAAATGTGAAAACTTGGGAGATGGTGTACATATGATGCATTTTATGCCAGTGAAATTAGTACATTTATGTTTGATAATTGACATAATCTGTAGCACTCACACACACACATATACATACAGTATATATATATATATATATATATACACACGCACACACACACTAGCTAACTAGTATATCCAATTTTTTCCTTCATAACCTGATAGAAGAGACAGGTAAAGCAGATGATTTTATCAAGGTGACCTAAATAAAACTGTCACTTACCTTGAATAGAAATACAAATTTCTGTGGATTTAAAGTGTTGAAAACATTTTTGCTAAAGTAATAAGAATACTCAACAGTAGTCAATAAAAATATAACATTAACATTTTATGATATTTTAAGGCAGAAATGTTACCTATTATCCTTAAAGTAAAGCTCACTTTATTATCAGGGATTTCAATAAAGATTTGTGCATTTACTGATACGGACTTGATAATAGAAACATTTCAAGACCTGTGACACAGAAGTGGGAAAACAAGCACATGGCCTTGTCTCTGACACAATGACCCTCACTTTCTTCTTCAACCAACTGAACATAATCTGCAAGCAAAAGTCATATACTGTATGACTTTTGGCACATGAAGTGACTCTCTGCTCCCTGACTAAACCAGGTAATGAACCAGAAAACTGGAGCTGCCTTTCTGGATCTCAAGTAAAAGACACAGAGAGAGAGCAAGACATTACAAGAGCAAGGATATCAGAAGACAATTTAAAAAGTGGGGTTTGCTCTTAGCACCTACCATCACCCCCTCACACTGTTGGTTAAAGTGATTATTCTAGCTGTGACTGTGCAGTGCCTTGAACTAGAAAATCACAGACCGTAGTGTCAGTCTGCTAAAGTTTAAGTGGTGTTAACGTCAGTGGACAGGCTGGTTTCGCGATCCCTCAGACTGACGGCGATCTTAGAAATGTTGTGTAAATAAAGAGACAAGTCAATTGTAATCCTTCCTTTACTTCACTTGCATTGGCCTGACAAAATGTGCCTTTTACAAGAGCCAACCCATTATTAAATCTAAAAGCCTTTTTTCTAATAACAATCATTCACCAGAGGGAATTCAGTTAGATTTTCAAGCTGACATAGTCTGACAGTTTACATCATAATCATACCTAACTGGTTTCTATTTACTTGTTTGTTCCTGTCCATGGGTTATTGTGCACTCAGAGGTTTATAAATGCAGATCATCAAATGAGATTCAGGCAGCAGGAATTTTCAATCCATCAGGGGTGGGCCTAGTTCAGGGGTAGAGCAGGTTGTCTTTTAATTGAAAGGCTGGGGTTTCAATCCCAGGCTCTGCTAGTTTACATGCTGATGTGATTGTGAGCATGACACTTAACCCCAAGTTGGTCCTGATGGCTGTGCAGGCAGTGTGTGATAGAAAAACCACACACACGCACACATATATATATATATATATATATATATATATACACACACACACACACGCAAGTAGGACTCAGCAGTCCCAGTGTGCTTATGTGACATCAGTGAAGGAGATCATGGCAGTGAGTGGGCACCTGTAAGATACTTAATATACAAAGCATGATGACTTATAATGCCTCATGAACACAGAAAAAAAAATATATAGCCTAAACAAAAAAACATGCTCTTTATTGCAGATCTGAAAGTTCCTTAAAAAGTTTCTGGAGACCATCTACAGGCAGCAGAACATGTGAACGGTCAAATCAAGCTGTTAACTCCCTACATTCACACAAACCCCCAAAGAAACTTTCAAAAGACACTGCTTTTCCCTCTGGTCGCACAATTAATGCAAACATACAAATAAATGCACATGAATCAATGTAGTAGGCCTAACCTTTGAAGCATGCAGGGTATGCTCATTGTTTGTGTTGCCAGGTAACAGTTGAAATTTTCTACACTTAAATAGCCTTTGTAGCATTTTGTGAGCACATTCGAGGGACAGGTCAGGTTAAATGGAAATAAAGAAAGAGAGGCAAAGTTGAGATGGTTTGGTCTTGTGCTGAGGAGGGATTGTGGTTAAACTGGTCACAGGATGTTGAAGATGGTGCTGCCAATCATGGATATTGTGAGGACATGAGGACAGTTTGTGTAACAGGAGTGGACACAGGGGAGCGGCCAAGATGGAGGCAGATGATCCGCTGTGGCGACCCCAAAAGGAAAAAGCCGAAAGAAGAAGAAGAAGAAGAAGAAGAAGAAGAATAGCTTTTGTACCGTGTTATAAAAGCAATATTACACTCAACCAATTTTGAGTTACTGTACTGAATATCAGCATGGCTGTGATATTTGTGGTACTCAGCCAAGTGCATCACAACCATGCTGATATTGAGTAGAACTGAACTCTCTCTCATATGATATTGCTAAATTGAGTGGTGATCAAGTCTATAGGATAATAAAGACAGGTCATTTGCCATCATAATAACAAGCTAAGCAGCACTAATGATTTTAAACTCAACAGAAACAACTTCTTTTAAAAACAACTGAAGGTACTTTGATACTGAACAGTGACATGTGTCACCCGAAATCAAATGCACACATTAGTTATCCGACTACACCTACCATTATTGTTTTATTCATTATTTATTCCTATCCTATTCCTAACAACAACAAATCCCTGCTGGATTCTGCTCTTCTAAAAAGGTGCTGGAAACCTGCGGGCATCAATGACTTTATCTGCAAAAACATTAAGCCTCAAATGGCAGAAAAATATAAATAATGTGGCCTTTCCAGGCTGGAATAGTTTACCTTTCATTATACTGACATTATACAGATGATAACTTAAAATGAAACTTAAATACTCTGAAGTCGATTTACACCACGTTGGGTTTAGAACCAAAACCCATGTTTCACAGGGTGATGTTTCTGTGAAAATGCTGTAAATGATAAAAAGACAACATATGGCTTAGTTGAAAAGATCTATTAAACAACCTCACACAAGAGTAAAATGACAAAAAGGGTAGTAGAAAATATGCCATCGCAGATGGTGAACTTTTTCAAATGATCAAGACACAGTTTCACACAAACTGGTGACAGCATACTGTATGTGACTAAGCCAAGGTAAACACTCCCCAAGGTTACATGAAAAGAGAGAGGCACTTGTCAGAGCCCATCTCCTGTTGTTTAGGTAATGTCTCGGGTTATTATAACTCCACAACCTTCCTTCCTTCCATAAACAGCCACCTTGAAATTTATCTGCCCAGCAGTTTGCTCTATGGGTTTTGAAAGCAACAACGGTGCTTAAACAGTATTTTAGTTTGGTCCACTCTGCTGCCGCATTCCATCTTCTGATTTGTACCCTAAGTTTGGCATATCCATTGTAACTGTTGGTCTGGAATTAGGACAAAATTACTTTCCCATATTATAAAAGAAATGCTGCAGTGGCCAGACTTGCAGCATTATATGAATGACTTTCCATTCCCTATATGACAGCAGCATGAGGCGGCACGGAATAGGAGGTAGAGCAGTCGTCAAGTAATAAGGTTACTGTGGTGTTAAAGTGTCCTTAAGCAACAAGACACTGAACCCCTAAGTATTCCTTATGTGGCCTCTTCAGTCAGTCATAAATTGCGGTCTACAGATGGTCTGCATTTACTGCCCTTAAAGTTCAAAAAAAGATAAGAAAAACATTTTAACATGCACTTTCTCTTTGAAAAGTTTAACCAGCAAAGATGCAGGTCAGCATTTTATACCAAATGCTCTCAAAGCTGTGGATTTAATTTGGAGCTTTTAGTTTGGTACCCGTTTTCATGCACACATGTGAACACACACCAAAACAACCACATCAAACGTATTTAATACTGAATAAAGCCATACATTAGATGTGCTGGATGACCGGGCTGCCTGCGCCTTAATGCAGCCTGCACAAACTAAAGCAGGGAAGTGCAAATTGTGCACTCAGCAATCTGTGAGTGATTTCTGATGCTTTTAAATTCCACCCTCCCCCCCTTTCGCTGCTTAAAAAAAAGAAAGAATGAAAAAAAAAAACGTCACAAGGGACTAGAGTGAGATAAACAGCATGTGAACTGAGGAAACATGGCATTGAAAGATCATGATTGACAGTTGTTTTCAGCAAAGAGAGAAAAATAAGGTTATGAGAGTAAATGTAGAGTACAGCACTTGGGCTACAGCAGTTTAAAGTTAGAATTTAAGAAATTACACACTATGGCTAAAAAGTGACATTTAAAAAAAATGTTAAGGTGAGGATGAAGCATCTCTTCAGATCCTGAAGGTGGGAGTTAGAAATTAAAACACTTCTGGTCTGCAGATTTGTGCTAGAGACTCCAGTAGCTGCATGTCCCTGTTCTTCACTGACAAACTGAGCCAGCATCTTCTCTCAGGACACAATTGGCTTTAAAACTGTGTGCAGTCCTAAACATTTTGACTCTAAAAGGTCCATTATATTTAAGCAAAACTCACTCACTCACTCATTTTCTACCGCTTTATACACTGAGGGTCGCGGGGGGGCGCTGATGCCCAACTCCAGGTGACATAGGGCGAGAGGCAGGGTACACCCTGGACAGGTCGCCAGTCCATCACAGGGCCACATAGAGACAGACACCATTCACTCTCACATTCACACCTACGGGCAATTTTGAGCAAAACGTATCATTTGGTTTGCAAAAATGGAACCGTGAGATGAATAGACATGGAGATGGATGGGCATATGGAATTTACAATGCAGAAAATAGGCTTCTTCCCACAGCTGCCATAATATCTTCACCTATACAAACGAAAATGTGAGTTAGCTTGTGAAATTTTAAACCACTTTTGTCTTTTTTTTTTCTTTTTTTTTTTTTTTTTTTTTAACAAAAGACCTCTGAATGTTGTCTCTTTTGTTGAAACTTGTCCCTGCCCTCAGTAAATGGCAGATGAATGGAAATGCCCCATCTTTACAGTCACAAGCATGAATGCATTTAATACCATTATGAAAGCAAATACTACCAAAAGTGAATGAGCCGTTGCCTACAGGCCTGGGTGAGTGACCACATGATGATTAGAGGGTGGCCTCAGCCAGTTAATCATGAAGGAACCCTGAGCATGTTTTACAGTATTAATTCAGTCAACAACTGGTGACTGACTATGTGTTGTATGTGTGCAGCATAACACTTCTGAGCAAGAAAATCACACATAAGCAACAAAGTGTATCAAAACAAAGCAAGATGAGGACTTAAGGATCAGCAGTGGGGTGCTCTGTTGTTCTGCATGGGTGCGCTATCATTTTCATGTTTCCTGTTTGCAAATTAATATTTTATCGCACTTTAAAATTATAATTATAGTCATCTTAATAATGTTTACCCAAGGATCTTGGGTAACTTTGTTAAAGATTTATTTGTTAAAGAAAAAATTGTTTAAGATTTGTTAAAATGTTAATTCACTAATTTCTCCAAATGCTCAAACATTAAGAGACTATTCTCTGTAATTATATCCCAATATTGTGTCTCTTCATGGGAATATACTGTAGCTGCTTAAAGCCATACCAGGTTTATTAACTTTATAGCAGCCCAGATGCTATGGCAACTACTGTTATGTGTATTTACAAGACTGTCTCTACTACAACAAAATAGGAATACTGATGCAATATTTAAGGAAAATTGTTTGTTTTTTTCTTATCCAGACCAAAATCACCAACTGATTACTGCTCTATACTTCAAAGTAGAGCTGCAACTCTACTATAATGATGGTCAACTAGTCATCAGTTATTGAAACAATTAGTCAATCGGATAATAAATCACACTAATCCAGGGACTGGCAAAGTGCTGATATTAAAAATAAAAAATAAGAAATAAAAAAAATCAATTATCTATTTTTCTTTTAAACCAAGGAATCATGAACAAGGAAAAAAAATGTACAATATGCTCCCACAGCGTTGACATTTACCTGCTGTTTCCTGCTGTTCAATGAATGTGTAACCCCCCCCCCCCAGAGACGGGTAAAGATAGGTGTCTCAACTCTGTATAAAAAAGGATGTTCTTTAGGTCCACAGCATGAAAAAGCTGTGTGATAATGTAACCAATAATTATTGTCATTTAAAATTAGTCTGCGACTAATTCTGTCATAGTTCTTTCTTGGCAACGTCGACTAATTGTTGCGGCCCTACTTCAAAGCCTCAATTAGTCATAGCAGTCAAATATAAGTTGGAGGTAAAAATAATAAGAATCTGGGAAGTACATTGAAAACACAACATGCAAAAGGGACCTAGTGCTTTGAAATAACACGTCTTTTCCACTTATCTCTTGCTGGCCTTTCTAAGTGTCACATTTAATGTTACAATTAGGAAAAAGCTACATCCTGTAATCACAAGCCAAAGAACATAGTTTAGGTGTACTCACAGCAAGCATAATTATCGACACTGAATACCAAAACCATCAGTCTTGATTTACCTGAGATTTTCGAATAAATAAAAAAAAAATTGAAAACTGGACCAGCTTTACAAAGCATTACAAACTTTTACTTTATTTATTTATAAATTAGTATAGTAGTAGTCAGGCACTAGTAGAAACCTACTGGGGCTTATATGAAAGCCACGCCCAGAAGAATATACAGCATACTAGTTCAAATAAAAGACACTAAAAAAATCAATTAGCTACTGTAACTAATGCAGCGGTGTATCACCTCACCTGCCGGTGCTGTGTATAATCACTTGGACTGTCTGAAGAATTAGAACCATGCATCCACTGCTTGCGGTGGAGTGGAATGAGCAGAGGTTGAGCTTTTACACAGTGAACATACGCAGGAAGGCCCTTAACACAGAAAGTGCAGAATGTCCTCTTCTCATTCAGCTAGTGTCCTTTCCCTCACCAATACCCACATCATTCCTCCTTCCCCTGTTCCTTTTGTACATGCAGCACTGACAACCAAGAGCCAAGGAGAGGCTCTTCCATTTGCACAGGGTAATTTTTTTTTTTTTTTTTTTTAAAGTACTGCCCCAAGGTTCCTCCACTTTCTAAAGTTCTACCTCACTCCGAAGCTCTGCACTGATTTGTCCCACCCCCAATTCATTATCAAAAGTCAGTTTTGTAAGGGTAGGAGCAGTGACAAGGTCAAATGGGTTCTAAGCTCTCCCCCACAAATTTCCTTGATCTTCCCTCCTCTTTTCACCTTTTGTCCCAGCTGCTCCTCCCATATCAGGAAACTGTCTTGTCAAAAACATCTTTCTTCACTCTGTAATTAAAATTACAACAAAGAGGTCTTCCGGAAGGTGCCTTTGTTGGCATGTGTAGAAGGGGTTGGGGTATATATTATACTTGGATTTCTCACTGTGTCTCTAATTTTCAATCAAAGACCCATTTTCATGTTAGTTAAAGGTGCAGTAGGCACAAACAAACTGAAGCGACCTCCTGAGCAGACAATGACAAATCACAACTTCGTAAAAGCAGCGTGTGAAACTATTTTTGGTTCTACATCCTAAATTACAAAGTAATGAACAAATATTCAGACTCAGTTTTTAGTTTAGCTGTTACCTTAACAGTTCACAGTCATGATTTTGATAGTCTCACAATAACTGGACACAGGAAACAGCATCTATTAAAAGATTAATCTAAGGACTTTATGAATCAACATTGGATCCTCCCAATAAAAAAATGAAAAAACTAATGAAACGGAAAATCATTTTCTTTTTTCTAGCTCTTAGCTGTACACTGTTAATGTCATAAGTAAGTAGCTGTGGTCGTGCATTGTAATCCAGTGGCATTATGCCAAATGACAGTGTTATGAATATAAACTAAAACCAAAACCTAAAACAATACACCTGGTGGCTGTTGAAACCAAGGTATGTGATACAGCCACGTAATGTCAGTTATCCTGGCTGAACTTATCCTTGATTCAGTTGCATGAAAGCAGGGGCACATTAGTTAACATGAAGATTTATTCTAGACCAGGCTAAATAACAAGTACTTGCTTTTCTGAAATGGGGATATTTGGAGAAAGCATTTTCGGGACAGGTCAGACCCCTTTCATGACGAGTACCTGCAGGAGAGGTATCAATTTTCTGGTGAGAGCATCTGTTCCCTGAGCAGACAGCTTGGTCCCAAAATATAGCATTTGAAGATGTTAAAAATCAAAATATGGTGCTGTTATGAATGAAAACATGACAAACAAAGTCAGTGGCGCATATCTTCATTCCCTTCCCTGGCCTTATAAGATTGTGCTACATTAAAGAGGAATTCTTCTCTGGTAACATGGATTAAAGATTCTACTTAACATGTTACCTTATAGTCCCAATAGGATTACTGGATTAGTGTTATGTTACAACTTTCCCTAGTGTGATTGGTGCAAAGGACTGCACATGTATCCATATCAAACATCCCTCAGGGAGACATGAAGGAGATTCTTTCATTATATGAAAATTGGAAGTAACGCAAATTTGATGATTTCAGTGGAGCCGTGGTTAGTGAGTGAGGAGCTCATTTCAAAAACAGATAAGCAAAACGAAGAAAAATAGAGGCATCCCAAAAAAAATAAATAAAACTGAAAAAGTGTTTTCAGTTTTATTTTTTTGGGTGCCTCTATTTTGGGCTATTATGTTTTCAATTGGTCCACTATTATCCATCAGGGTTTTTCTCTGATCTTCTGGCCGTTGCACTGGCTTGTTCCGTTATCCTCTTCATATGTTTACATAATAAGCTATTACTCAGTTGGTAAAAAAATGTTGCATTAAAATTTATTTTCTAGTTTAACTTGCCAGCTGATGTGAATAAAAGTACCTGCACGAGACAATTCTGGTGAGGAAAAGTCACTGGCTTCAAAAACAAGTGGAATTTTCATTCATTAGCTATTCATCATTACTCAGCAAGAGCCTAAGTGATCCATGATGAGTCTCACATTATTAGCACATTGATTGATTTATCCTCGAGAGGCAAAGCAGTGGGAAGTGTCCAGTCAAAGAGAACAACAGAATCATCTGCTTTGAGCTGATGGATAAGATGTGAATAACAATTAACAAATAAGGGTAGAACAAAGCTGAGGTGTGTCAAAAACAGGTGGAATGGGTAATAACACCATGTTTGAATTTCTGATACTGCAAATGCCACCTACTCTCAGACTTTTGAAAGCCACTCTCTCACTTCTACCACTTTATCCTCCACATGAGGGTTGCGAGGGCCACTGATGCCTAATCCCAGCTGACATAGGGCGAAAGGCGTGGTACACCCTGGACAGGTCGGCAGTCCACTGCAGGCCACTTAGAGACAAACCACCATTCACTCTCATGGCCAATTTAGAGTGTCCAATTCATTTGAAAACCAATGAAGTTAAATTAGATTACATTGTTTCTAGAGATAAGAAATCATAAGCTAACATATTCCAACATATTATTCCACCATGGCTCTTGAATGAAAGTCCCTGTTAAAAACAAAAGGAGGGAAGTTTAGAGTAAAAGGTAGAAAAATACCAACTTAATGCATTTAAGGGGTTGCTTCATAGGAACCAGAAAAGAGAGACTTATTTCATTATATTATTGAAGCCACAAATGTGACTTATGTTTAAGATGGACTTAAAAATCTGCATCGATTCAAGCAGTGTTTGTGAAATGTGATCCATGAGCAGGTGTCTCTTAAAAGCTTTTTCTATTGATCACATCTCATTAGCAACACTTATCTGCAACACCGACGGTGAACGCTGACGGTCAATAGACAGCTGAAATTGAGACAATAGCTCAATAGAATAATCATTAATTACGTAAGGGTCTAGGTTACACAAAGGCGAGGGGTGCGGGGTTGGCAGCGGGGGGCACATGAGAGTGGCCACATGAGAGCTACTTAAGGACTAAAAGTGTTTTCTAACATTTCAATGGGCTCACCTCAACTTAATGACTAATTATTATAAAAGCCCTTAGTACTGAACAATAAGTCACTCACTCATTCATTCATCGGCAACAACTTTATCTTTCACATGAGGGTCGCAGAGGGGAAAGGCGGTGGGGTACACCCTGGACAGGTCGCCAATCCATTGCAGGGCCACTTAGAGACAAACTACCATTCACTCTCACGGTCAATTTAGAGTGTCTAATTTACCTAATGCATGTTTTTGGAGTGTGGGAGGAAACAGGAGAACCTGGAGAAAACCCACATGCACACGGGCAGGACATGGAAAGTCCAAGCAGAAAGGACCTTGTTCCGACTGGGTTATGAACCCATGTCATCTTGCTACACAGGCAACACCAACCTCTACACCAACCGTGTGGCCCCTGAAGTCACATCACATCAAGTCACAAAAGCCTACGGCACAAATATTTCACTAAAGCTCTCTATTAAACATTTACTGTCTAACAGGCTAATATTAAAATCAGATGCCATTATTATTCAAACTGTCAGGGTTTTCAAGGACCTTTGGGTTTTTAGTGTGCAGAGATGTAGAAGTAAAAAAGCAAGGTTATTGCTTTTGACTACTTCAATATGATTTTCATAGACAGCTGAATCAATGTTTTGTCACCGTTACAAAGAAAATTAAACATTGTATGAACTGCTGAGGTATAAGTGGACTGCACAATCAACCAAACGTACAGTTTTTTGACAAAAACAATAAGGGGATGGAAGGAACGTGCTGAGATGCCATACTTCACTGCACTTGAACAGTATTGGGCAGCTGGAAAAGAGAGATACAATGCAGCTCTGCACTGTCTGAGACTGTAAACAAGCACTAACCTGAGTGTCTCCTGATAGTGCTCTTCCTGTTGCTACTGCTGTGGCCACCACTGTTTTGTGTCTGTGTGTCTCGGCAACACACGACCATTATGTTCAGTCTCATCTAAAGGCCTTTGTTTTTACATGGACCTAAGTCTTTGTCTTCCTCTGAATCAAACGCTCCATCTCTTTCCCTGCATCTCTCTCTCTCTCTCTCCGTTTGTTTTTCCCTGCTAACCCCAGGCCCTGTCAGAATATTTCCTGGTGACTCAAGTCGTATATAGGTGTTCTGAAATATTCAAATTTAAATAATATGCACATTAAAGATGAAGAGACAACAGTTTGTATAAGGTTATTTATTATATACATTTATATTTTGCCACAATGTTGATGTATGAGTTTATCAATTTTCCTTAATTTGTAAAACATTTGGCTTTAGTTAGGGTTACCCTAACCCTGTAGGCAACCTTTATTAATTTTTGTTAGGAGTAGCCTACAATCGCACAGAGACTCGTGCATACTCAGGAATAACTAAAGCTAAAGTTGACGAAGGAACAACACATCACTCTGTCATTGTGGGAAGTCCAGGCAAAGAATTTATTGCTGCGCATACACGGTTTTTATACCTTAACAATACACATTATTGCCTTCCTTTTATAATGCAGAATAAAGGTTCTACTTGTGCTTCAGAGTTCACCGGTATCGTTGGCTTGTAAGCAAATCCACATGATACTGTGACATACTATATGTATATTTTATGAAAGTTGTAACAAACACCACTGTTTACAAACAACAAATCATACTTTGTGTAACATTAACAAACGTAATTAGTGTTGTCATTTCATAAAAAATGCTTGGTTTCTTAAACTTTTGCACAAGAGCTGATTTTTGCTGATATTTCTCACAATAATTGATAACAGACTGATTTGAACCGTTCTTATCACTTTTGGTCAAACTGTGCCATTGCCTTTCATATTCTTGTGGTCCCATTTGACAACCTGTATTAAGTGTCACTATTACTGTGGTGTTACTATTATTTACCATTGTTAACAAAGGGCCAATGAAAAAATGCATTGTCACTAGAAGCCTGAATGCCATATGTATCTGAGACCATTTGTTTCTGGCTATCTTCCACAGCCAGAGAGCAGCTAGTGAGGCACCGGGCTGATGCCAGAGGTAAACAAGCAGGGGCCACAGACAGTGTTAATCATAGTTTTACTGCTTTTGTGCTCTGGGGTTTGAAAGCAGGGGCTGGAGGAAGTACTCATCTGCCATTTATTAATTTATTTATTTAAGTATTTTTCCTATCACACTGGGGATTCTTTCCACACCATTTGTGCTCTCTGCTGAGCTGTTTTATCCAGGTCCACAACTGTATTAATACAGCAAAGTCCTGCGAAGCACCATCTGCCATAAGCGCAACTAAAATGTGGGTACATCAGCACATTAGGTGAGCCGGACCAAGTGAGCCGTTTCGCAGCCTACTCTTGTACTACATAATTTTATGGGATACTGAGGTGAAAAGGCTCAGGGCGTGAGATATTCTGACTCAAAGGACCACTGAAGGACACAGTGTTAGAGTGCGAAAGAGGGCTTATACTAGCCCTCAGATACATTATCTGCCTACACAATGGATGTGTTAACTGCAGCGGTCTGGAAGAGGGTTTTTGTTGTTCTGGTAAAGACATCTGTAATGCTACAAGCGACTCTTGCATCGTACTCATTTATTTTAAAGCTTTTTCATACAGTTTGGTTAATGTCAAGATTATCTCTAGATTATCTCAGTAAAAGCAGCAGGTAAGTGATAGCACATAAATAGTGTAAAAAAGCCCTAAATCATCTCAAAAGGAAAAATACTTCTGTTACAGCACTGACCAAGGGTTCAGCTAAAGACCATGACAGCAGACCTGCACAATTTACTGTGGTAGTTTATCTAGTAGATAACCGGAGGTTAGGATTTAGGTTAAAAAATTCTGATTTGGTTAGGTTAAAGTTATGACATGGTTAGAAAATTAGTAAAAATTGTTATGGTTATGGTATGTATTCAGTGTGTGTGTGTGCATGATTGTATCTGTTGCTTCTCTAGGAACTTTTTAAAAGAAAAATCATTGACCTTGTCAGGACCAGCAGTCCACATGAACCGAATAATGTTAGGGATAACACTTTGCTTAAGATGCCCAAATGAATGGAAGTCAATGTAGTGGTTGTAAAAGGACAGCTGTACAAACTTGTGTGTGTGTGTTTTGCCCATAAATCAAAATGCAGATCCAGATATTGTTTAACAACATGGCTATTTTGGTACATACATCTACCTGCCAGCATGGTAGCCTGAGATTTACTTGACAAACTGTTTTCCATAATCTGACACTTGACTGGTATTAATGTCATACCCTGATTGTATCACATGATTAATATATGGTCAGTGCACTTATCGTCTCCTTTTACAGCAGCAGTAAGTGTAAGCTCTCCAAACTACAGAAAGATTAGTTGTAAAGGAGCTCAAGCAAATATGGTAGAAGTAGAAATGTACATGCTGATCACACCAAATGCATCAGGAAGTGAGACTGTTCACACACAAAAAAAAATGAAGGCATAGAGTTCTGCAGTAAAGGTGATGTTCTATGACAGCAAGGGATGCTCCGTTTTCTCTGAAATTTAATAAAATAAATGGTGAAATACATTTCATTAATAAAAGTACACTAGAACTCAATCAACTGTATTTACTAGTTTGTTCATTGTCAGCTGTTTAATCACACATTTCCATAGCAGCATGGTGCATTAAAACCAGTAAAGGCTCAGCTTCAACTGATCTCTATGGGACAGCACAGAACAGCATTTTTTACACTGTGGTGAGTGAGACGCTGAGTAAATGCGGCAAGTTCTTTAAAACTATGCAAAAAAAAAGAGTGTATAAAGTGAGCAAGTATAAGCATTTTTCCAGCAGTATTCCATTTATTTTCAGACAGACATAATGCTGAACAATTCTGGCAAAAAAATGAAATCATGTTTTTATTGTCTAGAATGTTACACGTTTTAATAATATACACATTTTTTCCCATTAGGGATGAACAATTTATTTCTAACTGATAACTGACACTCGCTAATTAGTCATTAATGGTGAAACAACATGATTAAAATGTTATTAGTTTTAATGTTATTATGTATACAGCCTGTATTATATTGGTAAATATTTTTTTCCTACTTATAGGTTTACACTTTATGCTGTTTTTGTGAGCTGCTTTAACAGGTGAATTTCCCCACTGTGGGATCAACAACAGACTGATTATTCTTAATCAGTCTCTCTCTCTCTCTCTCTTATAAATGTATTTGCGTCTTTAACAGTTAGATGTCTGAATATGTGCACTGTATACTCTGTTAACTAGTGACATTGATCATCTATCATTGTGTTCAGCATCAGTGCTTTCCTGGTTTTTGTTCAAAAACAGCTTCATGTCCACAGACTGTGACTCAATCTGGTGACAGACTGTTATTTGTGAGACCTGCAGCAGAGACAAGCTGTGGAGGATACTTGCTGAGATCCAGGGTTTTTCTTTTGTCTAACTGTTAAACCAAATGTGTCAGTTGTTTGTTACTGTCTGTTAAACATAGCAACAATTTAAGAATTTTTTTTACATCTTTTTTGTGCTTATCATTAACACAAACTTTCTCAGCTTATTTGCCACTATCTGTAATATCGTTTTCATTTAGAAGTGGTAACTGGTATTTGTAAAGTATGTTTATGACCACCCAAAGCTGTTTTACACTTTAATTTTGCCATTCAAATGTCTTGCCCAGGTACACCACGGCTGCCCATGATATGAGATAAACTACACATGTGACAGAAGATAACAATGTCTTTTTTTTTTAACAATAATTAACAAGAGACATAGTGTATGAGGTACAGTAAGTGATGACATTGTTAACTACAATCAGGACCAGGGGCTTTTGGCTCCTCAGTGGTGGCTCAGTGACACTGAGCTGTATCTGATAAACGTGTATACTGTATAACCGACATAAAGGTCACACAGCTTTAAGCTAATATATATATACAAAAAAAGAAAAACTAACATTCCAACAAAATTTCTCAGAAAGAAAGACTTTGTTTTTCTATTCTTGAAGCAAGTGTTGCAGCAGTGACCCAGGATGCAGCTAAAGACCAAGTTTCAATCTTTTATGAGAGTTGCTCAACCTTTCAGCTTGAGCCAGCATGACAGCAGACCTGCACATGTTTCATACTGTGTAATTTAATGGCCCTAGGCTTGTGATTCAGCCATAGTGTACACAATTGTTTTCACTCCCTCTGTGTGGACTGATGGGGTCTTCACAATTCACCTTTATCTATATCCTGACATGTCATTCCCCAAATGCAAACTTCAGCATTGATTGCCAATACTAGCTATATTATATAGATTCCATAATAAACAATATCAGAACTGGCCTTATATTACAAACATGCTCAGCTGACCCTGTACCTGGCAGTTGTCCACTGGCCGCACAGACTCACCACTTTGAAGTCTTCAGCACTGCACTCCGTGCCTCGATAGTAGCAGGAAAGCAGCATGTCCTTGATGTCATGACCCGTCCGGTCATAGAACTCACGCATGTTGAAGGGGCGGGGCTTATAGTTGTCGAAATTGGCCCTCTCCTTCAGGATTTGCAGGACATTCTCCTCCACCAGGTGTGGATCTCGGATCTCATACCTAGAGATGGGAAAACAAATTTATTCGTAAATGCAATATATAAACATTTAAACTAACTGTTTTGTCATGTTTTTAATTTATTATGTTTGGCATAAAGAAAATATAGCAAGGACTACAGGTTGACTGGTTAATCATTTTATCATTTTAGCCAGTTAACTTGCTCTGACAGTTGAACCTATTGGCATCGGTGGAGCCTGACTCCAATACTGGCTGAAGGCTGTGCTGCCTCCACCGTCATGTGGAGACGCAGATCGGTAGTCTACAATGAGGCTCCCCAGCCATGACTGCTACTGGGTAGTAGCATGCCTGGCACAAATTATAGGCATCGATTTATTTGCTCACTTAAAGGCCAATTTGATTTGCTTTGTGTATATATGTATGAATTCTCCCAATGATTAACAACTAAATCATTATTTTGAAGACAGAATACAAAGATGCAGCCCACTGCTGGACCTGCACATGAGAGCAAGTGAGTGTGATGTTGAGCTTAGAGGTGCATTCACTCACTCACTCACTCATTTTCTACCGCTTTATCCACTAGGGGTCGCGGGCTAACATAGGGCGAGAGGCACATTCATACCTATGGGCAATTTAGAGTGTCCAATTAACCTAGTCCCCAAATCTGCATGTTTTTGGACTGTGGGAGGAAGCCGGAGTACCCGGTGAGAACCCACGCACCACGGGGAGAACATGCAAACTCCTTGCAGAAATTTTGGTTCTTCTGCAAATAAACATGCAGTCTACTAACCAAATGCTTGGTGCTGCTGCATGTTTAGAAAACAGTGTTCAGTTTTTCCTGTCCAGGGTGTACCCCACATTTCACCCTATGTCAGCTGGGATTGGCACCAGCACCCCCTCTGCGACCATCATATGGAGGCAGTAGAGGGGGTGTGAGTGAGTGAGTGAGTAACATTAAGGGGCTATCAGCAAATAAACCAGCTATTGACTTTTAAATGCTTCAAACTCTCATCTGTCTATTGGCATTTAAAAATGTACTATAGTTTGTGTAATTCTGTATTTACTTGAATGCATGTTGGTTAATAGTAGACCTTTAATCTAGGATAAAAATTTCAAAATAAAGAAAAGTAAAAGTAAACAGGGTGCAGCTTTTGCTTGGACTGACAATAAAGTGGACCCTTTTACTAACAATAACATAATTTAAATCTGGCATGCAGAACAACAACTGGCAGAATGAAGGAAAAAAATCCAAACTGAATGAGGCTACAGATGTTAAAGAAAACAAAAGGAAGTGACAACAGCAAAATAATCCAAAACCAAATGGAAAGTTAACCACTTACAACAGAGATCCAAAAATCACACTGAGGAAAAGTAACAACAAAGCTGGCAAGGAGTGGCAGGAGAGTGCAGAATGTAAAGCGAACTGAGAAAACAAGAAACAGGTGTAACTGATACAATACAGGTGAAGGTAATCAACAAACAAGAAACAACAGGAAGTAATACAATCCAAAACAAGACACAAGCATGAATACAAAATAAAATAGGATGTTAGGTCAACAAAATGCACATGGACAAAAAAAACTACAAAATAGGACACCAATCAATGCAGAACCAAAATAAGAGTCTAACCATGGAAGGATAATAAGTACAGGCAAATCTTAAAGTCCAAATAAAAAGTCATAATCATCAGGGGGCCAGGGGCTGTAGGTCATGATAAATACTCACACACAGCAAGAGCAAAATAAGTGAGAATAATGAACCAGATTAAGATGCATCATTACAGAAAGACACAAATACACAGTGAATGTGTCATAGCTTCTCGCAGTGTCTGGTTCTGTCCAAAAAAACAACAGATGAGGGCCAGCAGTATTTCCAAAAGTGTAGTCAATGTCTGGTCTGGATTAAGCTTTTTAAAATGCTCTTTTTAATAGTTTGGCAGACAGACAAGCATTCCAGACAATTTGCTTTAAAATATGAATAAATTATTAAAAGGAGAAAAACATGCATGTTTGTCTTCTAACTGAACCAAATGTACTCCATGCCTACAGTTAGCCATCCCTTACAATATTGTAAACCAGTTGTCTGAAACTGGCAGCTGAACTGTAGCATGCCAGCCACAACAAGTAATGCTGAGTAGGAGAAAACAGCTCATTACTTAGAGGATGTGAATATTTATTTTTACACAATCATGCTAATCAATCTGCCAAATAATTGGAATTAACTGTGGTGGCAGACCGTTTTCACATCGTAAGCATAACAATGCTCATAATGCTGTAATTCAGGCTGAGGATTCTGCAAACTCTGGGAATGCATACAGAAACTAAATGACGTTTAAATCAAAGCAAAACACTTCACTTAGCATCTGCTGCAAAGTGCAATTGGGTATAACCTCTGGGGAAGAAAACACACTTGACTTTCTGTCCTGTTCTGTCTCTTTTTGCTCCTCAGAAAAACACATAAACTAATTGTGCATCCACAGACACCCACCTCAATCACCATACTCACAGAACAGAAATACTGGGGAAGTCATTAATAACGTGTCTGTGCTGACAGCCATCATCAACCTCCAGCACCTGCTCGCAGTCATTCACAGATACAAATTAACCTTAATTAACAAGTGTGGCCCGGCTCTGAGAAACGACAGCCCGTCATTGACCCCCTGCTGAGAGATGGGCCATCAGTGGTACAAGCATCCAAATTATGGAGTGCTAAGATTAAGCAGCACTGACAGACATTTATAAAATTAATTTGTTGGGACACACAGAGTCAGTCATAGTGTATAGGATAGGAGAAGAATGCTAAATGGGTTTTAAATTAAGCAGCGGTGTAGCCATTACTTCCAGTCTCAAGTTAAAGCAATGCAAAGTAGTTTTTGATATCAAATCCTGAATTTGTGTGTAACATAAGAGTGGTGCAGCCATTTTATAAAAGGGTTCATGCATTGCAATACTGTGATAAATTTGGACAGCTCAATTTGCATCTGCAAATTTGAATGTCTTTCCCAACCTGTGGAAACAAAAATTAGAATTGAAAACCACGAGAGACAGAGAGACAAAGGCATACCCTTCTCCTCATAATAAATCTGTGAATGACTTTGTGGATGCTGACAGCAGAGTTATTTCTCATGTATATGGGCTCTATATCAAACCATAATAATAATTTGTGATAAATCCTCATGGGCATTTTTTTTAATTCCACAAGGTCAACCTTTTCCATTGCTCATGAGCAAGATTTTGTCCCTTAATGATGAAAATAAAATAGTTAATTATGCCTTTTGCTAGAATTGCCTTCATATGCAGGTGACATTCATTTTGCAATCAAATTATGTGAAATGTAATATACCTGCAATGAACAGAATAAAATAAATTATTCACCATATCAGACAGTATATGCTGTAACTTGAAAGGAGGATCTATCTATCTATCTATCTATCTATCTATCTATCTATCTATCTATCTATCTATCTATCTATCTATCTATCAACAGTCCACCCCCAAAAACTCTTAAAACAACCATCGGTTGAAGTATTGTTTTAATGTAAGGTGTTTAATGTAAACAGAATTATAAGCAGCAGAAATTATATGGGACAACATACTATAGACAAGATAGGGCAGATGACAATTCCACTCACTGATTCAATACATACTAATAAAAAAATGTTCTTATCAGGCTGTTGTTGAAATCATATCCGGAGGTACATTATGGCTGTGGAGCGTAAATGATTATTGGATGTGTACAGTCTGCCGCCTGCGGTGCAGCTCACTGTGGCCTCTCCCTGCTATACTTCAAATTGATCTGAACATTTTCGGGTTTTGAAAACACATGTCCGATAATAATGAATGTCCCTGTGATAAACATGGAATTTTCCCCTGACTACTTAAAGTAGTCAATAACTGATCTGCCAAACCCACATAGGGGCTGCCTCACAAAACTGTCATGCTTCATTCAACTAAAAAGATACAGCCTGTGGTGATATATATTAGACTTAACTGAATTTTATCCCGAGCTTGTGTCTTATAGGCAACACAAAGCTGCCAGGAGAGCACTTAAGACGCTGCGCTCAGATCTCAGACAGGAGGCTTTAGTCAAAGCACATACAATAACAATAATATGGGTAGACTTTTAATACTACCCTGCCACTGCTCCCTAAAGTAATCATAGCAAACCTGCTACATCGGGGCGGTGGAGTCCAAATTGGATTATGGGCCACAACCACTTTAATTTTCCTGCTAGCAACTTAAACAGATAAAGGAACATCTGTATCACTTTGCAAACTCGTGAGAGGAGTGAGTAAATACAAGCAAATTCTGATTGTAATAAAATATCGCTCCATGGCAGTTCATTTTCATATCGTACTACAATAAGATGGTGTTCCTATACCTCAGGTTGTTCCACAAAAACATTGAACACATCTTGATAAAATATTTGGTAATTATATATTTAAATTTGATAAAATTTCTACACTAAAAAGAATGATGTTTGATGAATGATTTTCAAATGATTTTGGTGACCAAGTTTTGCCAATTACATTTTAATTTTTTATTATTATAATTTATTCTCTTGCACACGTCTGCTATACTGTACTGTACTGAAAAAAGCAGTTTGAAAGAAGCATGTGAGAAATCCACATTGGATGCAACTCTTTGCTTTTATGTTTTCTACATAATTACCTGCCCCCAAGCCCTGTCCTTTCCCGAGCACTTTTTTACACCAGTCAAATCCCAGCAAGAATCTATGACCTTGCGACAGAAAACCTGGTCAAAGTTACCAAGCATTTGATTTCGCAGCACTTCACACACTGCTTATATCACTTATGTGCATGTTTGCAGGCTTAAGCAACACATAAAAGCATGAGAACTGTGTAAGCAGAAGACTCGCTTCTCTGACTTTAATGAGCTGACTCAACACTACTCTGCAGCATACACCACATCACCCAACACCTATTCCAAAATTACAGCTTTTGTTAATCATCATGTAATTGCTTTTCAACAGGCGAAAAATAAAATTGAGCAATTTACCCGTAATTTTCTGCACTAGCGAGTATGACTTCAATCCGCAACAACACAATATGAAAGTGTGTTTTTTTCTTTCTTCTGTTTTTGACCTACAAATAGCTGAAGTGACTAACTTGAAGCTCAGATATGAATTTCATAGCACTTAAAGAAACAACAGACAATTTTCTTGTCCCTTGTAGTTCCCATTTCCTTAAAGACACAGCTGTAGCCAGATACCAGTAAGAACACAGGTTTAGTTTCTTTTTTCATTAAAAGTGATGTTGTTCTGTGTCATAACAAGCACCCCTGTGTAAAAAAAAAAAATAATTATACACACACACAGTATATTGCAATGCAGTTCTTTCAAGACTTAAAGAAGTTTTAACATCATGATGACAAGTTTAAG
Organism: Brachirus orientalis; assembly: GCA_016785285.1. NCBI lineage: Eukaryota > Metazoa > Chordata > Actinopteri > Pleuronectiformes > Soleidae > Brachirus > Brachirus orientalis. Next base: position 2,409,096 of record JAFBJR010019394.1, read on the forward strand.
CAAATAGAGTTCATTTTTAGAACTGCCTGACATCACTAATATCACTGCTTTCTCCTAACATTTTGATGTACACACTCATAGCAACAATTTGTTTTCCTTCTGCAATTGTGATGTCAAGACGTTTACCACTGGATTGTTTCCCATCAATTAAAGTTGAATTTACATCATCTAGGCTGTTCCTGAATCTTCTGGCTTTACCCAAAGTCCTCAACATACAGTACAAGTTTAGCTGTGGACTGTCTAAGAACCACCTTTTAACAAAGGCCTATTAACATTTTAAAACAATGTCAGGTAGTGTACCCATTGTAAAGAATGAAGTGGGGTGGCTCATGTTAGTTAAGAAAGAGGGCAAGAAACAGTGACAGTGAGTGTTAATCAACAGGACAACTCCGTAGCCTAACAAACACTAATTATACAGGGATAAAGACTTGCTCATCACAAGCTTACGAGACTCAACTTAATTGCCTCTGCATGTATTCGCCTGCCTTCATCAAAAGTCAGCTCATTGCAAACTCTCTTGGAGGCAAGTGCCACTGCTTTTATTTTCTGTTGTCTCTCCTTTATTCTGCACTTTTGCCCTTGTGTAATCCGTATCTCTCTTCTTCCAGGAAATCTGCCTGGACCTGCACTAATAAATCCCAGCAGTCCAAGCCTATGTTGATATTTTAATGGTATACCATTACAACTGACATTACAGACATGGAGAAATACAATAAACCCATGTAGGATGTAGGGACGCAGTTTGAAATCTATACCATACAGTACCCGGGGCTTCAGCTTGAAGCAATGGAATCTGTTCCTTTCCCATAAGGTTATAACCTGTAATATGAATGCTTATAGAGCTCATGGAGGACAATACTCGGTATGAAAACAGGAAAATTGGATATATATCATTCTAGCATGTACCAGTCCCCAACCTTGCCCGAAGCTGCAGAGCTATGTTGATCAATATGTTAAAAATATACAGAGTAATGATTTCAAACGCCATTTAGATGTGTTGGTATGTATGAGAGCTAGCTCCATTCATACACTGTCTTCTGCTTTATCCTCCACATAAGGGTTGTGGGTCACTGTGGAGTGGATGGAATTTATATATTTATATATATAGTACGCTGCTAACATCACAATAACCTCGCTGGCTTATAAGAAAGAATTTGAAAGGGTAAAAGTTTCTAAATCAACTGTGGTGAGCGTGTTATGGCTTTATGGCTAAAAGACTAAATGATGAGAGCAGCAACAAATAAGGATGCACAATATCTGATACAGTATATATGCAGTTGCATGCATGTTTTTCCCCTCACCCATCTGCACAGGTCACTGAACCTCTTTTGTAGTGAAATGAAATAATGAAATATTATAGTAGTTGGTGGGTTAGCAAGTATAGACAAGTCAGCTAGTATTGTCAGGAGGTTAGCAGCCTGCCGCTTTAGTCATTAGTCAGATTGGTTTGTCGATATCTGATAATGCATTTCAAAGCCAATATTGGCCCAAACCAATATTGTGCCGATGATAATGTGCATCCCTTACAGTGTCAAGGGATGGAGATGGCAGCTGTAAATCAAATGCACTTCTCTCTGTACTTAGTCAGCAACAGACTTGGAAAAAAAATAATGTACTCATCTACTTCTACAGTACTGTGATATTCGTATCACATGAACTGTAAAATGATGAGCCATGGAATTGTACCTGTGGTATATTCTCCTTCATCATTCTATAAGCACTTATTAGCTCATATTATCCTGCAGGAGTCATATGATCTGAGATGAAATGTGTTCCTTCTCAATTTTCAATCAGCATATTTCATCATGTATTAGGAAAGAATCTCATGTTATTAAATATGGTTTCATACATACAGCATCTTATTTGCAATGTGGACTTCAACTTAAATAATCTAAAGTTTTGCTAACTAACTAACCAACTAACCAACTAACTAACTAACTAACTAACCTGTTCTAATGCTGCTTTCCCAGCAAGTGAGCCTATTTCAGTGGTCTACAACTGCAGGCAATGGCAGGTCTAAAAACACTGCTTAGCAGTCAAGGCAGTCATCAAGGCACTGAGATTCTGTTTTAACTTGTGTTGAGATTCTGTTTTACGTTGAGGTTGAGCAGATCAAATTGCAGGACAGATTAAATTGCGGGACCAAGTAAAGCATGGATATAACTTCCCTTCACAGAACTTTAAAGAATGTGTTTCTGTGTTAAGTCAGCTGATTCAGGGAGTTACTGTTGGTCCTTGATTACTTGTATAAAACTGAGCAAATGCTGGATCGGTTCCTTAATAAGTGCAGCACTATGGACCTATCTGATCCCCAGCTTCTGTTGTGCAGTGGATAAAAATCAAATCCTGAACCAACAACTGTTAAATTATCAGATGGATTTCCTTGAAGAAACCCTTTATCATCTGGGCTGCCACTGTATCTGTTTGGAGTCTGTGGGTTGAATTTGGGTTTGAGTTATTCTGTGACAAAATAAACCAGACTGGGTAACTGAATGTCAAATACACCAGGAGATATACATGTCTTGAAGTAACTTGTTTAGAGGTAGACAATTAATCAGTTGCCTGGTAACTCATCAATTTTTGCATTTTTTAAATTAAAAACATAATGAACATAAGGAAATGTGTTGATAGTTAAACTGTTTGATATCATGGTTCATGTATGTAATATTTACTTTGTACTTAATATTTAGTTTTTCATACATTTCACAAGAGGACCATAAATGATAAATAATTATTTAAAGCTTCAGTGCATAACTTTTGGTGATTATTGTTGTTGATGTTTTTATACTGCCTCTATTTAGTCTTGGTGTGACATCATTTGTATGCTGCGTTCTTTACCTGACAACTGACAAGCACCACTATCAGTGAGGGAGCATTTTATGCGTATACACTGGTAGCACAGAGACAGGAGGCATTTATCTCACAACCTCCTGAATTACCCTTTTTTTTAGCAGTAGAATTCATTTCTGAAACTTTTTATGGGTTCTTTTTTTGTGTTTTCAGTCATCCTCCAACCTTTTTGAAACTGTCTTGCTTTACTAGCGCAATGTCGCCATTGCCTCCAAAACAAATCACCTTGTAAGTGTGGTGCAAAGATGTAGCAGAGGCGATCTAAGCAACTATAAAGAGAACACAGAGATTCCAGGAGCAATCAAAATTGTGTGTGAACTCATTTGGCAACAGTTTGAATGTAACATTTTTGTGACATTTGTTTTGTTTATATTTGTGTCACTCGTTATTTAACAATTAAACCCATGTTGGTGGACCTCTTGTTCATTGGATACCAAATGCACATGTTGAGGGACAGTGGAAAGGACAAACACACACACACCTGCCATTGAGCAAGGCAAGCAGCTCCCCAGCGTGGTACAGGTCGTTGCGGGTCACGCGGCTGAAGCGGAAGGAGTTGAGGTTGCAGAGGGTGATGGACGGGAACTTTAACTTGGGAGCAGCCACCTCGTCCAGCTTGGTCACATGTGGGTACTGGAAGTAAAACTGGACCCGGTCCACGCACACCATGATCAGCACACCCAGGGAGCCCAGGAAGAACAAAATCCACAGGCTGCGCTTGATGCACATCCGCTCATAAGTGAACATGTGCGAGATGCCGTGCAGCGTGGACCTGCTGGCGAAAACTTCAATAGGAGCCGGTTGCTTGAAGTCCAGATCTTCAGACTCCGGTTTGAGATCCATCGTGATTATCTTAGATGAATGTGTGAATGTGGGGCAAGAAAAATAAAGCTTTTTACAGATTAAGTGGACGATTCAATAAAGTGATGAAGGTTAATGTCCACGAGTTCACGCCTTTCGACGCATGTATTTGTCTTGCGGTCTGAAATGTTACGTCACTGACAGCCCGATATTTACCCGGGATATCCTCGGGATGCTGAGACGACAACACAAGGTAAAAGTGCAGGTAGGGAGAGAAGATGTTGCGGCTCAGCTGGGGTCACAGCTCCATCATAAATAACCCGGTACGGAGCGCGCATGGACGGATGCCAACGCTGTCCTCCTCCCCTCCTCGCACACTTCTGTATTATCACCCAGTTGATTTTTATGCCCAGCGCTCTTCAATAAACAAATCCGACACACGCTGTTTAGGTCTGTAAAAACACACACACACACACACTCGAACAGCGACTGAGGAGGGAGACAAGAAGAAGAAGGTACGGTTTGTAAAAGCAAAGCAGCGGTTGTTTCTCTCTGTGTGTCTGGTGCCTCGACTCTCCCTCTCTTCATATGCAAATCCCAACACGTGCAAGAGAGAGAGACAAGAGAGATTTTCTTCCCCTTAAAAAAAAGGCAGTCGATGTCCTGGACGTGATTTCTTCCACAGCTGCATCACAGTGGAGCTGCCTCTGTCACAGAGAGTGGAGCTGCTGCTGCTGCCTCGCTCTGTGCGCCTCTGCTCGCTCGTTTTGCATCCATTCCCTCCTCCAGGTTGACTTGTTTGCCTGCCTCCACAACAATGCAGGGATGATAATTAGCGCACGCCGGCTTTATGTGGATGCCATTTGGTTTGTTCCTCAGTGGCAGTGTTCTGGGAAAATGGGAAGGCTAGAGATTTGAATTCAGAGGAGTGATCCTGCTGGTCAGAGAGCCAGTCACGGTTTGTCCAGATCAATTCAATTCGCCCCAAAAAGGAGAGAAGGGAAGAGAGAGAGAGAGAGAGGATCGGACGACAAGTGTTTTACACTTTACCAACAGAGGAGATAAAGCAATGTTTATAACAATACAGCACTTAAGTAAATTGATAACAATACAATATTAGGAGTATTTATAGTTATACAATATGACCAAAAAAACAACCATCCTGCTTTCAAGTTTGACTTTGTGGCTAACAGGGATGGGATGGTCATGATAAAAAACTCAGTGACTAGATCATGGTGAATTTTTATTACCGGGGAGAAATTAACCTATGAAAATATTTGTGTGAATGACTTGAAAATTGTGCAAAACTAAAAGTGCCACAAGGGGGAGCATCTTTCCAGTCATTCCTCTCCTAAAACACTGAATGTCATGTGTTCTTGTAACGTTACTGGCATGTTTTTGTAAAATGGTCTTCCAGTTTAAAAAGTGCAGCCCAGGATGCGTAGCCTATGATGGAAGTAGCAGTTAACCACAAGCACTTTCCTTGCAGGGATACTTCTCTCTTTACTCCACTTGCATCCTCTCTACTACTGGTGTCCATGTCATACAACTTAATGTCCAAAAATCTGAACTATCCCTTTAATTTGAATATGGGCAAATAAGTCAGTTTCACTTGTTTTATAACATCAGTTAATAATTTCCTGATGGATGTTCCCACTCAGAGGAAAACAGATCAAACATGGCACACTGAGTGGACACCAGCATGAATGACAGCTGGTGCCATCCAATAAGCACACGGTCTGTGAATTTCCACTTTTAAAGACTGACATGGCACCAGGTCAAATCTCAAATCTCAAGACTTCACAACAGGAGTGCGTTTTGCAGCCAGGACACTATGTCCATTTGTCTGTGCTTCATACTTGTGAATATTAGTAGGGCTTGTGTGAGTATTGTGTTTGTCTCTGGCAGAAAAGGCCCTGTAGGGCAAGCGAAGCTAATGTGGTTGCACTAAAGGGCCAACAAAAAGCTTTTCAGGATACAAGAACAATATGGGAACTACAGCTTTGTTCAAAAATAACCTAACTTGCAGAAGATTTAACCAAATCTTTTGGAGGTTTTTGTCATACAGTAATGAATCTTTTTATTCCAAGACCTTTGAGCCAGTTTAGATAATATACATGTCATCTGAGCTACCTAGATAAATGCAAAGAATTCAAGCCACCTGCAGTTTTATTTACTTAACTCCTGTTACTCAAAAACGGTGACAGATTATCATAGAGTTTGAAGGATAATTAAAAATAGTTAATTCACCTTGTTGCATTAAACTTAAGATTCACTAGCATGTATTACTATTACAATTATTTAACCAGTTTATGCACTTATGAATGCCTCCTTTGCTGACAGCAACATGTTACACAGTGTTGACAAATGTAGATGATTGTTTGGTTGATGCACAGTTGAACATTTTTTTGCAATCTTTATTATATAGTTAACAAAGGTTTTTCTGCATTTACACGACTCGTCGCAGTCTCATTTAGAATGATGTTTAATTGTTTAATTTTAAGGCAATTCTCGAAGTAAATTGAATACCCTCCAGACTAAAGCATTTAGTGATAATGGTAAGACCAGAACTTATTTATTTATTTTTTTATTTTGTTTTGCAGGGTTAGGGTTAGATGTTTCTTTGTTAACTCATGGCCTAGCACATTAGCCTTTCATTCTGACATTTTGTGCTCAGTATACTGGTGAGGGAAAATGAAAATGAAAAAGGGCATATTTTCCACAATGCCGATTTCTCGTCAGTATTAACTGCATATCAGTGTAGTTCTGTATAGCAAACCAGATAGTTTCCAACCAGGGGGCACATGGAAGGTATCCATAAGGGCAGGGACAGCACCTACCTATAGAAAGTAAGATATTTGTTAATTTATAGATAGATCATATTTTATATTCTTGTACATCCATAAATATATGAGCACAGTTCAGAAGTTCACCCATGAAATTGTTCATAATGTGACTGTTTGACAAATTGCCATTTGACTGTGACAGTGTGGCAGTTACCTGTGCAGCTTGGATCATGTATTGATCAGCAGTTCTAGGAAGATGAGCCATTCTCTGATCAAGGGAGGTGATGTGAATTCTGGGTAGACACTGTGTCACAAGTGGGCTTGAATTTACAGATATTACATTACATTACATTATATTGCAGCCAAATATCTGCATTTTGATAGCTGAAACTGAGCTGCACACTTAGCCAAATTTAGATTGTATGACAGGTTTCTGTGCCATGGTGATGGACCACTTACATTATTTGGAAATCATGTGTAATGCTCCTGGATGAGATACCTGGATGAATAGGCCTTTTTGTCAAATTTCAGCGCAGCCTTTGCAAGCCCTGTCACTCAGCTCTGTCTAAGCATTCCTGGTGTTCAGCCCTGTTTCTGAATATATTTCCATCCACTGACATAATAAAAGTGGCTCTTGATTCTGAAACACAGTTTGAAAGCTCAGAATTCAAAAATAAATGTTTGATCTTTGGCAGCACTTCCAGTGATCCATGGAAGGGGAACAAAAGGGTTATACTGATATTGAAGTGCAATAAATTGTAAAAATAAATAAATAAATCCATTGCTTTGGGTCACTTTTAAAGATACAAGCATATAATCCTATCAACAAAAGCTTTGCACCCTCTCACTCACTAAACATTCATGTGTGATTCAGCTTTTTTGAATTTTAGTTAGACTAAAACTAACTTTTCAGTGACAGTCGTGGTAACATCATCTGACAGTAATGCAGGTCTTGTCTAACCTAACAATCTTTTGCTGCCTGTCCCTCCTTGAATTCTCTCTTTCTGCATCTTTCTGTGTTCTGCTTGGACATCTTGACCTCACTGCACTCATTTCAGAATGAAAATTATTGGGATTATTAATAAAATCATTGAAAAGTACCATCTGTGGTAATCTTCCTATATATTTACCATTAACTGACAATGACACACTCCAGTGACAATTCAGAATCCTCAGTAACAGGTAACTTTTTGCAGCTGTTGCACAGAGAACCGGGTTTCTGTGTGTGTTCACATCTGTGGTTTTATTTTTGGATGGTACTTGTAGTGGGAACACATTAACACAGGTTCTGCCTCTCCTCTGAATGCAGACTGGCTTTTACACTGGCCAAGGCTACGTGGCGTGCCAACCATCTGAGAGGAAGCTGTCACAGAATACAAATACACTCTGGAGTCCCATCGACAAGTCTCTTTAGTTATCGTTGGGCCCTCAGGGAGCAAGAAGCTTTCTACCCTGATAATTTAAGTCTGTTTCAAGCCCACACCCAGAACCTGCTTCCAAGCAACTGTCACTTTGGCATCAATTTAGAGATGACATCATCAAAAGGATGATAGACAAGATCTCCACAGACAGATGGCCTAAGGTCTATTAATGTGTATCTGCAGACAAATTCTGTATGAACTATCCTAGTGGGCAGTGATCAGTACCAGTCAAGGACATCTGTATTGATAGCTATAATAATAATGATAATAATGCATTTTATGTATAAGCGCCTTTTAAAACACTCAAGGACACTTTGCAGAGACGAAAAGTACAATAAATCAACAGACAAGGACGATATAGAAAACAGAGAAGGGAACAGTGAGACTACACAGAGTATGCTATTTTGAACAGGTGAGTTTTAAGTCTGGATTTAAAGAGAGGAAGAGAGTTGGTGGGAGTCAATTCCAGAGATGGGGAACAGAGTGGCTGAAAGCTCTGTTCCCTTAACCCTAACTATGAAGAGGTAATATTTCTCCATTCATGTGTCCTTTTGTTGTAACTCTACTTTCCTATTTGGGAAAGTGGTCTCCAACTTTTGGCTCTCTCTGTATGTTTCAAGTTCAAATCAAGTCGGTTTACACCTCAGTGGCCCAAACATGATTTTGGGGCAATTGTCTGCAGAACTGATTCAAACACCACATTGCGTTATCAAAAATGAGCAATTTTTTACAAAGGTGAAAGAAAAAAGGCTTCCTTACTTGATTCTCAAGCTTGACTTGTATATGCTCAGTCAGTGTTTGAATTGTGCTTTCTGTACCTGTTAGAGTGGTTGATTGGATCTTAAAACGGGTTGTTCATCTGTGTCTCCAGTTTGCTATTGCTTCAGGTCTCTGCTGTAAGATTGATTCTCCGGCCATGGTAGAAAAGTTTTAGAATCATCATTCACAAACTTTGTGCACCCAGAGCCTCCGGCTTGAGCCAAGATGAGAATCTTGAGCTATTTATATTTGGAGAGCTTGTAATGCGAGACCTTTACACTTATTTTACATTTACTGTGTTGACATTTAAACAAATCAAACACCAGGCATGCAATGAAATGTTTTGGTTAATGTGATGTTGCATGTATTTTGGCTCGCAGGCACATTCTCTTTCACTATTGATATTGCGAATAACAGTGCTCTTATGTACAGTGCTTTATTTGAAAAGCATGATCTTCAATAACAAGGTGCCTTTTGGGCCCATCTAAAAACTCTGATCCGATATAGTCCATTTAGAAACAAATATCATTCTGAACAAAACGGCTGAAAAATGGCCATTCAGATTGGTGTTCATATAAACTTGATCATGACTTCCTGGTTTACTGCTATCATGCATCTGAGGCTTGTATTTGTGGAGAGTTGCACATGTCAAAATATGTCAATTCCGAGGCTTGATGCATGTTTATGTACACAATAATCAGCCCACTTAATTTTTGCACCCATGTGAACGGTGGAATTGTACATTCCAATTGGAATTAATCTTTTCGCACATGTAACCATAGCTACTATGCATAAAGCTAACCACATTCATAACAGGAAATGGCTATCAGGAACCTCATTCTCTCAAAATGCAATAAGTGCCACAAGCAATTAAAACACTATTACACTGATAAACACATATGTACATGTAAATACTGTAAAATAAATTTAATTTTGGTTCAGAATATGAACACATAAGCACATGTGGTTTACAGAAATGCACTGTGGCAACAAATGACCCTGACTTTGCTACATGTACAGAACATTTCATAGTTTAGAAGACAAACCAGTGATTACACAACGTCCTAATCTTTATGAGCATAGCAGGCTGCTCAGAAGTGTTGCTTATTGCATATTTGGTGATGCCTTGTGAGCTCATTAGTGCTACACAGTTTTAAATGATTGGCTATTGTCCACAGCTGAAGCCCCATTAAGGGACAGCAAGTGAATTCCACCAGTCTTCAGCACACTACTTTCTACTGTCCTCGGGAGTGGAAAAGAACATTTAAATTAGCCTTAAGGAGGAATTAATCTTAATGACTTCTATCTATTAACAATTAATTAAATATTCACATGAAAGCCCCAGTCTAGGCCTCACACACCCCCTTTTTGTCTCTTTTTGGAAGTCAAAAAATAAATTGTATTGTGCTACTGCATGAATGAGATATGGACCAAAAAATGACTACTAGTCTATAATATAGCATGCAAGATGTTATTTTTTCATTTTTGTTTTACTGAAAAGAAATCAACAATAATCACTACTTCTACTGGCCATGAAAATAATTTACTTGTCGCCGATTTGCTGATTTGTTTTGTGTGTGAGAGAGACATACAGTATATAGTAAGAAATCTTTGATCGACATTCTGAAATTCCTTTTCTATGATTTATCCAGCAGCTGTTGAGCCACATAGGCACTAATCAATAGCCTGAATTCTCAGCGTTCACTCTGTATGACCAAATGAATTATACAGAACCAAGAAATGAGAAAATACCTTCACTATTAATAGATGAGTATGTATTTTCAGTGGAAAAAATTAGAGGAACTACTTTAATGCACCAGATAAGGGGGAATTACATGAAATTTAGGGTGCAGGATGTTCCCAATATTTTATAGGCAACATAGTAAATATACATGTAACTTAGACCAGGTATAGGTTTGCTGCATTGCAACAAGTCAAAGAATATGCTGCTGTCTCATGACACCTCAAGGCTGGACTATCAATCCAAATCTTCTCAAATGCACCCACAGCCAAGTGTTCTTATTTTACTTAATTACAATGATCATATTCAACGCACACAGTGTTGTATATAACTGTGGCCATTCATTCACTCAGTCACATTTTCAAAATTATTAAGGTCCAGTGTAATTTTCTCCTCTTGAACTGCTGCTCATAATGTAGACAGTAATAAATGCTGAAAGTAATATTGCACAGACACTCTGAGATTACTTTCTCTGTCTCTCTGTGCTTGCAAAAGTCAGCAGTAAAAGGTGATTGACGTAATACTCCATAGATTTGGAAATGATTTGTGAAATGTATTGTTTAAACTCAAATCCTTTTCAGACATTTCCAATCCAATCAGTCCCACATGAATCCATCTCTCTACACGTAAACTTTGATGGTGCACAAATGAATTTAACAATTGAAACAGTGGCACATCAGTTTGCAAATTAACAAGTCACTGTTAATACAGCACTCTTATTCAAACTGACTGACGCTCTCTCTTAAATTGTTCTAATTGACATACTGTACGGTTATTTTCTTCCCTTTCCCTCAGGGGAGTAATTGTGTTGACAGTGAGTGAAAGGTATGAATGTTTCTTGCAATGAATGTGGCTATTTTAATTACATTTCCATGTCACATTGTTATCACTGTCGGTGCTGCTTTTTATAACACTGATGGTTATTTTGTGATTATATGATGATTATTGTTTTTTATACACTAATACCTTTTTTAAGTCATGAAATTTCATCAGCATTTCCAATCAGTACGTGACTATAATTCAACCACTGTCACATGTAGTGTTGATGCAATATGGTAGGCCAGTTTTTAGTCACCTCTCCACCTCCCTCTATCACTCAGCGAGGGGAGCTTAGAGCCGCAGCCTCCTTTTCCACTCCAGTAGAGCCTATCACCACTGCAGCCAAGGGCTAGGCCCCGACAGCATGGCGGCAGCTGAGACCAGGCTAGAAGGGGAACAGGGGAGAGGGAACAGGCAAGCAGCTCGAGGTGAAAGCAGCAGCAGTCGCTGGAGGACATAGATGGATGAAGAGTACAGCACAGGATCAATCAGGCACTCGTAGCCACAGCAGATCATCTTTCTCCAGGAGCATGTTACTGCTGGTGCATCATTTCATCCCTGCCCCCATAAACCACATCACCCCAGCACACTGTATATAGCCCCATTTTGCCATAGATAATGTGTGTGACTGAGTTTAAATATAGATAGATAGATAGATAGATAGATAGATAGATAGATAGATAGATAGATAGATAGATAGATAGATAGATAGATAGATAGATAGATAGATAGATGGTGGTAGTAGGAGGATGCATTGATTGTTTTCACTGTGATATAATGGCAATTAAAGGTTGCAAACACCTCAGTGGATCAGTTTCTCTGCTGTCATCAGGCAGGACACATGGCAGCAGTGATTTCACTTCCTCAGCTACACAAATAGAAGTGTTAATACTGTCGCTCCCTTTGGACTATATGCCGATTAGTGCCATGGTGCGCAGTAATTTAGTGTTGCATATTATATATTTCCTGAAGATTGACCCCACACACTGGTCCTTACACTCTTATAGTCAGAGAGAGACTTTTTTTAGATTTAAGGTTGGATACAGATTTAAAAAGTGCATTTAACTGTGAATCTTCATGTTACTCTTCATGAACTACAGTACACAAACCTTTGAAGATAAACATCTGTTACATTCAAATTAGTGTCAAATGAGTTCACACAGTGTTGATTACGCCTATCAGCTACACAGGACTCACAACATTCCATGCTGTACACAGGAAGTGGTTTACTGTATGTCTCAGTAAATGCTGCATATCGCTAAAAATGAAAACTACTCCCAAGAAAAGAAATTAATACTGTTTAAATAGTAGGTCAGCAGTTTGACATGATAAACTATTCTTGTCCTGCACAGTCACAGAGACAGTCCAGGTCTCTTGCACAACAGTGACCCACAGAGAAAAACAAAGCAAAAGAAAGGAATGCTCACTAAATTACCAGCAAAACCATTTTCTTAAAAGAAAACAGAAGACTCACTTTCAACATATGTTCTGTTGAACCGAAGTCCATTTATACCCATTTATACACTCTGCAGGGTTATTTTTTTTTTAAACCTTTTATTTATTGTCATTCTTCTGGTAATTCAGCTTTTCGTGCTTCTAACTAATTATACAGTATGTAGACACTATATACTCTTATGTCTAACTTATTTCTGATTTCTTTTCTTTTACATTGAATCTGTTGTACGGTATATCATTATGTACACAGTAGTTTTTTTTGGTCATGTCATTGTTAAAGCATTTCCCTTATCAGCTTCATTGGCTGATATGATACTACTGATTACAGCTCGTTATGTTGAATCCAAATGGTGTAAAAAAAGAAAAAAATTAAGGGTGTTCAAATAAACTGAAGGAATATGAAATATCAGTCTCACCAGCTGTCTTCCCTGAGCAGAAAAGCTTCCCTGCTAATATTAATATTAAAACAGTCGTATATTTTTGTGTTAGAACATAATATGTTAGACAGTACACTGGCAGTGTTAGCTTCTTTTAACTGGGGTTGAGATGATTTTTAGCTTTTAGAGTTTTCCAAAAGTTACCCCGAGATAACCCTCCATGAATTTCTATCACACAACTAATCAGTGGATCCCATTAATTTTTTTTAGAACCTCAATTTCCTGCCCATGTGTGTGAGCCATCTTTATGGGAACTTAATCGACTGCTCATTAATGAGAGGAAGCTGTATCATGAACAAACATCTTTAATTAACACATTCCCAGCCCTTCCTGTCTTTGATCTCCTCCCTTGTGATTTATGCCTCTCCTAGAAAAGGTTGGGGTGGCAGAGGATTATTCACAGGGTTCAGAGGGGATGGAGATGCTCCATGCAAAAGAAAAATAGTGAAATTGGGGAGCCTCTGTCGATCAGAACATCTCCCAGTATTAGGACACTCTCCCTGTGTGTCAGGGGGCCAGTCAATGAAGCTATCTTAATAATGCCTGATAGGGCAATAATCCAAAATCCATTAAGTTTTAATGACTTTCTTTGTAATTGAGGACAACTCTATAAAAGATGGACACGCCACAGGCCTTTCCATTGTCCAGAAACCCACTGCTTGAATCAGCACAACCAGTTAAGAACTACAAAATGACTGCCATATAAGTATTTATTATTATTATTATTATTTTAAAGTTCCTCTTGAGTAATCATTTCTTTTGACTGCATCTGACTAAGTAGTGATTCTGTATTATTGTAAGTCTTTACCACCCTCTAGTGTTGGACTGTCATGCTGTCCCGTTTGTCTTATGTACTGAATGAGTTTGAAATGAGTCAAAATACATTTTCATACTGTCCCTAATCAAGTGCTCCGCATTCTATATTCTACATAAAACACGTATTTAATTGTAAGTTAAGAATTGTAAGAGTTTTTTTTAACTGCCTCACTGACTTTTTAAGATGTTTTTGAAAAGCAATTCATTACCATTGTCAATAGACTCAATTAGATGATCAAAATCTGACTGATATCAATTGTTACAATTCATATGATCAAAATAAATAAATAAATAAAATCTCAGCTTATCACTTTTGAGATTAGTACCATAAATGCAATAAATAATCTCCTGAAATAGATGTGGTTGATGTTATTAACCTCCCCAACCCTTTTAAGACATAAGATTCTCTGTGACTCATGTTCTGCAGATGCAGTTCTCAGGCTACGTGTCATTTTTCTGATTCTCAACACTTTCTACTGGTCAAAGCAGGAGGTGTGTGGTAAGAATGTGCGATAACAGTGTGTGAGATGAACCACAGGTGCATATATACCACACAAACTGAAGGTCATTTGCAGGTATAAAAGAAGGAGACAAGCATTTGTTCCTTGCAGAAACATTCAGACACACTGCTGACATGCTCAGGTTTTTGGTGTTGACAAGTCTCGCAGCCTTGGGTAAGACAGCACACACTGCGCTACACAACCATTCATTATTGATCTCTTTCAGTTTTATTTGTTCACTTTGCCTGTGTATTCACTCTCTTGCCATCAACCAGGCAATGGGCAATTTATAGTTTAGTCTACACACAAGAGTTCTAGATTATCCAATCTAACTCACACTGTCCTAATTCTGCATTCCCCAGTAGGTGGAACATAAAAAAATGTTAAGGTTTCCGGGAAACCATAAATTAAACCCACATTTTTCTTTCTTTGCTTATTTTTTGTTACCAGTGCTGGCTGAGCTGGAGCCCCAGCCCAGGTACCTGGAGGACAGCCTTGAAAGGGTTGTGGGAGGTGAGGTAGCCAGACCCAACTCCTGGCCCTGGCAGGTAATCTGTAGCATAGACTTATTGGTTGTTTTTATGTTTTAACTTTTTTTTCCCTGCAGAAAGGTGCGCCACTGTGCCTCTTGAAGCAAAAGTTGAAGATGTTTTATTAAATTCATCTTTTTTTCCTTACTTTCCCCATCTAGATCTCTCTTCAGTACCTATCTGGCAGCAGATACTACCACACATGCGGAGGAACCCTGATTGAGAGAGGCTGGGTTATGACTGCAGCTCACTGTGTAGACAGGTAACATAATGATTAACCAGAGTGCAGACTTTTTCCTTTGCTGAATGCAATTTAGGCACATTGTTGTGCATTTTTTAGTATTTATTTTTATACCGAGACCCAACCAGAAGTTTTTTTTTTATTTGTTTTTTTTTAATATCTAAAGAATGAGGACAGGTCTTGCTTTTCCGTTCCATGTTAGAATGAAAAGTTACAAACCCAGAGACTTTAAAAGACAACAAAAACAACAAGACCAAAGACAAATGGCAAGAAATGCTCTTTTCTGGGAATATTTTAATCTTTTGCATTTGTCACGAGAATTCACAAGGATCTAAATGATGGGTCCTTAGTTATTTGAGTCACAAATATCTAATCAGTGACTGTTAAATAACAATATCCTTCTCTCTCTCTCTCTCTCTCTCTCTCTCTCTCTCTCTCTCTCTCTCTCTCTCTCTTTAACATATTACAGTGCCAGGACATGGCGTGTCGTTCTTGGTGAACATGACCTCAACAGCAACAGTGGCAGAGAGCAGATCATGAGTGTCAGCCGCGTTTACATCCATCCCAGATGGGACTCCAGTAGAGTTGCTAATGGGTGAGGATAATGGCTCTTTAGTCAGAATAATTTCATCAGTGTTAAAAGAGAGTTTTCTGTTTCTTTAAAAGGAGGTTGTCTTAAGTATTAATGGCAATTACAAAACCAATATAGAACTTTTCATCCAGTGCTTGATAATAAGGAAGACAACAAATTAAACAAATGAAATTGATCAGAAGGTCCTGTTAGATATTGTTTAGGCAAAATCAGTTTTACTTTCCGGTTTATTTTAACCTGGTGTCAAGAAGAGTGAGAAAAATACTGCCTGAGGAGTTGAAGCTACACAAAGGATTAAAAGACCTGTGCTATATTCAGGAGCCAGGCTATGAAGAGCCTCAAAGGTGATCAATATGATTCTAAAAATCAGTCCTAAAACAAACAGAGAGAGAGAGAGAGAGAGTGTAAAAGAACGACCTGAAGAGTGTGAAAAGTTTTTCAAGCACAATTTTTTGAAGATAATACATTTCTGTCATTGCTCAAAGATTTTTTTGCAAACATGTTTATTCTAAATTGGTACAGGGTATGAATGTTAACTCAGGGAAGTGGAGTTTTACTCTTGGTTCCTCCTGTTTGATTCACTGATCTCTACACCAGCTATGACATTGCCCTTCTGCGTCTGTCCTCTGAGGCCTCCCTGAACTCCTACGTCCAGCTTGGCTATCTGCCTCCCACTGGCCAGATTCTGCCTCATAACAACCTCTGCTACATCACCGGATGGGGACGCACCTCCAGTGAGTTGATCCCTCTGGTTACCGTTCAGTTTCAATGCCCTGAAATTCATCCTGTCTGACAACCTTTATTCTTCACCATGACTAGCTGGTGGCAGCCTGTCTCCCCAGCTCAAACAGGCCTATCTTCCTCTGGTTGACCACAAGACCTGCACCAGCTCCGGCTGGTGGGGTAGCACTGTCAAGACCAGCATGGTGTGTGCTGGTGGTGGCGCTGAGTCTGGATGCAACGTGAGTATCCACCTACTTGTGAAAATGGAAAAACTCTATCTATGTCTTTATGATTTCATTTAAATGTATTTTACTTGCTATGTTTTAGCACTTTTATGCCAGTGAAGTAGATTTAAGTGAACAGAAGAGCAAGCAACTGTGAAGAATTTAATTCTACAACTCTATGTTCATTTTTCTGTGCACAGCACCAAATCATTTTATCTAAAAATTTAATTATGCATCCTTTAATCTAACTCCTCTCCAGGGTGACTCTGGTGGTCCTCTGAACTGCCTGGTTAATGGAAAATACTATGTCCATGGTATTGCCAGCTTTGTGTCTGGTTTGGGATGCAATGCTCTCAGGAAGCCCACTGTCTTCACCCGCGTTTCTGCTTACATCGAATGGATGGACTCTGTAAGTATGAGGAACATGTACACTTGTGATCATATACAATAAACTATTTAAGACCACCTTATAGTCTAAGAATGTTTATTATGGCATTTACATAACTGATTGAAGCATGTATGACTGCATGAGATGTCTTGATCGATTCATCTCTTCTTTTAGATCATGGCGTAAACAAGAGTCAACCATGCAGCATGACCCAGGCAGAAACCACATTCAACTATGTTTTCAAATACTGTGCTTCTTCACTTGTCTGGTCTCATTTAATACAAATAAACATGATTAAATTGATGTCAGGACATGACTCTTTTTTTCCCCCCCTTATAAGAGCAGTTATTTTTAACAACAGACGTGATGTGTCAACATGTTTCCACACACTATCACAAAGTGATTAAATCTGAGAAAGACAACAGGTGCTTTTCTGGCTATTTACAAGATCAGCAGAGGCTCAAGTCAAGGTCAGCTCATGGTATAAAAGAACTAAATGTGGAAGTGGAAACACAGTAAAGCTTATGACATGCATATGTTTCTGTTGCTCGCTACTTTGACAGCCACAGGTAGGACAATGCAGCACGCCAATTTTTTTTTAGTTACTATGTCCACTGATGCTTTCATGAGTGTCCACTTTTGCCCCAGCGCTGGCTACGTTGGAGCTCCACGTGAGTGACACAGAGAGCAACCCTGCAGAAAGAGTAGTGGGTGGTGTCAATGTTGCTTCTGCCTCCAGTTGGAAATGGCAGGTACAGTATCATATACAGTAGTCAGACAGAACATTAAAAGAAAGATGCACTGCAATCCTGTTCTTTTCAACAATATAAAAACATGTGGCGGGTGAAACCAAATTCTTCAAAGAAATGTTAATCATTTTTAAGATGGTTACTCCTTAGTTACTTAGTACTTAAAAAAAATGATCTTTAAGGAACAATTGGGTAGTAGACATTTCCACTTTCTTGCCATGAGTTTTTATTCCACAACTCATACCTGTCCAAGCAACATCAAAAAAGGAAAGAATGGCACAAAACCTAAAAATGTACCCTTTTCACATGTTTTGAATTAAAAAAAACAAGGAGAAAACAGGGACATATGCCATAATACTATGTACTGCCACTCCATTAAGGAGGTATTATTTATTTAATTATTAGGTTTAACTATACCTTTTGATCACCATCTGTCTATTTGTGTGTACTTTTAACATTTTGTGGGAACTAGACAAAATGTTAAAAGTACACACAAATAGACAGATGGTAAAAGGCTTGGTTTTTGTGGGTAGGGTCAGAATTGGATTTAGGTAAGGGTTAGGCATTTAGTTGTGATGGTTAAGGTTAGGGTAAGTGGCTTGGGAATGCATTATGTCCATAATGTGTCCTCACTAAGATATGAAAACAAGTTTTGTGTGTGTACCTGGTATTCCTTATATTGTGGGAACTTAAATCTTTGTCACATTATGACAAAAATCACGTCCCCATAATGTAAATTACTACATTTTAAAGTGAAGACATGTTGAGGTTCGGGTTAAGTCTCCAGGAAATTAATGAAGGTCAATGTAATGTCCTCTGAAGTCATGGAAACTGTTGGATGTGGATATACCCTGCTGCTCCTCCACATGTGAAGTCCCTAATGGACTTTTTTTTTTACATGAAACTGAATTTAATAATGAGCAAACTTGGGAGGTACTACAAAGTAGAGTTTGGTTCGGATTCAGACAGGATTGTTAATTCCTATGCCCTTTTGACAAAAAGGGCATAGGAATTTCTCACAAAAACTCTTGATTAATGAAAAAGAGCAGCAAAACTATTTTCCAAGATATCCCTCAAAGTATGGACTGTTATAAAGTGGCTGTTACTGTTGTCTTTTTGGGCTAACATCACAAGAAGAGAGTCTGTCTCTGTGGAGCGACCAAGAGAACCATGTCATTAGCAGCTGGAATATAGAACTTTAACATGTAATTTAACTTGAGTATTTCACTTGTTTCATTCATGTATATACTCATAATTTTTTTTAAATGTAACTCAAATGTGTTGTCGCTTGCAACCAAGCTCCTATTGGACGGCACTGGATGTCAAATTGGTGTTCACTAAATTGTGTCATGTTTTATCTGCTATTTTCCTCTAAACGTGAACATAATTTACAAAACTGACAAGAAGATCTGAAACCAGTTACTGAGGCCATTAGCTCCTCAGGAAAATGTATACCAACAATGTAAATGGGAAGTTGGCTCATTTTCCCACAGACTTCTATTATTTTTACAACCACTGGTTTCTCTCTCAGTGGGTGATCAGCATATTCTTACTTCCTGATTAGCCTTACCTGGCAAAACGGAAGACTATTTCCATTTTTATATATTTTTTTCTTTTTCTTTCTTTAAGGAAAATGTGTTTATCTCAGTAGTATATTGTGTGACTCCCGCTCTAGGCTTCTCTCCAGTACTACTTAAATGGATACTATTACCATTTCTGTGGAGGAACACTGATCAGGAAAAGATGGGTCATGACAGCTGCTCACTGTGCGAACAGGTAAGCTACATTTTTGTCAATTATGAACTATTATTCTCATTTGATATGGCAACTATTGTATGTCTACATGAATTTTTTTTTAGACGTCTCATTACATCCACTCAAATACTGCATATGTTTATTTATTTTTTGTTGCCTTTTTCTTGTCATCTGTGGAAACAAATTAACTAATCTAGAGAAATACAGTTTCAGCTCTATTCGTGTGGCCCTCGGTGATCTTGTCCTGAACAGTGCACACAATACAGAGCAATACAGGAACGTCATCCGTGTTTATATTCACCCTTACTGGAACAATGACAGCATCTCCTCTGGGTGAGTCTGTCTGTTGTTGTATTCTAGCATGTGAATACTTCTCCAAGACCACATACAATCAGATGTGTAAACACCTAATTCTTTTAGTTAAATGTGTTTTTCATCTCTTTTTAAAAATACCTTTAACTACATGATAAAATTAAAACTGTAGGACACTGTTGTTTTAGTCACTCAAGCCACTCAATGGTGTAATGTTGTGCGGATTTGGAAATATTGCATTGTGATGAATGAAAGAATTAATTTTTCTTTTTGTATGTATCTATATCTTTCAGTAATGATATTGCCTTGTTGCAATTGTCCTCTGACGTCGTTGTGAACATTTACGTTAGCCCGGCCACTCTGCCTTCTGCTGGTGAGATCCTTCCTGCCAACATCAACTGCTACCTTACTGGCTATGGACGCACTTCCAGTGAGTCAAATACATTCTCAGATTCATAAGTCTGACTGTAAAGTATGACGCAGTTCAGTATATTATACTGTATGATGTTATCCCAGACTCTCTGTGCACATTTGTCTCTTTATATTAGCTGACGGAACCATGTCTAGCTGGATGAAACAGGTCACCCTTCCCATTGTTGACCATGAGACATGCACCAGCTCTGGCTGGTGGGGCAGCACTGTCAAGACCAACATGATCTGTGCTGGAGGAGATGCTCAGTCAGGATGTAATGTGAGTGTCCAAGTATGAGTAATAAAAGAACGCTCATAATTGTACATATGGATCCTTCCTACTACCAGCCAAGAAGGTCTGCTGAACTTACTTGTAAGTACGATAACCATATTTGAATGCTTGCCAGATGCACAATCTCCTTTCACATGTGTCACACCTGATAACACACCTGTTCAAACAAAGATATTCCTGATAATCCACCAGAAAATTCACACCAACATAATTATTTATCCTTTGGCTCAAATTTTAAATCAATATCATGCACCATGTTTCTTGTGTGAATATTGTACTATAGTAATACTATAGTATTGTACTATAGTATAGTAATACTATAGTATTGTATATCTTTTGAGTATTTCACAATCATTACTCACACAATCATCTCTAGGGTTTACAGAGAATGGTCAAAAACAAACAATATCTAGTGAGTGGAAATTGTGTGGGTGAATATGCCTTGTTGATTGTAGGGGTCAGAGGAGAATAGTCAAACTAGTGTGAGATAACATTCCTAACTTCAATAACTTCAATAACTTCAATAACCAGAATCAACGTTGGCTCATCTCTGAGCCAACGTTGAACCTATGTTGAACCTAAGCTGGACTCACATTGAAACTCCCAATAAACAACCAGCAACACATTAAACAAACAATTTTAAAGCTCTGATGAAACACAGAAAAGAGTCATCTGCCAGTAGCCTGGAATGATCGAGCCTCTTATACCAATGTAAACCAATGTGTATGCTCTTTCTTTGTTTAATAGGGTGACTTTGGTGGCCCTCTTAACTGCTATATTAAATCCAGATGGGCTGTTTATGGCATTGCCAGCTTTGTCTCTGGTATGGGATGCAATGCTCCCCAGAAGCCCACTGTCTTCACCCGGGTGTCTGCCTACACAACATGGTTGAACTCGGTCAGTAAAAATATACAGTACATTATTTGGAAAAAGACAGACAAATGGCTCAGCTCTCAGTTTTCACAGTTTTCACAGTTTATCTGTCTAAACCTTTACAAATTAATGCCAGGCCAAAAATCTTGATGTTGAAGTGCAGTTAATTACACAACAAATATATGTATTTTTTTTCCAGGTTATGAACAATCCTTGAAATGGATCGCATGCTCTGTATTGGGCCTGGTGTCCTGCAACCTGTTCAGTCCTTCTGCCAATAAAACTGTCACAAATCAATGTCTGTTTTTTGTGGCCAGAGCCGGCTGACTCTCAGAGGTTTTATGTGGCAATAACACCAGGAACATGTCATGTATTAAAAACCAACATCAGCATCTCAACCCCAGTTTGATGTTGCCCTGCTGACAAACCTGATTCAAATGTCAGCTCATCATCAAGCTCTGTAGAAGCCTTACAATGAACCATTTATTTGAAACAGGTGTGTTGGAAATATCGGTGCGAGGAAATATATGAAACATGCAGAGCAGTGGGTCCCCAGGACCAGGGTTGAGAAACGCTGCTTTAGTATAATACAATACATATTCTAAAACGTCTAAAATAAACCTTTACTAATTCAGAGTGGCATGTGAACATCACATTGCCTCTATTATAGAAACATGATAAATATCCTGACAAGCACACTTTGCATCAAGGCTGTAAGCTGCGGGAATACGAGGATATACTGTGCCTTTGTGTTTTTGACATAATGCAAATTTATTCTAGTTCTGTCAGACTGCTGCCCTAAATAAATGCTGACATTTTGCTGTAGTTTTGTCAGTTTGCAAAATGACAATTTTGTTCTTATTTTTGCACCAAGTGTTTAATAAATAGACCTTTGTAGTGGTGTTTCTTTTTCTGTTGCCATTCTGGTGCTTCTGTGACATTTTATAAGAAAACGGCTGCAGTGAGCACTGAGGCACTACTGGAGGGAACAGCAGATGCATGTAAATAGAGTATCCCACTGACAGTTATGTATGTGTATGTTCTTTTAGTCCAATGATGCTCTTTTCCTCACACCATCTCTTACATTTTATGTGAAATCTGTCCAGTGTTAGAGAATGTAATAGCCTGAAACATAATCATTGTCCATAGATGAGGGTAAAACAAGCTTTGCTGATTCTGTCCCATTGTGAGACTTTGACCAACCATATGCCAGTAATGATTATGAAACCTAAAACTAAGGTTCAAGACTAAAAGAGTTAGACAATAAATGCATTAAACTACTGTACATTTCAATGTACTGTACATTTGAGAGATTGTATCTTTCCTTGCACATCTGATGATAGGAGCTCAGGACAGGGAATATTAATATTGTATAATCGTTTTTTCCAATTTCCAATTCACAAAACTAGTGAGTTCAGCCGGAAGAGCCTGATCATCTTCAAAACAACCGCACACATCCCATAATGAAAGTAATCATCTGTTCACATCTGTTGGAGAAACTGGATATCTAAAATCAGACAAATCATGTTTTCTGGGTCTATTCTGATCTTAAGAACTTCGGAAGCGGGATACACAGTACCTTATGGGAGACATTCAAACACCGTAAGACTATATATTTTTGGAGAAACATTTAATTAATACTGTATATTGCTGGCTATCATATAAATTGCTGGGTATCATAATGGCTATCACAAGAAAGTCCTACCTTAAACACATGGATGGAGATTATGATGGACACTTACAACAGGATAACAGTAGGATAACAGCATGTGTGAACAGAACCTGGAACTATTTTTAAGGCTATAAGGGTGTGGGTGCAGGTAAGGACCAAAAGCGCGGAGGCAGGACTAAAGGTAACCGAAATTTATTTACAAAAAGTACAAACGAAAGGTGAGCCAGGAACTGGAACATGGGGAAACTAAAAAGGGGGAAGACAACAAAAGGCGCTGAGGCTGGCCGGCTGGCGAGGCAGGACTCAGGAGGTCAAAACCAGAAACTAGGAAAAAAAGGAGAAAAGTACACGATTAGAGGGGTGAATGGAAAAACAACAGGCAAAACTTACAGCAGCAACTGGGAGAGGCTATTGACGTGACACAGGTTACCCATGTACTGAATGAGACGCACTGACACCAGGAAGTCACCGTATAAATAGGGAGGAGTTGATATAGATCAGGATCAGCTGTGGTGATTAGTCCCCCTGCCTCACCTGCCAACCAGCCTCCTGAAAAGAAAAGAGCAAAGCACTTCCCCAGGAACACAAGTACAAGAAAAAATAAAACAGGAAATAAAGAAAATAAAGGAGAGGCAATTCAAACCAGACCTGAACATGACAACTATAATGTCTTGTGAGGACAAATGGGTTAACAATGCTGAACCTCATTGGCCAGGTCTGTTTTTTGGAAACCACACAAACAGGTTAATATATTAATGTTTACACAGGTATTTATATTCTGGTAAATATCCTTTTTAGGTTTCCCCACTCTAGACTAATGATATAGATGATAGACTGCAAGCCTCGTGCAAATATCAGGTAATTTGGCTGGATTTAATGTGATGACAGGTCACTCCATAAAAGGAGCATTGCCTGTGCACATTATCAGTTGTCAAAAATTGTTTAACTAATGTTAAAAATGTGGTCGTGAAAAACAAAGGGAAAAAAACCATCAAAGGAAAATCATATATTTAATGTGACAGTAAATCTAGTACAGAGTGGAAAAAAAAATAAATTGCTGTGTCAGTAATTCCAGGAAGTATTCCACTTTAAAGTAGATAACAGTGTGACTGACACAGGTGCACATGAGCTGATGCATGTGCATGCATGCACACGCATCAGCTTGAGTATATAAAAGCACACTGGACACAAGAATCAATTGCAGAAAGCTGCAACACAGTATAGACATGCTCAGGTTCCTTCTGTTGACCTCTCTCGCAGCCCTAGGTAAAAAAAAAAAAAATGAAAACTGAATTTTCCTCTCTTTGATTTTTTTGTCCACAGATTTTGAATACAACATGTCTGACTGTTATTCTCTCTGTGCTTTGCTCAGTGCTGGCTGAGCTGGAGCCCCAGCCCAGGTACCTGGAGGATGACAATGCTGAGGAGAGAGTTGTTGGAGGACAAGTGGCCAGACCCAACTCCTGGCCCTGGCAGGTACAGTGCACTTTGTTTGACTCATCATCAGTGGAGGAGGTATTCAGATCTTGTACTAAAAATAACAATTGCACAATGTGAAAATATTCCAGTGCACCACTCAGCTCACATTTTAGTATGGCAAAAATATACAAATATTATTTTCATGCCTGCGACAGTATAGGAGAGACAAGAAGAGATTTTAGTGACTAAATTTGGGTCAATGCTGCATATTTGTTGACAAGACTGACTGAGTGAATCAGCCCATATACAGTTTATTCTGAATACAAACATAATACAGACATAAAGAAACTAAAAATAAGATGTATATAAATCAGTTTTTCTGGAGCAGAGGTCTGATGTGCTCATGTGTAATAAGGTAACAAATAAAGGATGAATAACCAATTAAGGATAGAATTATTTAATTTAATATTGTTTGTTTGGTGACAAGCAAAATCTCATCTATATCAGCATGCAGCTCCATCATGAATAGATCAACAACTGGGTTGTCTATAATCATACCTCATAAAATTGTCATCTGTAAATGGAAAGAAAGTGGCTACTGTGTTATAATAGTTAACGTGTAAATGCTATTTTGTACAAATGTGAATGATTGGAGTTGTAATGTTCTTTGTTGTTGTTTTATTAGATTTCTCTCCAGTACTCATCTGGCAGCAGCTTTTACCACACTTGTGGAGGAACCCTGATCAGAAGCGGATGGGTGATGACCGCTGCTCACTGTGTGGATCGGTGCGAGTTTTAAGGCATCTCAGAAAAACTCCTGAGTCTAAATATAAAGATATGGGGGAAAAAATGGCACAATTGTGACAGAGCTGTACCTTTACATATATACTTGTCATCGCTTGTCATTATGACTTAAGGGCATAACAAGACCTTTTAGATCAAAATGTTGATGCTTGCATTTCAACTGCCTGTTTCCATGTAAACCGCTGTTTCAGACAAAGGACTTGGCGCGTTGTTCTTGGAGAACATACACTGTACTCCGAGGAAGGCAGAGAACAATATGTAGGTGTGAGCCAGGTCTATCTCCACCCCAGGTGGAACCCTAGCAATGTTGCTGGAGGGTAAGTGATCACAAAACATGCCCTAACCAACTTCTGTACACAAAAATATTGAGCCATATAATGGAACACATGTCTGATGTGCTGTAACAGCCATATTATGTGGATATCTTATTTTGTACATTTGTATAATATTTGTACATTTGTAATACTAAAAATACATATTTTGTTATTGACATATATTTTTCTTCTTTTTGCTGACAAAATGTAGTACTCTGAACAGTCAGCTGAAAGAAAAAAAAACTGTCAATGAATAATTTAAATAGAGTTAAATTCATTATATGGCACCATTTTCTATTCAAAGATGAAAGGATATCTCTTTGTGCTTTATTATTTATTTAGTTATCAGTGAAGGAGGGCATAGTTAATTAATTATAGATCATCTATGAATGCTATGATTAATTATGTGATAAGTGGTTAACCAAGAAAGTAAAAAACAACCTCTAATTCAGAATCTGAATATTTTATAAATCCCTAAGGGAACATTGGGTGCTCTACATGTGCTCCTCCAGAATTAAAATATTACTCGGAATATAAAATAAGGAATAAGATTAAGAAAAGTCAAAATTAGAAACAAATAACATATATATACAGTATGTTTGGCATGAAAGGCAATAATGGCAAGACATGCTGAATGTGTTTAGTAATAGATAGGACCTTTCAAGTTCTATGACAATAAATATGACTGAATAATAAATAGAATGTGTGAATGTTAAATGTGTACAGAAAAACAGGTAAAGTGAACTGAAACAGAAAACTGCTTAAAAATGTATTTATGCAGTTAAAGCCATGCAGTTTAGACAGACAATACTCAGTATATCTCTGAAACAAGGAATAGTTTTAAAGAATTATATGGGTTTACAGGAAAAGATGTAAAGATACTCACTTAATTTCAGAACATGTTTTTAGATAAATATTTTCAGAACTGGTAGTGGGCAAAACTGACTCCTTAGGGAAGTGGTTATCTTATTAAGACACAATATATGGTACCCATGGTAGTGCATGATATATTATAAAATGAATTTTGGTTGCTCCAGTTTGATCCACCATCCTCTCCTTTAGATATGACATTGCCCTGCTGCGTCTGGCCTCTCACGCCAGACTGAACAACTACGTCCAGCTTGGCAGACTCCCTCCTTCTGGTCAGGTCCTGCCTCATAACCACCACTGCTACATATCTGGATGGGGACGCACCCAGAGTAAGTCTGACATAATGATGTAATGTAAAGCTTGTGTACAGTTGTAAGGTAAATACATACAGTGTATGCTGTACACACCATAGTTTCTGTTGTTTCTAGCTGGGGGTCAGCTCTCTTCCCAGTTGAAGCAGGCCTTCCTGCCTATTGTGGACCACAGGACCTGCACCAGTGCTGGGTGGTGGGGCAGCACTGTGAAGGACACCATGGTCTGTGCCGGTGGTGGCGCAGAGTCTGGTTGCCAGGTGAGCAAAATGTGTGGATTTAAAAAGCACATTTAACATCATTTTGTACTTGAGGACACCTCCTCTGGAACCTGACATCCAATTCAGGTTATGCTTTATTTAAGTTATAGACAGTTTATGTAATAACAGTTAATCGATGGTTTTAAGTAATTTCTATACATAATATTATCTCATACAAGGAGACAAGTAAAGGATGTGCTTTGTGAAACATTTATGAAACTTTTAATCATACAGTATATTCAAAAACAGCATTGATTTCTGCAGGGTAAATTCCTCCCAAGTTCGCTTTTGAATCCAGTCACTCTAGTTATGTTCACAACACATGGGATCCCAACTGTAATGGACTGATGACTGATGATTGGATAATAAATTATGTAAACAGACTGGGGAAAACATTGGACAGAAGTTGTTTAAATTCTGTTCCACTTCACCAGGAAAGGTACAAGTGAATATTTGTGCTGAGGCCTGGCAGCTTCCTGTCAAATAATGTATTTTGCAGGACACATGAGGAATTATTTGCATCATCAGCACTGGCGGAGGTCAGTTAAAAATTTCAGCTGCACAAAGTGTTGAGCTAGGAAACTGTACAAACTTTTTGAAAAAATATGTATTAGCTCTGGTCAACGGCCCAGAGATAAAGACATCAGTTGCGCATTCTTAGCCTTAAGGTCTGTATTTTCTTCTAAACCCAGGGTGACTCTGGTGGACCCCTGAACTGCAGTGTCAATGGCCAGTGGGTTGTTCATGGTGTGACCAGCTTTGTGTCCTCCTCTGGCTGCAATTACCCCAAGAGGCCCACCGTCTTTACCCGTGCCTCTGCCTACATCAGCTGGATGAACAACGTCTGTATTTAAAACAAACCCATTAAAATCAGACAATTACATAACTGCAGGATAATCATTACCTGTTCAGTAATTCATTAACTCATAAACTATACATGTTGATCCAGTATTACATCCAGAGACTAATCACAATATGATTTTTTTTCTTTTTTACTTTTCTAGATCATGGGTTAAGAACAATCTCCGTGGAGACAGGAGAAGAAGAGTGTCCCTTTCTGTTCATCTCAGAATAAAATATTCCATAATGTGTGTTTATCTTGACTCATTTTTGTGTGTCTGTTGTGTTTGTTTATGTGACAGACATTGGTTATTTTAAAACACATGCATAACAGGAGGTGAAGTGTAATGTACAGTACGTGTTAAAATAATGCAGAAACCAATTGAATAAATAGTGTTTCATTTAGGGCAATTTGTAAAAGATGAATTCTTGCTATTAGATTTAAAAGCAACAGTTTTTGAACTATTGCTTTTATTTAAACAGCAGAAAAACTGGACTGAGAAACAGAGAGAGGGAGGTTAATGTCATTTGTTACTTCCCCATTAAGTCCAGGGATGATGACTATGTATAACAAACCAAGGGATATTTAAAAAAAAATAAAAGAAAAGCAGGGACGAAATGAACCGTCTATAAAAATTTTATTTACAACAGATAAATTTAAAGCGAGCTGCTCCTAAAGTAGCTGATTGGCCTATGAGAGTGTACTCAAATAGGACTATGTTTACATAAATTTGTGTCTATGTGCTTAAAGTATGAAACAAAAAGGCACATACCAACACTCTAAGTAAGATAACACATCATATTTGCATTTAGCTGTTACTTCAACCGTTCAGCTATTTATTAGACCCTAAATTATTATTAGCTCTCAAACTATCAAAGCAGATCATGTAGGTAATGTTGTGGGTTTAACATTTTAGATGACATTCATCTAGTTGATGTGAGTTTAAATGACATACAATGGGGGTACAGTGCCATCCAGTGGTTGCAGCATCAAATCACTCACTCATTTTCTCCTCCCTCTTCCCTCCTCATGAGGGTTGCATATGGCACTGGTGTCTAATCCCAGTTGACATAGGGTGAAGGGCGGGGTACACCCTGGTCAGGTCACCAGTCCATCTCAGGCCATCTCATCTATGGGCAATTTGGAGTGTCCAGGTGGCCTAATGCCCAAATCTGCAGGAGGAAGCTGGAGAACCCGGAGAAAACCCACGAACACACGGGGAGAACATGCAAACTCCATGCAGAAAGGCCCCTTTTCCCGACCGGAAAACCCAGGTCAACCATATGGCCCACAGTATCACCTGTTTGCCTGTATTACCCATAATAAAAAAAAGGAAAATAAAAAAAGAATGTTAAAATATGCTGGCTATTGTTCTGCATTTATCATTTGAATCTATCATTATTGCTTATTTTCCATTAAAACATATGCAATAGTTATGCAAACCTCTTGCGCTAACAGCATTTAAAACAGTTGAGTAGTGGCCACCTCCTGCTGTTGTGTCTCCATCATGCATTCTTGCTTTCAGGTGATTTAGTGGGTGCTTTTAAATATTAAACAACACATTACAGTTTTAGACCATACATTAATTAATGTAAGAAATTGCCTCTAATCTGTACAGTTCTGGTTGTATGTGTTGCTCTGAGAGATTAATGCATAATTTCAAATGACAGTAAAAATGTATTCAAATACGTTACGTATTGTTACGTTACGTTATGTTACGTTACGTTATGTTACGTATAACAATCATATTTTCCAGAATAAATTAAATATCTATCTGAATATGATTTACTGACAGGACACTTATTATATTTAAAACAATGCTTACCAAATAAATGAATAATATAAATTGTATGATACTATAATACATATAATAACTATTAATACAATTTTAATTAATAATAATAAAAAAAATATCACCCTGATCAAATGAGGAGCAGTAAGAGAATCAATATTTAAAGTATTTAAAGTAAAATTAGGAGTCAAAATTCAATGGAAAAGCAAATTTGTGATTTACAACTAACAGCATGATATTCTGCAGAGGAGGAAATACTTGAGACAAACAAATAAAGACAGTGAAAATACAATCATGAAAAAAAGTTAATTACCGTATGCACTATACTTAAGTCACAATCAATCAGATTAAAGTGTTCAGGATTTAGCATTCTTGATTTGGAAGAGAACAGAAGAGTAATTTGCTTAGTCATTTGCTCATGGCTGTTATTTAAAAATAATAATAATAATATAGAAGACACTGCATCAGTGCATTAAATCTACATTGAGAATAGAGCTGAACCACAACAGAAGACACATGATTGACCATATGGTGCTGGGAGCTAATTAATTAGTGGTCCTATTTAATGTCAGCCAGAGGTGCTGAACAGCTACAGTTAATCACGAAAACAAATGAAGTAAAAACTAATTACAATCGTAAACATCTAAACAAATAATGTAACAAGTGTAAGTCTTTTTCCTCTGTCACTCACAGATGATCTCTTCTTTTTGTAAGATAACACTGTTACAAAACTCCTGAATTATTTTAGTAAAATTAACAGCTTTAATTAAGACACTAGTTAATTTATTTAGTGCAGTGCTGCCAAAACAAGAATTCACAAACTGAATTACAAATATGAAACAGTAAAGCTGTAACTCACACTTGTGAATGTACTGGGCAGTGGAAATGTAATAATGTGCATGAAGGTATTTCCAAAATCAGTATGGTTTGCCTGTTATGTTTTATCCAACCTCACATTTTTCACCATCAAGAATGAGGTTATGTATTTTTCATTTGTCTGTCCATCCGCATGATACAAAAAATAAATAAATAAAATAAAATAAAAATGAACTGGTGTCAATTAAATGTTGTTGAGGGATTAGGTACGACCCAGGAAGAAACTGAAAATTAGATTTTTTTTCCACTCCCTCTAACATTATGATGTTAGATATGATGTTTTTGACCTTTAACAGTGGAGGATCAGTCTACAGTGTGATAATGCCTTTTTTTGCCCTTTTGTCACAGAAATGCATTTTATGGTTTGCCCTTTTGGAACCGATTTATTGTTGCCCCTTGATTAAATAAAACTTGAGAACCACAGACAACAAAAACCATGTAGGGGCATGTAGGGGCAGCACTGCGAAAGTCATAGTCTTTGAGCCCCACGTCCATGGATGAGAGAGCAAACCTGAGGGTTTACCAATGCTTTTATACATTAGAACAAATATAAAAAGCAAAATAAATAAATAAAATAAAAAAAATTGAAAGAAATATACAATACATAAATATACAATATAATGAAAAGAACATGTTTCTGTGGAGTAATATGAATACAGTACAATACATATTTTAGCATTTTTTCTTTATTTTAAGCTAATAAATGTCTGAACACCAACATGAGGGACTATTTCTTTTGCAGTTATTTGGACAAGCCGATTTAGCTTTAGTAGACAGAAATGAGCACATCAATTACTATATAAATTTTAGACAACAAGCAAACACATTTTATCAAATATTTAGTCTAATAAATGTGGCTGTAGATAATTGTTGATAAAGGGGAAAAAAAGAAAGAACAGGATTTTATTGGTTTCTAAAAAAACAAAAAAGTGTTATGTTTTACCAGACAAAAATGATTGCAAAACACTAGCTTATCTTTTACAGATTATCTAAATGTTCAATATGGGTAATTTCTTTCTAGAGAAAAAAAACTAACTCCTTTATTCCAATATTTATCTTCCTGAACTGCATATTTTGACTTTTGGACACTGAAAGGTGTCACTGTAGCTTTAGAAAAATCATTATGGGATTTTTCATGGTTTCTGAAAATGGTTTATTGCACTTGAAGAGAAAAATGAAAACACAGTGTATGAATGCTCAGCACACTGTTGTAAAGAAAAGGCAGAAAATACAAATCTGATGATTAATCCCACCTATATAGCATGGAAAGAGATGTTGACTGACCTCCTTCTCTTTCATGTAGTATCCAATGACAACATTTCTGTCGCCAGTTTCTTTATCTGACTGGAACCTGAGACAGACAAGCACAAGTGGTCGATACCGAAACATCAATAATGCAGCAGGGCAGTGGATGGGAAATCGCTCTTAACTTAGGAGTGTTAAAAGAGGTTATTTAACGTTTTACAGTATCTCTAAATTACTGACAGTGATTTCACGTGGCATGAATCCAACATATTCCTGGCCAGCCATCTTTTTCACAAACTCCATAACCTAAGTGAATAAAGAAGAGAACTTTATGTGCACTGCAGCATCTCAGCAGCCACTGAGAAATGTATGCTATTAAATTCATGGACAGAGAATAAACTATGAGGCACAATACTTACATAGTTAAACTTCTCTGCCTTATTTGAATGCGTCTGGGAAAAAAAAGACACTGGACGTTACATTCATTCAGTTTCCACATTCATAAACATGAAATATGACTTCAGTAAACCTAACTATGGTGTAAAACAGTCTATGAACGTATCAGTGATTGTACAGTATAAATCAACACTTTTTTTTATCAGCAGGTACAGCAAAGGTGAAGATAGGCAGACTTTATGACACAGAGCCCAGACAGAACTAAAGTGTTTCACAAAATTAGTAATTTCACAAAAACTGTAATACTGTATTTTCCATTTGACTGACTTTTATTTGAAGGAGAGTGATTTACTGTATGTGATGAAACCACAGTCATACAAACATAAATACAGAACTAAAGTGTTTCACAAAATTAAAATATTTTTTTTCTTTTCTGGTTTGAATCTGTAAGAAGCGCCATAAAATGTCACATTCCATCACTGAGGTAAGAATTCTATTCCATGTAATAGGAAACTCTGACGTCATGTTAATAACTTGCTGCTGCTACTTTATGACATTTTCTTCATCCTTTGTCTTAATGATCATCACAACAACTGCATTATTCAACAACCTGCAGGCTCTAAACAAAAACCGATTACTGGGCTGAACAAGGTTCCTTATTTAAAACAAGTCACAAAACACTTGTGTTATTTCTACTGTAGCTACAATGTAATCAAAAACATTTTAGTGAAACATAAAACCTTTACAAATTAAACACTAACAAAAAAAAAGTGTGTTACAGTACAAAAAGCCCTTTTTTGTTGTTGAGGCAGACCATTTTTTTTAGCAGTAAAGGCATAGACATTAAAAACCCTGTAAAGCAAATACAGTTTCTTCTCTTCACACATTTTAAATGTGTGAAAACAGTGGCTGAGAAGATGTGGGGTAAAAATACAAACATAGATAACAACACGTTTATCACTGTACAGGAACTTGTAACAACCACTTCATGTGAGTCAGAACAGATTGACAGTGATCCACCATGCGCTCTCAAACAAAGAGGCTACATGGAACACAGCCTTCATTAATTTGATTATTTACTCCTATGTTTTCTTCTGTCTATGACCTGTCAATACGCCAACCATAAACGCTCACTGTCAGAGAACACACGACTGCCAGCAGGAACACAAGGACACAAAGGGCTCATGTAATGTCTGTTTAAGTCTGAGAAATTTATTTTGCCTTGCCAATGAAGAGCCTTTTTTTCCCCAACTAGAAACAGAACTATCCCTTTATTCTGTTTGCAACAATCCAGAAAGCGCTTATAATAATAAAATTTAAAATAACACATTAAAATAATTGCCTATGTCATTTTTTTACAAACATTTTTTTTTTGCCTGAATCATCTCCATTCAACAAAATTGGTTCAGTTTTTTGTGTTTCCTGAAAACACAAAAAACTGAAGCCTAAGCTTAAATGACTTAGGCAATTATTTTAAGAAGGTGTCGATATGGGGGTTCCACAGAACAACTAACCCTTTGTAATACTCTATTTTCCATTTGACTGACTTTTATTGGAAGGAGAGTGATTTACTGTATGTGCTGAACCCACAGTCATACAAACATACATACAAACATACATATAAATACATATGTATGATAAAAATTCACACTTATTTTCATCTTTACACAAGTCTATGTGTTGATTTATTTAATGATTAAACAGTTGTTTTGTCTATAAACATTTAATTGTAAAACAAATAAGAAAAAGGAAAAAAAAAGTAATGAAAAATGTCCATCACAGTTCTCCTGAACAACAGTCAAAACTAATTTTGAATAAAAAAATAAGACCCATACATTCACACAGGATATCAGTGTTATCTAGAGCTTGCTGTACTATTTTTCTGTCCTCGGGATGAGAAATAAAGAGTTTTTGTTGCCCGACTGAGTTGTAACTGGAAGATGGCACCAGCTACATTTCTCTCATTTAATCAAAAATAAACCACATTCAGACCTAATCCATTCACTGAGTGAAGCACCCAGTAAAGAAGCATAACAACTACATAACGTGGCTCAGTATGTAGATATTTTTTCCCCCTTTCTTCCAGAAGACTGACTGCAGGGTTGCGTAAAGCCTTACACGCTGCTTGGTGTCACCTACAGAGTGCCTGGAAGAAAAAGGACCCAAAACCATTTCAGACACAGTCATAACACTCAGTTCCTCACAGACATTTCACTGATGCTAATAAGGAAAGAAATGTTGCAAGTGAAGGACTAACAGGCCAAATACAGTACCTCAATTATAATGATAGTTATAATTGCATCAGAACTGCATCAGTATGACAACATAGCAATGTCCCATTTTTTATTCTGAAAATCTGTGATTGTATTTTCATCAGAAGCTCAAACTCATAGCTGTGCACTTTCAATCACACTGTTTCTAAATCAATCTCAACAACATGGTCCTTTTGAATTATTTAAATTCAACCAAATCTAGTTTAATTGTCATTTTGCTATGCACACAGTAGTAGTGCAAACAAAAACAAAAGCATTCATAAGCATATCAACCGTCCTCGCTGAAATATTCTTAAATTGGCCGCAGAAGCATTTCCAATGTTCTTAGTGCATATAACCTATGAAAGTGCATATACTGTGAGTTAAGTTAAAATTTTAACTTAGAAAATATTAATAAAAGGTGATAACAATATTAATCAATGGTACTTGCATATTTCAATATAATAAAAGTGCTTTAATGTATACAGTTAAAGGGTTATGTGATATGTTCAAAAGCCCCCAAACCTACTGAATGGATCATGTGGTGAGACAATGTTGTTAGAAAACATCTGTAATTTTCACCTCTGGCCATCCACTGTACACAGAGACACGCCCCAGA
The DNA here is from genome assembly GCA_016785285.1 of Brachirus orientalis. NCBI lineage: Eukaryota > Metazoa > Chordata > Actinopteri > Pleuronectiformes > Soleidae > Brachirus > Brachirus orientalis. Next base: position 2,444,242 of record JAFBJR010019394.1, read on the forward strand.
GATCATGGTGGAACTTGGCCAGCTGGGGGATGTAGTGTGCAACCAAGAGCCAGGATAAACACGGAGAACGCAGTGAGAGTCAGATCACACAATTTGAGATGGAAGAGGAGCAGCTCAAACAACCTGCGGCAGAGACGATGTTAATGGAGAACGATTAAGTTGATATATGGATTCAAATGCATCTGGGAAAAACAAACAAACAAACTCAGGAACAGTTAGTGTACATTTTGTTTGGCTTGTGTGTGTATGTGGGAACACATAGTCACATTATGTGGATGTAATGTACAGAAAGGACAAACACTAATGCAAAAGTCAATGTAAACCATTGAGTTTTGCAGTGAGGAGGTTAGAGAGAAGTTATGGTAAGGTTAAAACTAGTGCATGGCTTTTAGATATTAACTAATGTCCATTACATTCAAACCCCTGTCAAATTAGTTCACATAAAGCTCATCAAGCCTATCAGCTCTACACAACTCAAGTCACAACTTAGTGTGTTTCTTGGAGTTTAGAACGAAAATTATCACCAAATCTGATCAATTAAATTCAGACACAGTCCAACACTTTATCCTGTGGTAAAGTGATGTAGGGTGTCTGCAGTCCTTCATAATGTTTCATCTTGTAATTGAATTGGCCATGAATAAAACACCATAAAACAGTTAGTGGAGAGATGCATGCCATGTTTTTTTAAGGAGCAATACTCATACAGAAGCAATTACATGAAAGAGTTGCTATAAAATATCCATGGTTATCTGCCAGCTACATTTCTTCAGCTGAATTTTAATCCATCGCCTCACATGAAAATGTGAAATCACATCTGAATTTCCCAAAAAAAAGCACAAGAAATAAACCATAAGGAAATAAACAGTTTATTAATGTGTGACAGATGAGGTCCAGCAGTTTGACTACACTGACCAATTTGTTTTCAGGTTCAATTTACATATAAGAAAATATAAAAAAAAATGCTTTGTGATAACATTCAAAGGACGTTATGCTGTGTCCACAACAGCATGTGGAACTTAATTAAAACACCACACTTTGTACTCATTCAGTAGAAACCCTGGTTTTCATATTTTCACTTTTCATTGGGTATTTGTGCCACAGTACCAAAAGCATGAACAATGGCTGTGTTCTCTTTGGATTTTTGAAAAAGACATGATATGTGCGTACCAAATCAGGGCCCAGATACTGGAGATGCAAAATGGAGTCCAGCCATGCTTGCTCTTAAACTTAGTCCACCCACTATACCTTCTCACCTGTGGAAAAGATCTCTGTCCATCATCGAAGCATCTCCGTGCAGTCCTTTGTGGTCGGAAGGATGAAGGCCAGTTCTCCTCAGGGCCTGCAAACAGCAGCTAAAACTATAGATGCACTGTTTGTATACAACAGCAGAATTATAGCACGCAGTAATCTGAGGTAAAGTATGAGGTGGGAACTTGCTCTTTTCCCTCTGTGATGGTGAAAAGCACGGTCTCCACTTCGAAACTGTGTCTTTAAATGAGCATTCCTGGTTAAAGGAAGATTAAACTCTTAAACAGCCAAAAGCCATACATTTGTGCCCAATCATTCACCCATTTATTTTATTTACGTATATACAGAAAAAGATTAAAAGTAATACTTCTTTGCTGTAAAGCACCAGTGCTGACCACTGTATCTCAGTGACTGGTTGTGCTGACTGACAAAAGATTTGACCTTTAACCAAAGTTTTTTAAATAATTAATTGATAGATAGATAGATAGATAGATAGATAGATAGATAGATAGATAGATAGATAGATAGATAGATAGATAGATAGATAGATAGATAGATAGATTGCACTTTTTGTTTTTTTAGTTTGTCGGCTAATTGAATGAACGGATGATGCACAGACCCAACTGTGTGCATTTAACTGCAGTTAGAAACACACCATTTTTAATAACAATTCAACAATTGTCAAATCTATAAGTATATAATGTTTATTCACTGCAAGTGCAAACACGTTTTAAGGTATAAAAGAATATCTACTGTTTTAGTTAGGATTTGTTAAGTGTTTTGCTGTTTAAATCAAAACTACATGATTTCTTCAACTTGCTTAGGAGTAAAAATCCATCTTCAATTATCCTCTTATGATTGAAGAGGGGTGCTTTATTTATAGAAGATGCTTTACTGCAATAATCATTCATAGGAAACGTATCAAAATAGCATACATAGCCATTTTCCCCAACCATCAAATACATACAGTATTTACCTCCTTCTTGCCATTCACTAAATGTTATGTAAGCAGCAGCAGCACTTTCATGTGGCAGTTGACATTTGACTGACAGGACAGCTAATGTAAAAACATGTTTGCACAGTGGCAAGAGCAGACAAAATAAACAGTGTTTCTAGGTGCGGCTTTTTTTATTTTAATGATTTTATGCTCCATGGAGGCCACTGTAGTGTCTCACATACACATGGGTAGCTCAGTGGTGGAGCAACCTGTATTTTTGTTGTGGGTTCAGTATCACAGCTCCACGAGTCTACATGCTGATGGAGGAGGAGGAAAAGGCCTCAGAAGAGCAGGATTAACTGATACACTCAAGTCAAGGGACTTTCTCTGAATACAGGTCATCAGATTTTGGCCTGAGTGAACAGTCAACTATTCATTTGACAGTGTTTTATGTTCAGACTGGATTCTTTTTGTGTGTGTCAACCTTTAAGCCTTGAATAGACGAGAACCGTTTTTATCATGGGTTTTAGGCTTTTCTGAACTTGTAAAAAGTGTTCAAAACTAAGCCAGAATAATTTATCCATATTGCTCCTGACAGCTATGCTGGCAGTGAGTGAATGGCAGAACTGTAGTGTAAAGCAGCTTTTAGTGGTCACCAAGATTAGAAAAACACTATATTAATACAAACTGTTTACATATACAGTCTTAAGCATCATGAGGAAGTTGCAGACGGGTTTCAGCTGGTTGCAGTATGAAACTTCACCCCTTTTGATTCATATAAACTGGTACTTTAAGTCTATGAAAGCATTTTGCTTGTTGTGTAGACCACAACTGCAGTCAAGCCAATGGCTTCTCAGATTATTATCTTCATGCTCACCATAATCTGAACCTGTACAGTGTATTACATTTTTTAAAATTAGTTGACTGTTTCCAACATTCAGCATCAGTCTCTGTAGCTAAATAAATTGCCATGCCTCTACATCATTGTAGGTCTCAAAGTTGCTATTGGTTGAAGATGATGCTGATATTTGGTAGCTGAGTAAAGTGATGCAAATTTTTGACTAAAATATAAACATAAAAAATTAACAGTTTAAAATTACATGGATTCACATCGACTAATATATAAATACCAGAACATAAAACATTTTAAAGTCTGGTGAGAGCATCATATCTTGAAAAATAAACACTGGTGTTAAAATGTCTTTAAAGTTAATGTTACTGTGAAATTAATTATTATTTTCTTTAACACTGCCCAAAAGGAATAGCTACGAAGATTAAATATAATAATAAATAAGCCTGAAAATGTATCAAAATGACCAAAAAAGGCTCATATCTTCAAAGTCATCACAATTTAGACGCTCTTTGAGGGACGAGGCAGAACCAGCTTCAGCCCAATGTCAACAACACAGGAAGGCATATAAGAGAGGGGGATCCAGAGAAGCTTGGCATCCCAGCCAGCGCTGTATCTGGTGCGAGGGTAGGCAGCTGTCAGCGCATGCTCCATGCAACTGGTCACTTTTGTGAGATCAGCGTCACACACGGCATTCATGATCAAACGCTGGACCTTGATGTCTGAAACGAAGAAGAAGAAGCCCGGATATTTTTTCCTTTGTCGAGAAATATATGCACTATATTGAGTGTAATGTGTGCCATTTCCACAATCGGGGACAATTTATTGTAGAGGGCAAATATGATTAGCCAGGATGTCCATGTGGGCCTCATAAGGGCAACATTTGTCAGCTCGAAATGACGGGGACATGAACATGCTGGCTGGGGTGCATTTAAAGAACTGTATGTCAATTAAAAAAAAAAAAAAAAAGAAGAATGAAACACTACTAAAATCTATATTTATCAAAAACAGCAAATCTTGAAAGCCACAGCAAAAAAGGACAGTAACATTATGATCAAAAGCAAAAAAAATCAAAATCTAAAACTTTCTTTCTAAAATTCAATCTATTTTTTTTTTTTTTTTGCCCTCTACATTCTTAAAATATTTTTTCAAATATTATTTATTCAAATATTTTTTAAGAAGCTCTTTATACTGTATTTTGGTATTTAACTGTGGTTTAAATGTTCAAAGTATGACTTCCAAAGTCCCATTTGGAATGATATCTTTTACTCAAATTATTCATTCATGTAACAGCCTTTAGTACGTATCGCGACATTTCACATTTCAAACCAATAAATGCTAACTAACTCCTGCATAACAAAGTACTTCAGTTCACTGAAACAATGAGCAGCAGTGTGGTGTAGCATACATACACTTATCCAGATACTTGTCTCCATAGCTGGCCTGGACTTCAGGACTGAGCTGGTTCCACAAGCGATGCAGCTCCCTCTCCAGGGGGTCGAGGCTCGTCACAGCAGTCTTGAAGAACCCTGGCTCAATGATGCAGACGTTGACTCCAAAGTAGTTTATATCTCTCCTGGATACAGAGAAATGTCATGGAGACGGCATAGCTACTTGTTCATATCTTTTATCACAAATAAATCAGTTTGTTTCTAGCAAGTTACTTTTTATAAATGATTAATGAGTTGCAATAAATACTATTATATTAATCATTTATCAGTACTTCCGTTATATGAAAGTAAGTAATTTCAGAGTTTTTTTTGGCCACATTTGTTTTAATTCAAATTTGTCATAAATGTTGGTAACATGTAAATACATGATTTGTGTTCACACATTTTTTCACTGTTAAAGTAAGACATTATTAATAATAATATAATAATTAATAATAAATAATTGAGTCAAAACTTTTACAGGTTTGTCATTATTACTGAAGATTTCCCCATGGGACAATAAAGATTGTGAGGCAAACTATTTAACTGTCTTTTGGTTAACAGAATACTGCAGTGTTCAGAATCCTGGTACTTTAATATGATGCATATCATGTACAAACTAAGTCTAACCTGAGACAGTCGGAGAAAGACTCCACAGCAAACTTAGAGATGCAGTATCCACCTCCGTTTGCAGCCACTCTCCCCAGCACTGATGCCACATTTACTATACGACCACGAGCCTTTTTAACGAGAGGCAGGAAAGTCATCGTCATGGCAATCACTCCATTCATGTTGACTTGAAGCGTACTGTGGAAATCCTCCACTTTCATCCACTCTGAAGGACCCATAGGTAGTGAGCGTCCAGCATTGTTCACAATACCCCAAAGTCCTACAAAGCCAAGTGAGACAAACAGAGAAAAATGATACTGTGTGTTAGAAAAAAATGCCTTAAATAAACAAAAGAGGACACCCTTACCCTTATCGCCAACCTCCTTCTTGGTGAACTCCATTGCTTTCTGGACACTGTCCAGATTGGTCACATCCAGCAGGACTGTCTTTAAATAAGGGCCCGCCACTCTCTTCAGATCATCAGATCCCTTTTCTGTGAGACAACCCGCCAGTACACGGAAACCTTTTCGATCAAGCCTCTTGCAGAGCAAGTTTCCAAACCCAGAGTCGCAGCCCGTCACAAACACATACTTGTCAGTGATTTCCTCAATCTCCAGGCTGTCTCTGTACAGCCACACAAAAATCCACACCACCACACAGGTAGCACCGATGTACAACCAAGCATTTTCCCTGATAGAGAAACAAACAGGGGAATTAATAACAAGAGGAAGACAGATAAAGGAAATATTCTGGATGTGTGTGCTTGAAGCCTTAATGTTGTAGTCCACAGCTGACAGAGTATTGCCTATAAGGACAGTGGTGCAGAAATAATATTTCTTACCCTAAAAGGTTGTAAATGGACTGTGTATCCATGCTGATTCCAGGGTTTCAAGTGGTTTTTGGTGAGCTGGAGGAGTTAGTGCTTGCTGAAAAAAGAAAAATCAAAAGCAAATGTTTTAGGGCCATGGTTCTCAAACTGTGGTACGTGTACCACCAGTGGTACGCGAGCTTCCTCTAGTGGTACACGGAGGAAAATCAGAAATATTGTTCTACTGTATGTGAGTATGTGATCAGAGTGGAGCTGAGGAATTTTGACTGGAGTGCATAGAAAATGAAACAAATATCAAAATAATAATAATTAGTCACCTTAACTCTCGCTCCATCTTAATCTAATTTCACTAGAACAGTGTCTGGAGTATATGTGAGGAAGAGGAGGATGATGAGAGAGCAGATTATCTTATTTACACCACTGTATTTTAACATTGGTGATAATGGTGGTACTTCGAGAGCTCAGTATTTCCTCAGGTGGTACTTGGTATGAAAAGTACCACTGTTTTAGGGTAAAACAAACCTCCAAATCTTGATTTCAGGGAACTGAGTTAAGAAAAAAAAAAAAAAAACACTTTCAGGCATTCCAATAACATAATACCAAACTTGATAATAACATTGATTGGTTTGTTGAATCTTCTTGATGATGATGGGACACAGTACATTTGTTCACTGACGGCCTTGGGTGCTTGTAATACAAAACTGCATTTGGCACATGAGAAATCTTTGGGTAATACTCTTATGAAAGTAAATAAGACAGAAAGGCATTTGTGAAACCCAAGGACGGGAGTTGCATTGTTTTGAAGCATGGATTTAATGCCCGTGACAGAGCTGCTTAAGCTCATTGCTTAAAACCTATTAGTTTTCAGGCTTATTGGTGAGAAAAAGACAAAAATGTCTACGGGTTATACAATATTGCTGTTCAATTAAAACACAAATGATACTGTAAAAATTACAGCCAAGAATATACAGTAAAATTCTGCTTCACAGCATTTGGAAATGCAGGTACTATACATATTGAGCTACATTCACAATAATCAATATTTTTTGATCAGATTTTACTTAAATTAAACAAAACCTTCAACTGCTGTCCGCTTTAAGCTTCTCACATTAGAACAAATTGTTACTTTAAGTAAATACCAGTGCAACACAGAAAATATGAAAACATTCATGTAAAAACAGACCAATGTATGTACCATGCAGACGCATACATTGTTTTAATAATTGGTAATTCAATAGTGAGAGCTCTATGTTTAAATGTGTACAATATATCCTACCTTTTATAACTGTTGAGAAGTGGTGGACCTCCGCAAGTTACCCGTCCTCTTGCCTTTCCCTTTCTGCCTATTCTTCTGTCTTAACTCAGAGAAGTTGGTCACAGAGAGGCTTTATCGCTTTGGTTTATCCCTTAAGACAAAACCACAAATGGTAATCCCCAATCCATAATGTGTGTGTGTGTGTGCTTAAAAGAATGCAGAAAACTAATTTCTATGTCCAGGATTTGAACTCAAATATCAAAGAACTTAATTGAGCTATTCAAACTTCCCACTGTGCATTTCTTTTATGTTGCATCAAGTGCTTTTGTTCAGGCAAGACAAATGTTCTGTAAAGTTCATTACATTAACATTGTAAACATAAATTTGTGATAATCCCAGCACATGTTCCCCTTAAAACCCAAACAATATATGGTGTATTTTCTGTAACGGGCTGTACCCAGCTCCTACAGCAGAAATGTGGGTATGTCGCTAATGGCTTATCTTTATACAGCACTATCCAGATGAATAAAACATTTGTACAGAGACTATGAGTGCGAAGCAAACCTTCTTATTATGGAGCAACACATACCATGCGAAGTATGTCATCGGCTTACTATTCCAAGAGTGAGCAAAAAATTGAAACTATAATTAACTGTCTGCGTAACAGACTTATAATAACGTGTGATCTCAACAGCAATGGGCATCATGATATAATGTCCTTTCACATCACACATTCCTTAAAATGAATGGTCCTGGTAAAATACAGTATCTATCCAGTCATTGTTTATATTGGTTTAGAAATAGCTTTATTGCAAACTGACTGTCATTAGACTGTGGTTGTTATGAGTTAACCATTTGGTGGTGTGTCTTCCACTTTTATGACAGCTATTATCAAACAAGCAAGTCAACACAATCCTTAAAGCATACATTTCTTCACTTTAAAGTCTCCTCTTTAACTCTCTCATTCTTTACTGTATGTGTTTTCTTGCTTAGCAGTCTCTAACAGTACTTTTTCACTTGATTATTATAATACTAACACCCACTCTGGGAATGCTCATCTTGACCAGAAAAATCATTTTTAATTATCCTACTCTAACTTCCGGCTTTTACATTAAATGATGTGCTTCTTGCAACTTCTTCTGTCCTTCATCCTACTTTCTTTGTATATAACCATTGATGTTAAGCCTTATGTATACACTCAGTTTTGTGCAAGAACATAATTATGTCACTTTGTTTATGTCATTTTTATTAAAACATTTGAAAATAAACTGACAACTGGTAACAAAAAATTAAGTAATTAAAATGTCCACTGTCATCACTGTACGCAGGCCTTTGATAAAAAAAAAAAAAAAAAACAAGTATCAGGTGCTGAAAATAAACCTTCAGAAAAATGCTTTCAGGACATACTACAGAAAATGAGAAAGGTTTTAACCTCATGACGTTATATATACAAAACCTTCAGAATTCCATATACATTAAGACCCTCTAGCATCACTGTGAGGTTACTCTGTTAAATAATGTTATTCATCAGTGATGCTCAGGATGAAATAATCCTCAGCCTTGGCACAGTCTGAGAGGAGCACAAAAGAGCAAAGTCATTGGTGCTTGCAGGTGGCTCTGTGTTTCATTCCAGTCTAAACAGTGTCCCTATATACTGTATTTTTTTTCCATTCAATTTATGAGGACGTGGACTGAAGGTGACCCTTGTGTACATACTCCAGAGCTGTGGCAATGGTTCTCATGTCCATCTCAATACTGCGGGCCCAGTTCTCCACATCACCTATTTCCTGTTCAATAAATGCAATAAAAATGCAAAAACAGAATCAGTGGTTGCCTTCTCATACTCTAACAGTCTATAATTCATTTTCAGGGAAAGACAAACTTTAACCTTTCTGAAGCTTCCTTTCACCCTGTGATGATTCAGAATTCTAAGGTGGTCAACAGCATTAATTAATTGCTTTAAGCACCTGTCAAATCCACTCAGATCATAAAAGCTTTGTTGAAACCCTTGCATGCTTTACAAGCAGCAAGATGTATCATGAGATAAAAGATAACTGGATTTGGTTAAATACGCAATATGATAAAAAAAAAAACATTCAATGGCATAACTTAGTATTGCATGAGAGCTTCACACGTAGTGCTCCTAAATATGTCGAATGTTAGACAATGTGGACCCTTTAAAGAATCTACCTTTATACAAAAAGCAGAGACACCTCTGCAGATGGTTTGATGTCTGCATTTGAAAATTTATACAATGTAGAATGTAAGACTCAATCACTCATCTTCTACCACTTTATCCTCCACATGAGGGTCGCAGGGGGGAGCTGGTGCCAATCCCAGCTGACATAGGGTGAAAGGCGGGGTACGCCCTGGACAGGTTGCCAGACCATCGCAGGGCCACATAGAGACAGACAACCATTCACTCTCACATTCACACCTATGGACAATTTAGAGTGTCCCATTTGCCTAATCCCCAAATCTGCATGTTTTTGGACTGTGGAAGGAAGATGGTAAACCTGGAGAAAACCCACACACAAACTAGGTGAACATACAAACTCCATGCAGACATATTAGTACATAACATGGCAATCCCTCTTTTTTAGATAAGGAACTTCATACTACTTTATCTCATTTTGCCTATATTGACCAGGACTTGCTGGCAGATTACATTATAATAAATCTGAATGGGGCCATCCTGGATAAATTAATAATAAATAAAACATAGCAAAGAACTTAGAAATACCTTCCTAATAAAATGCATCATACCTTGAGGGCCTGATTGAAACCCTCCACCATACTGATCCACTGAGCAGTTTGTTTGGAGAACTGGCTCGCCTGCACTTGAAGAGTCTTCACCTCATGGTCGAGCTTACGTTGGTTTACATATGCCTGAGCAACTCTAAAGTAAAGCAGAGAAGCAGAATTTTTATGCATTGAGACACAGAATTGTGTATTAAAATGTACTGTGCATCCCCTAAAACACAAGTTAATTTGCATTTGGTAATCTAAGCCATTAATTTGTATCCTGACATATATTTAGACTAAAGTATTTCATGTAACTACAGGATTTTTGGTCATAATCCCTTTTATACCACAGCAGCACAACAATGGCCATTGCATCCCACTTTTATTCTTTAAGCTGATTGTCTTGGTTGCGTCACAAATTTCACAATTTTAAAGTACTATTTGAGGTTTTCACATTTCACACACCGAAAGAATTTCACACTGCCAGGAATAAAATATTTTATCTTAATGGAGAGATGTGTTGGTCTTGGGCAACTTATAGAGACCAGCTCCACTTAACTCCCTAATGGAGCCATGTAACTACAGTGTATCAGCTATTACCGACATACTGTATATAAGAAGAAGAATATTTTTTAATCAGTTGATTAAAAAAAAAGTATTCTTTATTGTAAGCAGAGTAGTCTCTTTAAAAGAAATTAATATACAGTAGCATCATTAATTAACATGGTGCAGTATTAAAATCATTCTATCTATCTATCTATCTATCTATCTATCTATCTATCTATCTATCTATCTATCTAATTAAACAACATCACACTTCACATTCGTTTGCTGATATTTTCATTATGAGGATTAGGGGTTTCTTTAAGTCGCGTGGTTATCATTGTCAGTGGGTCAATAGATTCCATCACATATCCATATCCTCAGTTATAATGATGATTAAAAAAAAAGAAAAAAAAAGAAAACTACTGATTTTTTTTTTGAATGCAAGGCTTTATGGTCATTGCACCACACAGTACAATGAGGCTTGCTGGTTAACACCCAAAAAATTATAGATACATGCATGCACACACAGTCATTCACATCGAAAAAGTAATACAACAGAGCAATCAGTGTCACTTCCATACCCAACGTTGAGGTGGTCCACCAGAGCCTCTGTCAGACTGGTGGCTGCTGAAATGGCATCACGCCTACGCCTTTCTGTACATGGATCGAAATCCCAACGAAAACATAAATAATCAAATGTTGTTGACATACAGTACATGTGATACATAGCTTTGCTTGTAGCACCGGTTAGCATCGCAGCTAGTCGACAGCACCGATTCACTCACCCTGCAGCTCTTTCCGCTCATTTTGCTTCGCCTGGTGCTCCTTCAGTAGACGAGACAACATCCTAAGTGGTCGTTGAGGCTGTATTTCTAAAGTTCTTTCTCAATGGGCTATCTAAATAACATGATATTAATACGCCGAGTTAGTAGCGAAGCTAACTGCAAACAAACGTAGCTTCATCACGAGACCAAACTCGAGAATGTCACATGTGGGCGTGTCCAAACATGGCGCTATCTGTCACCATCTTCATAAGCATCACTGCTGTAATGTAATAATAAATGTATTATGAAGTGCAGAAAAGAAATCACACTACGCCATGCCATTTATTTATTTTTGAATGTTTGTCTGTTAAATTAAATGACAATTCCTACCGTTTAAGCTAAAAAATAGAAAAAATAATAAAATACAAAAAAGTATAAATTTGCCAAACTAAAAAAATAATGCGATAATACAATAAAATGCGCACCACAAGTAGGTATATTTCCATGCAAAACGTCTTACAGATATTGCTTTATTATATAGTATCCTATGATATAATAACAACAATAATAATAATAACAATATTACTAACAATTAGTATTGTTGTTATTAATACATATTCACTTTAATATTATTCATGGCTTTTTTTGCAAAACATTTTAGTGATGTTGATTATTGTGCGGTTTTATTTTGAAAAACTTTCACGGGAAATGTGGTGCCATCCTAGCTAACAGGCTAACGGAACACGGGGCAGTGTTGATGACTTCAGGCGGCTACCTGTCAACGTAATAGGTGTCGCTGAATCTAAGGTCTGCGTGGTTCTTTGTCACCTGCTTACATCAGGTACGCACATGTCGTTGTTCATTGTGCGATAATTTATAAGTTCCTCGAACGATCGATCAAACAAGCTGAAGGAGCCGGCTGCTGTTAGCATCACTAATGTTAGTTGATGCTAGAGCTTCGGTGTTCAGTACGACGGCACGTAAAGTTACACCTTGTGGTGGAACTTCTCAATTTCTGCGTAAATCCTCAGGAACTATAATAGCCAGGAATACACCTGAAAATACCACTTGGAAAAAAGATGATTTAAAGTTGTCTTGACTAGTAATCTCCTGGCTAACCCTCCTGCTGACGTAGCCAAAGCACGACGGACTGCCTTAATGTTGAATATTACATTTTATGTTGCTTTTTGATCTATATTCTTCTATAGCTACGTGAATGTAACCGACTCCCTATCATTAAAAAGCTAGTTTTACTATTCTGTGTCAAATGATATGTTATAGGATATATGAGAGTAGAAAGGAAGGCTTAGTGAGACTTAATTTTGCCAGGTTACGGAAGGGATTTTCTGTTATGGAAGACACTTAACTGAAGACCAGACCAACTGTTAAAATCAACAAGCTGTGACAGCAATATTTAAATAATGTTGCTGTAAAGTGACACTAATAGCAGTATAAATTATTTTTGCAATATTTTCCACCCCTGTTCAAATGATAAAACAATGAGCCCACTGGAATCCCATAAAACACAATAATCAGTCAAAAGTTTGGACACACGTATTCATTTAATTTGGTCAAAAGGTGTGTCCAAACTTTTGACTGATAGTGTATGTTTTTTTTAATGGGATTATTGTGTTTTATGGGATTCCGGTGGGCTCATTGTTTTATCACTTGAACCTGGAGTGCTTCATTTCGTTAGTAGTGGTGTTTAACAGGAATTTCCATCCATAATTTGTATTAACTTCTAAATTTAAGCATTCATATGCTCTCATTTAAATCAATTAGTTAGTTTAGTTGGTTAGTGGTGGCAATAGTAATTTACAACACTATTGGCAGTAATTTTGTGTTTTGTTTTTATTTTTAGGATTTAATCATTGCTTCCTCTCTTCCCCTGAAATCCTTGATTCACCTGTGTCATACATGCTTGTTTGTTCTTGGAGTTTTAAGACATTAAAGGCAGTAATATTGCATGACTGTCTTATTTTTCTTCTTCCAACACGTTCCCTCTTTCTATCAATCCATCTTAACATCCACTAATTCCAGCATTTGTATGTGCATGTGCCAGAAAATGGCAATAAAGACCTTTTAATGCTTGAATCTTTTAAAATATACATAGTTTCCATTAAATGATTATGGAGATGAGTAGGCAGAGACTGGAGTATCCAAAGGTAGAGGAAAAGGACTCACTGAGGTGGTGCTGTTAAGCTTGTTTCTTATTTCATTGTGCGTGTGTTTTTCATATCTCTGGTCTTGTTGTCCTTTAATGTCTTGCACTATGCTACAATGCAAATTTCCCTGCTTGGAGACAAATCAAGTTGAACTTGAACTTGAAAAGTAAAAAATATGCAACATTATGGGGTCCACTGTCAACTGTGGTAAAAACAAACAAACAAGTTAGTTTGAATCTTTCCTCTTCATCTTAATATCTCAGATTCCTGCAAGAGTCAGAGCCATTTGTGTTGGTTAAGACTCATTTGTATTGGTTAAGACTCTCCTCTTATTCCATAGTTGGCATTGTATTTAAAACCAAATTGTTGTTTCCAGTACCTCACTGCCACTGATACTTTAATTAGGTTACTTACCTTCATGGGAAGTCCCATGTTTACATTTGATGCACCCTTTTGCAGTTGCTGCAGTCTAAGGCAGCTGGGTAATGGACGAGTCATGAAGGCCCAATTGCAAGTCACAGGTAAGTTTATTATTAAAAGATTTGTTTGTCGATCAACAAAATTGAGAAAAGAATTGCTACAAAGTGATGGCAGTTTTGTTTTGGGTCATGTTTGATTTTGGTCATGGGAGCCTGCAGGTTATGGGTAGATAAGTTCTTGAAGAAAAGAGTCTGAAGGAGAACTCTTACAGTTATTGTGTTCAGCATTGGGAGGAAAGAGTGATAGAAATATGACCATTCATATGGTAATTGTTTGAGCTCGTAGCATCTTAACTAAATGCATTCAGTAAGATCCACTAAACGTTGCACTGTTTTGACAGCTTATTAGGTACATTTTAGTACTTTTTAAGAATAATGCTGTCTAAAACAACAGTTGTTCAATAAAGACTAACTTCATCCATCAATAGTCTACTGCTTTATCACAGCAATTCACACTCACACTTATGGTCCAATTAACATAATCTGCATGGTTTTGGACTGTGGGCGTAAGATGGTATACCCAGCGAAAACTGACACACACAGGAAGCACATTAAATTTCCACACAGGGAGACCCTCAGTTGAACTAGGATCCAAACGGGTGACCTTCTTGCTGTGAGGCAACAATGCTTAGCCACTGTACCACTGCCAACCCTACACTAACTTTGTTGAGCACAAAATGTTCACTTTTTCATATTATATATTATTTGTTGCTGGTTTTTCCTAGTGCTTTCGGCCAGGCTGAAGGAAAACAAAAAGAACTGGTTTGGACCCAGTCCTTATGTGGAGGTAGCTGTGGATGGCCAGTCAAAAAGAACAGAGAAGTGTAACAACACGCACAGTCCAAAATGGAAGCAGGCACTTACAGTGTAAGTCAACTCTTGTGATTGTGGTAGGAGAAGAAGCAGGTGGAAACAAATAGCTGATTTGTTACTCTATGCTGTGTTTGTTCAAAATTCAGATATTATTTTTCCACCTTGATATCTGAAGCATGATATCTGAATAAAAGGGGTGAACCTACATAATCAATGCATCTGACACTACTTTTTGATGACTGTTTTGTCTGTACCATTAAATAGGACTTAGTGTGTATAAAAATTTGAATAACCGTTAAGTAAAACTAATGACCCAGACTGCATCAAATTTGAAATGCTTTAGCTTTATCCCACCTTAGAACTCAGAAGTGACGTATTTTTTGAAGACGTATCAGTCAGCAATGATGCCAAACAAGGAAAAGCTTATAAACCCTCAAATTTTCTTACTTTCCTAAAGAATTGTGACACCTGTCAGCAAGCTCATCTTTCGTGTTTGGAGCCACCAGACTCTGAAGGCAGACATTCTGTTAGGAATGGCCACTCTGGAGATCCTTGAGACCCTCAAAAGCAATGACCTGAAATGTGAGTTCACATTACTTTCTATGCACTATTTTTTCCATTTGCTGGCATTAGATAAGTAAGATCTTGTCTGGATGGCCATGTTTGTTAAGGTTCTGAGTCATCCAGGTCAAAGTCATCTTCAGGAGTAAGCTGAACTAAATACTAACTACTGAAGATCAGAGAGGATGTTTCCCACAGAACATTAGGAGGCAGTGGGAGGAAATACCTCCCATTCTATGTAGGAGGAAATACCTCCCACAGTATGGCTTAGTTATTTCCCTTGTAATCTTGCTGTCAGTGTCTGTTCAGCAGCAGGTTGTAACCAGCAGATGCACACACTTGTTATATGGAGTATAAGAGTTTATACTCTATATGGCTGTACTGTATTTGTTATGGGATTGCTTTATTTGACTTTGATAAGCTTAACAACTTTTACCAGGATAGAGGCCTCACCTAAGCTTTTGACCATGTGTATTTCTAAATTAAACTGAATGGCTCACACCCTGCGGACCTTGTCAACATAGGTATACCATGTGACATACTGTGCAAGCCTTGTCCATATTCATTGCTACAGTGGTTTCGAACAAGTTTCTTCATGCTTCCCTTGTTGAAGGGGTCTTCTGCACATACACAGTTTGGAAATTTTGGCTGTTTTTTTTTTGAGAGAGAATAATGAGAATTGCATTAGGTGCATTGTTGACTCATGTGCTCATATGTTCAACATGTTGACTGTGTTTCCTTACTAGTGTGTGAGGTGGTGCAGACACTGCAGTTGTGTTCTGACAGAGACCCCCAGGATGTTGTAGGTGACCTGTCAGTCTGTCTGGATGGGATGCAGGTGGATCCTGAATCTTTCGCCCCCACAGTGAGAGATTATGGTAATGAATGAATAAGGAACCACCCAGAGTTTGACTATGTGGTTGAACACAGTTAGGAATAGATCATTAATCATCAAGAACTTAGATGTTTTAAAAAGTACTGTGAGATTCCTCCTGTCTCATTGGTAATAAGGTTTTTAGTCATCAAAGTTTTACAACTATTAAAAAAAAATTAAATAATTTCTTTATTGATTTTGCCTTTGGTTGCTAATCAGTGGTAATAATTGTCCATCATTTATGAATTTAAATGTAAAGTTGGTGAGATGTTGGAAAAAACACTAGATGATGCTGCAGCAGTGAGTAATTAGGTGAGATTGAGATACACGTCTTAGTGGGCTGTGTGTGGCAACTTTGACCTATTAACTCTGACTGACACTTGCGGGTAACATAAGCAGTGTACCACAACAAACAAACCAGGAGGATAAGTGTGAGTTAACCTTCTGCTCGTGGTTTTATTAAGATAAGATAAACAGATGTGTAATTCCCCTACAGAATAATACATTGAAAAAAATAAACAGGAGCATCAGATGTCCCAGTTCATTGCTGCAAGTAAATCTAAAGTTGATGGGGCACTGTAAAAGCCCTTTTTACGCCACCATTAGATAACATGCTGGCAATCTGGCCCTAATAAAATGGCTAAATTTTTTTATGTCACATTTATGTCACAGACCACAGACAAATATGTTTACAACTGTAAAATGTTGCTTTTATGACAAGTCTGGATCACACCTATTACCCAAATACAATGTATTATCAAAGCATCTTCGTCCATACCAACTGCTCTCAGTGGATTTACAATATTCAGATACAAAATGAATATGGAATATGTATGGTTAGATTTCTGCATTTTTATTCAAAATATTCATACCAGTATTTGCCTCAGAATTTGTGTCTTTTGAACCCTGGTTATTGAACAATGTACAAATTCTTGGTGTTACAGTTAATCCTGCCAATAGGCTGTAGTTTTAGCATCCTGAATATTTTTTCTTTCATTTTCTGTCATTTAGCTGCTGTTTCAAATGGGAATGTGGAAGAAAATGGTGACACTGGAAAGAGGTTTAAACATACTTTTCATTGTCAACCTATACATGTTTTGTGCATTTGTTTTGTAATACAAAACCACATGGTCTTAAATATCATATGCTAACGTTTGAGTACATAATAAATACGCTATATCTGCTTATTGACATAAATGTTAATTTTCACATGAATCTTCACAGGTCAAGCATAGACACATCTCTCTCCAGTGACTCAGATGAGTGGGTCATTGTACCTGTCAACGATTCAGCTCCTTTTTCCCAGTCCCCAATTGGCTCCAATGCCTCACATCCCCCCAGACAAGCCGGACCTTCTCCTCCTCCTCCAACGCCTCAGAGACCTGCCGCCTCACCAAGTACGGAAAACATGAACTATCAAAGTGACATCAGAAACGTAACAATATATTAGGTCACACACAGTTTGACATTCTGGTTATACCAGGCTTTTAACATCCTTACATACCATAGAAGATACACAGTCTGTCCCTAATTTAGGAAATTACTTTTTTACTGGTAGGAAACTTGGACTAACATGCCAACATAAGTCTTCTAATTACTCTTATTAATATTATTAATTATTAATAAAGACAATCAGGTAGGTAGAGCAAGTTTACTGTACAGGGAACGCTGTTACACAAGTCAGAAGGTATTGTAAATCTTAAGATCATACCTAATGAAGCATCTATTAGTCAAAGATAATTGTCTGAGGCATTTGTATCTATTAACATGAAAACTATTTAGCTTCCTTAGGAAAAAAAAGTTTTTAACTGATGTCCTCAAAACTTTGGCTGTTATTGTTGCTCCTTTCCAAAGGCTCCTCCAGCAGTTCTTCTCCTAGCGAGCTGAGTGAAGGCCCAGCCTCTGATGGCTCCTGTCCGATATCTGCCAGTGGATGTTCCGATCACCCGGGTGAAACCAGGATTGCAGCCAGAAGTTCTTCGCAGATAGCATGTGGTCCCAAACCAGGTCCCTCTACCCCAGCAGCTCTGGCTACAGCAACTTCAAGAGTCACACCCATGAACAATACTCCTTTGCCACCAGGGTAGGGCTGGGCATAAAATCACCCAGATATAGAAATGTCATATTCAGACAATTATATGTTTCCACAATGTAGCAAATTTTTGGTAAAATTTCTCATGAATGTAAATTTTACCATGTAAATTGGAACTATGTCTTGTCAAATGTAAGATATACTGTATCTGTAGGTTATAACTCATCATCTCACCACTCACCATCCTCATGATTATTCGCCACATCTCAGTGAATAACCCCCTTTAATGTCTGAGTCTGACTCTGGGCTTTGTTTTGAACAATTGACTGCACCTCTTGTCTTCTGTACCCATCAGTAGACTGTGAAGGTGGTAAAAGAGGCTAGTGATTTGAGAAGCTGAGAAGCTTCTTGCCTCATAGCAAGAAGTTCATCAGTTCAGATCCTGGTTTCGACTGAGGGCTTTTATGCATACTCTGCCGATGTTTTTGGGTTCTCTCCCATAGTCCAAAAACATGCAGTTTGGTGATCAGGTTACTTGGGCACTCTAAATTGATCGTAGGCATGAGAGTGAATGGTTGTTTTTCTCTGTATATTGTCCCTGCAATGGACTGACAACCTTTAACTCTGTATCAGCTGAGATTGGCTCCAGTCCCCTCCTTGAAACCCTCCTTAAAATTTGTAGGTTTTCAGATACAGAGTGTATTTGCAGATGTTTGTTTGCTCTCGGTCACCTTTCAAAACCTTTCTTCTGTGCTTGCTCAATTCTGCTGACTGCAGGTGGGAACAAAGGGTGGACCAAAATGGTCGGGTGTACTATGTGGATCATATTGAGAAGAGGACAACCTGGGAGAGGCCCGAGCCGCTTCCTACAGGGTACCAAAACCCTTTTTTATATTTTTTTTACCCTCAGTACTACCATTATTCTTGAATTTTTCTGTTGGATTATGCAATTTTAATGACATGAAAAAATGTGGTTACAGTTCTTGAAGACATTGATATGTGTATTTTTTTTTTGGTAGATAGATGCATTGTGAAATCAACTCTGACAATTTCTCTATTTTCTGCAGGTGGGAGCGCAGGGTGGACCCAATGGGTAGGGTGTACTATGTCGACCACATAACTAGAACTACAACATGGCAGCGTCCCACACAGGAGTCAGTGCGTAACTATGAGGAGTGGCAGAACCAGCGCAGCCAGCTTCAGGGAGCGATGCAGCAGTTTAACCAGAGGTTCATCTACGGGGTGAGAGCAGTCACATTCTAACAGGATTAGCTATTCTCATTGTGTACAAAATTGTTTGAAGTTTTTTCACCAATATTTGCATTAGTTGTAGAATTAAGTGGATGAGTTTAAAAGCCTGCATAGACACTGTATTCCCTTGATAAACCTACACAAAATGCTTCAAATTAAACTTTCCTGATATGGGCAGAAGTTTTCTGGGTCCATTTATTTTACGAAGGGTGAGCATAAAGCATAAGATATATTGATTATACCTTTATTAAAAAAAAAATAGGCATCCTCTAAATATCATCTTAGGGCCCTAAAAGATAAAACTACTGCTCTTACCTTAGAGTAAGAACAAATGTCAAAATGCACCCACTCTGTCCTTTTTCTGCATCATGGTTTTATTAAAGGCAGTTTTTCTTGGATGTAATAAACTGTTGTCCTGTTCTCTCTTCTGCTCAGCTCCAAGACCAGTTTACAGCTATAGCCAATAAAGAGTTTGACCCGATGGGACCACTGCCACATGGTTGGGGTAAATATCACTGAGCATTAGACGTTTAGTTTAGATATAGTCACTGAAATGAAACAAAAAAAGTGGTTGCTAATGCAAGGCTTAGTAGACATTTATGAAAAGCATTTAAAACTGTTTTTGTTGTCAGAAAAGAGAACAGATACCAATGGCAGGGTGTATTTTGTTCATCATCCAACTCGGACAACACAGTGGGAGGACCCCAGGAGGCAAGGGTAAATGTGTGTGTGTGTGCTTGCACGTTCTTGCAATTATTTGACTTTCGGCTCGATCATGCTAATAGAATAATGAAAAGCTTTGTCATTTGGTCACTTCATGGTTGTGCAGTTTAAGTGGCAAGTAATATTTCCTTATTTGTACTTTCACTTTACCGCCTAAGAGTGGCACTAATCTGTCATCATCTGTGAAGAAGTATTAACAGATTTACTGTTTAGTCTGTTTTTACCACTTGCTACCTGCAAAACAGCAGCGCTACATTAATGATAACAGCACTTCCACCCTGAGCATGAAGCCAGAGGCAAAATAGCTGCATGTCAGTTTGTTGGTTGTGGGGAAAACTGTTGAAACATTACAGCAGTTGGACTCAAACACACAAAATTATCCTGGCAGTTATAAAAATGAAGAATTTAAAAAAATTAACAAGGTTTTTTAAAGACATTCATCTGTTTTAAATATCTTTCAAATGATTTTGAAAAGAATAATTTCTCTACACTGTACTTATACTGAATCATAAGTCTAATGATTCACTGAGTAACTATTACTAATGAAGTTATGGGTGCAAAAAGGAAACACTGAACTGTTAGGCAATGTATTGGAATACGTGCTTTATATATCTCAAGGGCATATTTATTCTATTTTTACTTCTGTAATTAATATTCCTGTATATTTAATTATAAATAATTTTCTTGTGAAACTGCATATTTATTGGAAACCCAATAAAGTTTTAAAATATTAAACGCCAATCAGTATTTTCAATTTCAGTTTTTTTGAATTTCAATATGAATTGAACTGTAATTTTAATGTACACCCACCCCCAGCTTGTGTCGCATTTGCAATTTAGCCCCTCACTTTGAATTGTAATGTCCGTATTGTGTCTAGTAAATTCCTAACAGTTGGTTTTATACATTTACATTGTTCAGGCTGCTGAATGATAAGCCCCTGCCAGAGGGCTGGGAGATGAGATTCACTGTAGATGGAATTCCATACTTTGTAGACCACAACAGGCGAACCACAACCTACATTGACCCTCGCACTGGGAAATCTTCACTGTAAGTTACCGGAGTGCTGGTTTTAACAGACTCAATGTTAGGGGACGTTGGAGATTTTAAAAGTATACTGTAACAGAAGGTGTTGTCCCTGTAAAATTCATTTGTATTTAATTAATTTAGAATGAATTTAATATATTATTTGTATATTTTGAGGGCCAAAACAAGTTGATTGTATAATTTGATTATGTTCATAGATTTTGATGTTGTATGGTTGATACATGTTGCGGAAGCAGATACTACCTTTTTTCTGTTTGTGGCATGTGAGATGTGTGGTTTGGGGAGAAACTTTCATGCCTTTACATCATGTTTAAAATTTCTTGATTAATTTATTAAGTTCATTTAGAAAGTAGTTTGGATCATGACTGATTTAATTGAATGAATGTAAAGATTTTTCTTTAAGTGATCGAGTGATTAGTGGTCATGTATTCAATGCCCACAACTTTCAGTGTCGTAAAGCTGACACGAAAGAGCGGCATCTTTGGACTTTTTATGGATCTTTATAAAGAGGTACATATACATGCAAATGTTTTTGCCTATCTGATATTGATCATTATTTTTTCTTATCTTTTCCACAGTGAGAATGGGCCACAGATAACCTATGTCAGGGACTTTAAAGCCAAAGTGCAATACTTCAGGTTCTGGTGTCAGGTACTGTACATGTTGTGTACATCCCAACACAGGTGCTCAAGTGCTTTATCTTCCATGATAAAGGTCTTGGTACTTATGTATGCTGATAAAGTACTGTAAAAAAATATCTGCTTCATCATTTTGTTGCTACACTGGTATCAAGCTATCAGCTGTTGAATATAAAAACATAAATCAAATTGCTGGTGTACAATGCATGCAGTTTGTCTAAAAATGTGGATATTTATGTTCCATTTTTCTATTGTAGCAAATGTCAATGTCTCAGCACATAAAGATTTCTGTTTCCCGGAAGACATTGTTTGAGGATTCATTCCAGCAGGTGATCATTTTTAACAATTTTATAGTACTGTGTACTCAGTGCTCAAGGTGTTGAAGTTTCTTTGATTCCTAATTTGCATTCAAAGATCATGAGCTTCCACCCTCAAGATCTGAGGCGGAGACTGTGGATAATTTTCCCTGGAGAGGAGGGGTTGGACTATGGTGGTGTAGCCAGGTGAGTTTCACTGAATTTCTTTTGTAATCAGTTACATCTTTATGTGTGAATCATCAGGTGTGTTTTGCTGAAATTTTTGTACATTTTTTGACACCACCCTGTCACAAAAACTGTTGAAGTAATCGCATAACATCTTTTGATGTTTTAAAATCCTGATGCACAAGATTTTTCTCGACACTGCTCTCAGTCAGTGTTTTGTTGTCTGTGGTTTTATTTTCAGGGAGTGGTTTTTCTTGCTCTCTCATGAAGTACTGAACCCTATGTACTGTTTGTTCGAGTACGCTGGCAAGGACAACTACTGTCTGCAGATTAACCCTGCCTCTTACATCAACCCTGATCACCTCAAATACTTCAGATTCATTGGACGCTTCATTGCCATGGTAACTGCACAAATTGTCCTCATATTGCTAATTGTGGCACCATTGTGAAGATGTGAAGACAAAGTGAAGATGGCATGATTCATTTGGTGCACACCAAGTAACATTTGACCTTAGAGACCTGCATATCCTTTTCAGGCCTTGTTCCATGGCAAATTCATCGACACAGGTTTCTCTCTGCCCTTCTACAAGCGCATCCTGAACAAACCTCTTGCTCTCAAAGATCTGGAGTCCGTAGATCCTGAATTTTACAACTCACTCATTTGGATCAAGTATGTTTGGGGATAGAAACCTTAATGTGTAACTTGATGGGTAGAGTTGCGAACTGGTTAGTATAATTCTAATTATTATATCTAGTTATTACTACTGAGTACTCAATGTATGCTCTCACATTAAATCAATCAATGTCAAATTTAGGTATATGATGGTGCATCTTAGTAAAGAAAGTATTTACTCTAAGCTGTTCAAGCTGCTTTGCCTCTATCTGTGAGCAAAAAGCTGTTTGTTCTAGTGAAATGAGAATTTTGGACCAAAGGTGAATGGTATGCATTCCAAATTATATTGATGATAGGTAGCTATAGGCAAGCACATGATGGGATGGGTTACAGTGCCATGTTGGTCATCATCTGTTGTATGTCAATAGATATTAAATTGTTGAGCTGTAGTATTCGTACAGATCCATATGGATATAAGTCAATGAACCCCCCATGTTTTTTCCTAGTTTAATCATGTTAATTCTACTTATAAATCTCTGGCCTGCAGGGATAACAATATTGAGGAGTGCGGTTTGGAGATGTTCTTCTCAGTTGACAAGGAAATCCTGGGGGAGGTCACCACCCATGAGCTGAAACCAGATGGAGGTAACATCCAAGTAACTGAGGAAAACAAAGAGGAATACATCAGGTACAACTGCATCCTCTTTTGTATTCTCAAGCACCATCTTTAAAGCTGGAGTGGAACCTTTGTTATAATTGTTTTTTTCTCTTAATTTTCAGATTGGTGGCAGAGTGGAGGCTTTCCAGAGGGGTGGAGGAGCAGACTCAGGCATTCTTTGAGGGATTTAATGAAGTTTTGCCCCAACAATACCTTCAGTACTTTGATGCTAAGGAATTAGAGGTACTGAATCTTTACTAAGTCAGGAAATGTTACGGTATATTCAACATGGTATGGTATATAACACATTCAAACAGCCGATTCTGTGTGTATTCTATACAATAAAAATAATATTTTGTTCTTGCCTGTAGGTGATGCTGTGTGGTATGCAAGAGATTGACCTGGTGGATTGGCAAAGAAATACAATCTACAGGCATTACGCCCGAAGCAGCAAGCAGATTCTTTGGTTCTGGCAGGTTGGTCTATACTCTATGAACTGTGGCACAGACACTCGACTCTAATGTTCATATCAAAGTTCAAAATCAAAACATCATTACTGATTTATCTACTTTCAGACTAATACTGCACAATTTCAATGTGGTTGGTGCACTAATAATTTTGGACCTCCATAGCGTGATAAATTGTTAAAGTATGCATTGCTGAATACTAAGAATGACCTCTTGACAGTTTGTGAAGGAGATGGACAATGAGAAGAGGATGCGACTGCTACAGTTCGTAACAGGAACATGTCGCCTTCCTGTGGGTGGTTTCGCTGACCTGATGGGTTTGTAAAAACACGCACACATGCACATAGAAACACACCTACAATGCACGGCATGTGATTTACGTTTCTTTATGCTTATTATTGATTAATATAGGGAGCAATGGGCCGCAAAAGTTCTGTATTGAGAAAGTGGGCAAAGACAACTGGCTTCCACGAAGCCATACATGGTAAGTTCAGCTGTTCTGTATCTAGTTTCGTTGTACTCACCCAAAAAACTAGTTTAGGCTACTTTTCCAAATCCCACCTACATGTAGATACAGAATGGAACTCTCATGACCAAACCCACTTATGATTCAATCACTTAAGCACTATTCAAGTCTTCCTTTGTTGTAAGCCTGCATATTGTATTGTCTGAATTAGACAGTTTACTGTGTTTATTTAGTAGTTGCTTTGCCACTGCATTGTTAGGAAAGGCATTGATAAGTTATGTAACAAAATAATTATGGAACACCCAACAAGAAGTGCATAGTTGCATAATAATTAGATAATATATACTGTATATTATTTCTGATTATTCTTTCTTGTTCATTAGCTACTTGCATTACTTTGTAATTCATGTATGGTTTGATTACTTATTTATCCCCTGATTCTTTTTATCACTGATCTACTGTTTGTTGAATCCAGTATTGAGATTCTCTCTCATTTATCCACGTTAGCTTTAATCGTTTGGACCTTCCTCCTTACAAGAGCTATGAGCAGCTGAAGGAGAAGCTCATGTTTGCCATAGAAGAGACAGAAGGCTTTGGGCAGGAGTGATGCTACAGTAAGAAGAGCAGCAGCAGCAGGCTCAGGATAAAGCACTTTCAGATTGTGATTGCAGCCAGGAGCCACCAGGAGCCACATGTACTTATTGGTAGATGGCTGTAAAGTTTTCTGTCACACTATCATATGCAGTCTTAAAATTCTGTAAGATATTTAGTATGATTTATTTAATTTCTTAATTTGCTTCACAAGACTTCTGTGAATCCTCCTCACCCTGTTTCACTCCTCACACCTATGATTAGTTTGTCCCTAATCTAGCTTGTATCACGTACCTGCTCAACCCACTAAGCAGGTTTGGAGACAAAGGAGGCACCTTTCTCTCTCTGTTATGTCTGCACTTGCTGGATATTACGCAAATGTAGTTTCTACATGTAAATCTTTGAATCTTTGCAGTAGAATATTTGAAGCACTGCCTGTTAGGTCTATGCAGAATTAATGATTATAGAGGAAAGAATCATATTGTGCATTTGATTTGAGATAAAAGGGTATAAATCTAGAAGTAACTTAAAAAACACCTACAGTATATATTTTGGGGTCTGTCAGACTTTTTTTTTGTTGTTGAATGAATGTATGATTTTTTTTTTCCAGTAACTTAATGGACCAACTCTCTTAGCGAATACTTTTTTTTTTTTCATGACTTTTGATAAATCATGCTAATTTTAATATAATTTTCTCTTATTTTGATAGGTTGATTTTCTTCCTAAATAATGACATCAAACCTAAAACATAGTTAAGCAGGATAAGTCCATTGTGATTGTTATTAAGAGAAGTTATATGTTGTTTTTTTTTATGTGCAATAGTTTTGCAGAAAACATTTTGCCAGTAATGGGGTCAAACAACAATTTGTTTGAATGTTTTTATAGCACCTTGGCAAGTTTGTGCAAATACTTTAGATTTAAAATACCATTATGAAATATGGCAGAACAGATCTGTTTGTGATTTGCTTTGACAAACTTTGCCTTCCCTAAATGGTCCGCTGTTTGTACAGTACATTATTAGCCTTATGTGACTACAATAGACACTTTTCAGTGTGTGAGACTTGGAGTGTGAAGTATAGTCATTCTCTCAATAATCATGAGATTTTACTGATGATGTGGTGGGATCATTGAGATGTACTGAATAATAGAAAACAAAGATTTGTTGAACCACCTATGGTTGCCATTTAAGTGTTATTGTAGATCCCAAATGAAAAGGCACAAACTTAAGCATCTATGTAAATATACAGTGGACCCCCACTTGAGTTGCAGACTAAAAGGTGCTATATGTAAAATATGTACAACAGTGACCTTTACCATTTAAAATAGTTGCAAGTTCCAAATTGAAAACATTGGAGAACTTGGACTGCCTCTCACAGAACACATACAACGTTTACTTGCACTGAAGTCATGCAGAAACACATACACGTTTTGTTTTTGTAAACATTGAACCACTTTCATTAATTTCCACGTCAGCTTTAGAAGAGCAGAAGAGACATACTAGAACATGATGAAAAAAGAGGGTAAGGTGACAGTAACATATGTACATAACATAAAAACCTTGTATACTGTATGTCAGACATCCATTCTGTGAGCTTCAAGTTCTGTGAGCTGCATTAGGAGGTTGGGGGGGGTTAGCGCAACAGACCAAAACACCAAACCAAAACAGGCAGAGCTTACGGCGGACAAATAATATTATTTTGTGAATACACTAGTTGCACCATTGTTATTAGTGAAGTTCGTTTTTCAATTCAACATGTTTACTGAATTTCTGATGACATAGCATTTTATATCTTTATGTAACACATCTCTTACATATAGCACCTTTAAAGTGATTTAATTCATCTAATAGTAATTGGCCCTAGTTTTATAGGGTGTGAGGTATTTAATGTTTTACAGAAATCATGTATTTCATGGTTTTATCCAAACATAGTTTTAATAATTAACTTTCTTTTTGAGTTTCAAGGCAAGTAACGAAAGAGCCGATCTAGCTTTTATTATTTTTATTTTTTTTAATTATTTGCTTTAAAAGACTAAGCCACTATTAAGTTTGATCAGTACATAAGATCCCCATAATAATTAAACAGATCAGTTGTCACTCTTGACTTTCAAAATGTAAAAAAAAGTAGCTATTAAGTACAAATGTAGTGACATTTTAGGATTGGAAATATATTTACAGATTTATCCTTTGAGGAAGGAGGTTGTTTTTTTTTGTTTTGTTTTTTGTTTTTTAAGGAAACCAGGTCTTAATGTTTCTTAGAGATGTTTCACCCATCACTGCTGTTTCAAAATAGTAAAGATAATAGGTTTTCTGTTTGTAGACAATATTGTCTTGTGTTCTCACTGTGCATTCATGTCTTTTGCCTAATAGGAGGAGAGCCAGAGCATTTATTAATTATAATGTGATCTTTTTAATGATTCAAACTCAGTAGTGTGTATATGTGGTGGGGTGCATCATTACAGGCTATAATATAAAAATGTATCCCAGATTGAAAATGTACACTTAGGACTTAAATTTTACTAACCGTTAGTTTACAGGGAAACATTAAGGCAAGGAAGTTTTTATACCATTTTATATCACTGATGCTGAATAAAATGCTGGTTGTTCTAACTGACTGAATCTCTCCCTGCATCAGATGTATAATTTTATTTCACATGTATTCCCTCATTGGCAGTAATTGAGTGCACGTGTGAATACATGTACATGTGTGGTGTGCTGTCGCTGGTATACTGACTTATGCTTTCATCGTTTTTTTAATACAGACTATAAAAAAAAAATGTAAACCTTGGTTTTAAAAAAATGTGATTAAAATCTTGTCTGTTGATTATGTTTAACAGATTTCAACTAATAATGTAGCACACTGACCCACCAAGCTGTCTAAATTAACCACTTCACTGTTGAATTGCTGCTGTGTTCCAAGATCATTTTGTTTAGAAATATGCAAAATAGTGTTTTTAGTTGTTCAGATTGCATTGTAAATCATGTTGATGATGCTTTATTTTTTGAAGCTCTAACTCTTCTAATCAGTGGGAAACAGTGGTAGAATACTATTTATTTTGGTTTCATGTAAGAATGAACTGGATTGATTGAGAAACGTCTGTAATAAAAATGATTTTAATACTGGGCCCCTGCAGGTGATTTGTGCTATACCATATTAATTACTTTGACTATTTTTGTTTGTATTTTGCTATTGAATAAACATAAAGTCACAATTGTTATTGTTTTTAACAGCATGAAGATAATTGCTTTCTCAAACAAAAACTGTCACTCTTGCTTGTTTACAACAACAAAAAATCTGTGTTAATTTGAACATTAAGTGAAGCACTGAGTGTGGTGGATACCAAACATGACTTAAACAATTAAACCGGTTTAATGACTTGGTTTTTCGCAACACTATTTGGATAGCTAACTATATAGGTGTCCTTTATATTGTATGTTAAACAGTATGTTTTTTATTTGTTTTCACACCCTACTGGGTGCCTCAAGTATCTACTTAGTTTGCTTATGTCTGGCTCTGCAAACTATTGATTCCACATTTCTCTCATTGCTTTTGAAATTCAAACTTACAAACATTACATTGAACATTATACAAATGTTTATATCATGTATTTGTATATGTTATGTATGTGTATAATCTCCAAAACTCTATAAAAGTAATATGATAAAATGTTAATTTTACTTTGCTGTATCAGTACAAAAACATTTGTGGTTGACACACGAAAATGAACGAGGTAGGAACCAATACTGCGGCGGAGCACCGCGGCGGGCTTTCGATGTGACACCTCGCTGTGTGCGTCGTGATTTTGTGTTCGTCGTCAGCACTGAGTGCATGAATCGATGATGGCACCGTCTGACCTGATGAAAACTCTGCTGTTCACTGTCAATAATCTGCTACAGCAGGAGAAATATAAAGCGGCTCTGGCGGTTTTGAAAGGATTCAGAAACGGCGTCGTGTGAGTGTGAACATATTCAACAAACAAGCAGGACAAGTCAAACTGGAGTTCTGTTTAACCGTCAATCAACACTGCCAGTCTGCGGGAGATGCTGCACCTACAGTAGGAGCAGCTTTGTTGGACCAAAGCATAATGTTATGATAATCATAATAATATAGACTTTAACATTGTGGCTCAGCAGGGATTAAACTGAAAGTGTCCTGTCTCATTCAATCAATAAATATATTTTGTGGTTTTTGTTAGACTCAGTGGCATGCACAGACATTTGTGCACAGCATTGAATATCATTTCCTCAGGGACACTGTCATGTTGGAACAGCAGGGAACTCCCTAACCCCCATCCTGCCCATGTGCACGCCACTGGTTGTACTTGATATGTTTATAGTTTGAATATGGATCTGCCACATTAGTGAAATCAGTTCTGAAGGTTCAAGTTTCACTTTATCGCCATTCAAGTTGTTAAAAATATGAAGAAAGGAAATTGGCAGTCAGGTTTGACAGAAATAGATATACAGTAAATACCTGAGCCAATAGTTATTTATTATTCTTAAGAGAATAATAAGTAAAACCTAGTTAAACATAGTTTCATCGTAATAGTTAATACTAGTTAATAATAGTTTCAACAAGCAGCATTTTTTTGTTTTTGTTTACATCATCGGTGAAAGGGCAGAAAGTGCAAAGGAGTTCACTTTTATTAGCCTCACAACCTCTGGGAAGAAATTGCTCCTCAGCCTTGTTGTCCAAGCCCTGAGGGGGGTGAACAGTTTGTGCTCTGGGTGTGTGAGGTCTGTCATGATGACGTACATGTACTCCAAACAAGGGAGGCTGCTGCTTCTTTGAGCAGACTTAATGCCACTTGTTACTGAGTGGTGTACAGTGTATAAACAGTTCATTCGCATAAATTTTGTTTCTTTTCCATATGTTGATTTTCTTCAATATACCAATAGAATATGAGTGCTGGAACAGTTGGACCTTGTTTTGTTGACATTAGAGTTTGTATATTTCTCAGATATGGGGCCAAAATCAGAGCACCACATGCCTTGGTGATGACTTTCCTTTTTAAAAGTGGCAGGTAAGAATGCAGTAAGAATTTAGGTGGTTTTTGAGTGACAGTATCTTATTATTACAAAATGCATTTCCCTCTGACTTCTAAATATTTCTTTCCCATGGCAGTTTGAAGGACAAGCTTAAAGCCATTTTGAAAGCAACTTACACCCATTCCCGCAACCTGGCATTCTTTGTGTTCACATACAAAGGACTTCGTACCCTGCAGCAGAAGATCCAGGGAAAGAGTTTACAGTCTCACTCTTTTCTAGCTGCCTGTGTTGGTGGATGGTTGGTGTTTGGCGATAACAACGGCATCAATAGCCAGGTATGACAGGCCTGTAACCAAGAAAATCCTCCACTCTTTCCAATTAAGAAGCACTTAACATAAACCCCAATTTGTACATTATCTGGAGCATGTATTGTTGTTTTTCAAAGTCCTGACTCATTAACCTTCTTTTTGCCTTAGATCAACATGTACTTGCTGTCCAGGATCCTGTTTGCCCTGTCTAAACTGGCTGTAGAGAAAGGATTTATCCCCCAGCCTCAACATGACCCTTTCCCACTCTTCGCCACCCTTGTATGGGGCATCGTTCTGTGGCTGTTTGAGTATTACCCACACACCCTCCAGCCCTCACTACAGTCCTCTATGAACTACCTTTACCATGACAGCAATGTGTGGCATGACATAACCGACTTCCTTGTTCATAACAAGCCAAGGACCCCAGCTCAAAACTGAAGCTTTGTTTTCATTCTAGTGTGGTGTTGTTCAACCAAGTACAATTATAATTTATAAAATGTTATATTTTTAAAAAAAATTGACTCAACTAAACCATCATGATGTCTCATGTAAATACAATGAGGAAACACAACAAAAAATTTCAGAATAGTAAGATCAAACAAAAATATAAATGTGTAGATTAACAGAAAAAAATACAATTTAATTAGTATTAAAATGCATACTAGAAAGGTTTTAAAAGAAATCAAGTAAATTAAATAAACATTTTAAAGCAAAATTAAAAAAAAAATAGGTCTTGCATTTGCTCTTAAAAATATGATCAATCTCTGCACTTTTTTATCCTGAGTCATGAACCATTTTAATAAAAGGATGCCTCACCATTGGGTTTGTGCTGGGATTTAAAAACAACCCAACCTGAAGCTCTTAGGGGTTTAGATGGTTTGTAAGACAGAAGCAACAAGTAAAACGATCTAAAATGCATTAATGAAGCAGAGAGGAACAAAAGACAGAGAGTTTAATGATTCGTTCAGATTTGATCTTAACTATTAGAAAAAAGAAATCACACAAAGATCAGTGTTAATATTGATGAGATCGGAGGACCTGTTTTCAGAATGCATTGCATCGTGAGGCCTTAAACCACTGTAACGTGTGCTCTTATTCTGGTCTTTTAGATTTAAAACAATTGTAGGTGAGACATGCTCCTCAGGTTGTAGAACATTCCAATACAATAGTCCTGTCAGTCCTGCAGGTGGCTGACTGCGTATTGGTTTCAGAGGTTGCTCTGATGTTGTTCTTCCAAAAATGAAATGTGTTCTCATTTTATTACCGGAAGAGAAATATTAAAACTATTCCAGGGTTTTTGAATGTTAGCTTTAAATTATTTTTTGATTATAGCTTGTAGTAATATAGTGAAATGTTTTTAAATTCAGTGGCTTAATTCTTTGTCTTTGGTCAGTCTTGTTTGACACTCGATATCCAGCTGGAGGAAAGACACCAGCATACCATGTCATTATAGTTGTTTGACAAAAAGTTGTTTGACTTTGATTGTGTGAACTTAAATTTTTACAGGTTTATCAATAAACAAGGGTGCTGCAGAATAGAAAGCAAAATATGTTTGATGCAATCTGTTGTAAACCTGCAGAGACACAAAACGGTAATGTCACAAATACTATTATCAACCAGTTTGGTTAAATAATTAAAACAACTGCTTTCTTTTGTATAATATGAACCAACACTGAAGTAGAAGCTGTTAATTCTTTGAGCAACAGCCATTTGAGTTAAATATTTTTTCTGCATAGCAATAGAAGGTGATAAAAATTAAGTTGATGGTCTCAACTACACAAGATATGGCTTATTCATTGTTTAGCCTGCGACTCACATGTACTGTGTTCACACTAAATATAGTAGGTGGTGACGCACGCACTCCCTGAGGAATCTTCCGTAAGACGCTTAACCCTGCTGCACCTCCACAAGAAAGGCTGGGTTCATATTGTTTAATGTGCTGCTAGTAATTAAGTTGGTTGAAAAAGGTGAAGGTGTGTTTTTACTAATGCTTTAGTTGTACACCTCACACACTGCTTATTTCTGTTTGTACACATCACATGTCTAAACACTGGTTATGTAAACGCATTTAAAAAGTATGCATTTGATTCCTCAAGTTAGTTTTAATATTTTAAAGTTAGCTTTGTTCCATACCAATATCTGCCTATATGTCATTAAGGGGGAAATATTCTCTGCATAATACTTTATCTGAAAGCTCTTTTTACTGTAAAATAAAAGCTTTAAAGTTTACATTATATGATGGGGTGTCACTAGATAAAACAGTATCTAAAGCAAAAACAAAACCAAACAAAAGCTGTATCTTTGGTGCATGTTACGACCAGGCCTAGGATAAACCTGATCACAACAAGAGTGTGGAGACTCCTTCTTCCCAACTCCCAACAAACCACCATCAACACACTAAACAAAACATTTTAAAGTTTTATTAAGAACAAGTACAACTTATCTGCTGGCATTCTGGCTGAAAAGTGGTTCAAAGGAAGTTCCCTGCAGCTGGGATGATCTGGCCACTTATATTGGAACCTCCTGTGCAGGACCAATCAGCTCTCAGGATCCACCTAGACTCTCTCACACACACGTCATTCAATCAAACATGCACACCTGCAACCCATCACACACTCACAGGCAGACTCACACATACAAGGAAAAAGGAACCCACAACCCTGGGGTTGTAACAGTGCAACATCTGGCTTCAAATTAATCTAACAGAAGACATGTAACACTCCTCATAAGTTCCTTTACTCTTAAACTATTACATTCTGAAGGTTGAACTTTTTGTTAGCTTAGTAAGCTGCAATTGATCAAAGTGCAAAGCTCTAAAACCTCTTTCAATATGCTGTACCACATCACATTCTTTTACACTCCCACAAGTGGATACTCATTCACCAAAATGAACTCCATGCAGTGCAGTGTGCACACCTGATATATTAAACTATTTACTCAACTTAAAACTGTGAACTCTCACATAGATACTATTCTGGGGCAGAAGTAACAATGTGGTTACAACATTTCTAACCCTGTATGTGTCCGACTAAAGGGTGAGTCCCATTAGACATCCCTTATGCATGCAAGTGTTCAGCTTGAATGCATAGTGCAGAGGATTACCATCTTGTGCACATTTTAAAGATACCCCAATCAAATCAGTAGCGCCACACAATTTATTTCATTAGTACATACATTTATGAATACTATTCGGACTCAAGTGTTTAGAAGGATCGATGAAGTACACAAAGATATTAAAACTGGTATTACAGCAGCAAGGCTATTTAAACAACAATACCAAAAAGATCAAAAAACAAGTGAGACAAAAACTCGTGTATTCCCATGGCAGTAGCTCAGAAGAACAAAATGAGATAGCCATGTGAGATTTAGAGGAACATGTGGACTATAGGGAAAGTGATCATTGCGATTCAGCTGATCATTGTGGTTAATAGTTGTGTCAATTAATTCTAATCTTAGTTATTCATTTGAACTATGAGGACTTTGATGTGGACTGCTGAAAAACCTAATAATATTTTTTTTTAATCTGCCATTTTTAATTTTATTATATGTTCTGTAATGTAAAAAAAAAAAAAAAGAAACCCTGAGTTTTTTTTTTTTTTTTGATCTAATTTTACAAAACTTTACGTCACTTTTAGCTTTCACATGCAATTTCGCAAGAGCTTTGCAGGACATTTCACCTCACAATCCTTTTGGGTGAGACTGATTACTCATGTACGAAGACCCACCTTATCCATGAAACTATGTACAAGTGTACAAGGTGGAGCATTCCATCTTGTGGCGCATGTTTTGTTACACATGGCCTGAGGCCCTTAGCAACATGCCACTATCAACAGCCATTATGGGGGGAGTGGCAGAGGTACGGGTATATATAACTGTGGAGGGGAACAAAAGGGACACTTTACTACTGCTTTGAAAGAGTCACTAACAAATGGAAGGTGAGATTTTTCTTCTTTTTCTCCTGGATATGCTTATAGAATGAAATTTTAAGTAATGCCATCTGAACGATAAATGTGCATTTTTTCTATATCCATTTATTTAACTGTCTTTCCTGCTTTTCAGACTTGTTAATACGACATGTTAACCTGGAAAAATCAGAAAACCTGGAGAAACACAGGACAGAGGGCTTTAGCAGCTCCAAAAGCCTGGTGGTGCGAAGAGGAGCCCCATTCAGGATCAGTCTGCAGCTGGAGGGCCGACCATTCAACCCCGCGATCGACTTTCTGAGTGTCAAAGTTTTACTAGGTAGTCTGCATTTTTATTTGTATAGTTTTTTAAGTCAGTGACCCAAACAGAATCATTGTTTGATCTCCCATGTTCCTCTTTTTTCTCTCCTAAGGCCGCCTATATGTTTTAATGCCAGTCACTTTCTCCAAGAAAGTTTCCTCCGCCAAATGGACAGCCTACATCGACTCCGAGGACTTGAATCTCCAGAATCCCTCCATCTTCATCTCTTCTCCCGCCTCTGCCTCAGTGGGATGCTACGGGTTTCAGCTGCATGTGTTTACTCAGGGTGGCAAGCGGAGGACTGCCCTTGGCAAATTCACCCTGCTCTGCAATCCTTGGTGTCGTGGTATGTGAAACCTGTCCAACGAGTACATACAAAAATCTATCATCCCAAATCAATAAATGTTTAAAAAATATGTATGATGATAGGCAGCATTCCATCATGGCCAGTTATCACTTTGTTTATATGACAGTGCTGGTGTACTGTGTATTACACAGATTTATCACAGCAAAGTTGGATAAAGTAGAAAAATAAATTTAGACCAGATGAATTAGGTCTGCACCCATGAATGCATTTTGAAAGATAAATGTGATAATATGGGCTCAATGTCAGGTTCTCTTTTGTTAAATGTAATATTTTTTTATTTATTTGTTTGCAGAGGATGCAGTATATATTCCCTTTGAGGACCAGAGAGAGGAATATGTCCAGAATGATTCTGGTTTATTGTTCATGGGGACAGCTATGAACCTTGTGTCAAGACCATGGTCCTTTGATCAGGTATGTAAATTATTATTAAATTTGTTTTAAAACATCGGCTCTTTACAAACATATTTTAACTCAACACTGTTTGCAATTGCTGCTGTGTTAATTCATGAAAGTATTGCTCAGCTTTTCATCTTGCTTTAAATATATTGAATATCATAGTTGAGTGTACCTATTTTGTAAGACAGCACTTGATTATATATTATAGAGTCTTTTTTAACTGTACATTATACATTTTAGTGGAAATATGAAAACAAACAAACTGTTTATCAATACCACCTCTAAACCTGATCTCAAATAACTCACAGTCACTGCATGTACATTTGAATACTATTAAAATGTAAATAAAATTGAATTTAACTGCATCTTGTCTGTCTTTCTTCCTGCAAAGTATGAGCCTGGTGTCCTGGAGACATGCCTGAATCTGCTGCAAGTCAGCCCTCAGCACCAAAACAACAGACGAGCGGACTATTTGAAACGAAACAACCCCATGTACATCAGCCGGGTTGTGTCTGCCATGGTGAGGAAAACACAGGCCAGCATAAAAACTTCAAGATGAATATAAATCACTCTCTGCTGTTCCATCTTATCAATGTTTTTATTTACTTTGCATGACAACATGAGTGGCACTGCTGGTCATAAAGACGTGGTTTTTCTTGAAGTGCAAATAACTGGGTGTGCTTCCCTTTTGTCAAGAAGAACACGCCTCAGGCAAAGTTACAGTTGCATGCAGGGACTTGGGAACTGAAGTGTACAGATAGAAAGTGACATGTATCTTTTCTCTTTAAATGTTTAGATCAACTGTGAAGATGACTGTGGTGTCCTGAAAGGGAACTGGTCGGGAGACTTCAAAGAAGGAATTCATCCCACCATGTGGACAGGGAGTGGGGACATCTTGAATCAGTGGGCCCAGTCTGGTTTCAAACCAGTCAAGTATGGGCAGTGCTGGGTGTTTGCTGCTGTCATGTGCACAGGTGATGATAACACTGGGATTCATTACATTTCAAGTGAAATCAATAACTGATAACCAACACCAGAATTCCAAAATATGCTTTCATGCCTGATGTCCTTTTGGCCTTGGACGTTGCTGTATCATGTTTTCCATTGTGCCATGAGCAGATCCATTCATTAGTGTATTAACGTCTGTGTCTGTGTTCTGATTACGTCCTTCAGTCATGAGAGTTCTTGGCATTCCTTCCCGTGTTGTCACCAACTTCAACTCAGCTCATGACACCAATGGCAACCTGGTGATCGAGGAGTACTACAGTGAAAAGGGAGAGAAGCTGAAAATCAGCAAAGACAGCTTATGGTCAGTGGTAATAAGAAATAATTTTGCTTTTATGGTGCATTTAGTGACTGAGAATGTTTCTTTTGTGCTTTGAAGCTTTAAAAAAGGACATGCTGAGTGATATTTTGTTTCTTGACAGGAACTTCCATGTCTGGGTAGAATGCTGGATGACTCGTAAAGATTTAGTATCTGGGATGGATGGATGGCAGGTTCTGGACCCTACCCCTCAGCAGAGGAGTGGAGGTGCGTGACAAACACTGTTTGTTACAATTTTCCTGTTTGTTTAAGCTGTTTTTTATCTTGTAGTAAAGACATGACACATTTTAAAAACTTTTTTTTTTTCTATTTCATCCTAGGCGTGTTCTGCTGTGGCCCTTCTCCAGTCAAAGCTATCAAGGAGCGCCGCATTGACCTCTTTTATGACATCCCCTTTGTTTATGCTGAGGTGAACGCTGACATTCACACAATCATAATGAGCCAGGGTCGGGTGCTTAGCCTCAGCAAAGACACGGAGAGAGTTGGATCTCTTATCTGCACCAAAGCCATTGGTTTCCCAAGACTTCAGAACATCACGGGAGATTACAAATACATCAAAAGTATGATCCAGAAGCATGTAAAGTTGTTTCTGAGGATACACCCTAATGTTCGCATAAGTTACTTTCCTCACATCCTTTGTTTCTCTTTACAAAATAGACCCAACTTTAACAATGTCATCCAGAAGCTCCACAATATCAGACGACTCAACATTAAGGAGAGGTAAGTCTTAATATTTTAATACAGGAGTGACATTTATCAGTTGTTTAAACATGCATTATCTCACCATCTGGTTATCCTCATATTTTATTCAGCAAGCTCATCCAAAGGAGTATTAGTCTTTCTGACCCTGGATAAAGCTCCAGTAGCTGGAGAGCCCATCTGCTTCACAGTTAAAGTCATGAACAAACAGAGCTTTGCCAAGTTAATGAAGGTGAATATCAACGCTCAGGCCAAAGAATACAACCACTCCCCCTCAGACACCTTCTGGGAAACCAATGGCATCATACAGCTTGCACCAATGGAAGGTAAGTCAATTTTTCAAAGTCAAAATTTTCACCTCCGCTGTGCTTCTTATGATTTATTGTAGAATGAATTTGATGATGACTGTCATGCACCTTCTTTTCACTCCTCATTTCAGTCAAAGTTGTGACCCAGCAGATCCCCCCAGCTCAGTATGAGGATGTGGTTGGAGACAACCTGATCAATCTTGCTGTCGTCGTGGAAGACATGGCCAGTCACAAGCGGGTTCTGGCCTCAGAGGAGTTCAATATCGCCAGCCCACAACTCACCGTACAGGTACTTTGAAACTAGCAGATTTGGTTTTGTTCAGGAAATGAATCATTTCTTTGGGCCCTTTAAATGTGAGATGTTAACTCGTCATGTGACACCTAATTTTTGTTGAATCATGCAAAAATGTTTACTTTGAATTCCTATTTTTTTAAGCAGAAATGCTAACCTTTGCATACCAAATAATTCAGTAGGTTACAATAGATTACAATACATTCAAAATGTAAATAGAATATTAACTTTTAAAATGTGACAGTATAGCATTAAATATATATTAATATAAATAAAATCTAATTGCTTATATAGAGAATGTGGAGAGTGGAGAACGACAATTGCACACCCTAAAGTCATTTGGGGAGTAAGATCATTTCTTTAATCCACTAAAAAAATTCCTCCTTCAGATTGCAGATGAAGACTCCATTGTGGTCAGTAAGGAGCAAACTGCCACAGTGAGCTTCACCAACACATTTTCTCACATGGTGGGTGGAGTACTGACTGTCGCCGGAGCTGGGCTGATCCAGGGCAAGATTCACTTTAGGTAATAATGATGTTTTGTTGATGCATGTGTTAAACATGTGATGTTGTACACACCTTAGTAATTTATAAACAAACAACTGGCTGCAAAAAAGAATAGGTGAAGGGATGGTCAGAGGAATGTTACCGTTGGTGGAATGTAGGCGTGTTAGGACCTGAGCAATGACTGGTTCAAGGCCCTATTGTATCCGCTCTGATTATATAATGTTTTTAATCATCATCATATTTTTTCTTTCACTTACTCTTTGAGCACACCTTTGATGGCCTTGAATTTTGCAGGAATTATAATTAAAAAGACATTTTCACATTAACCATGTAGACAGATGCTTCACCTTCACCTCACCTTCCTTTCATTTGTATGCGGGTTTCTATGGCAACCATGGTAGTGGCCAAAAGTATGTTGTAGGCTCTATTCTTTTTCATCTTCATTTTGTGGCCAGTCATCAATGATAACCTGCAAGGCTTATCACTGCGTCACCTACTGGCAACAGGAAGTTCATTAACATACATTGTTTAATTTACATCAAGCTTTCAGGGTGTGGTCTACATTTAATATACTCTGCTGAAAGCCACACAGTGGCCATAGCAGGTTGCTCCCGATCAGTTGGCTTGGCTTAAGCTACCATTATGTAAATTGGTCTGATGAAGACTAGTCCAAACTGTTTTGAACAATTACTGCTCTGGAATTGAATTTATGTTTTCTCTGTATCTTCCCGCAGGTTGCTTCCACTGCGACCAGGGGGAAAAGTGGAGCGACGGATCAGTTTCATCCCCAACATGGTGGGAACAAAGATGCTGCAGGCAAGCCTGTTCGTGACCAACATCAACTCCACGATCAGAGGCTTTAAGATGGTCCAAGTCAACAGAGCTTAGATCCCTTCGATTCAGCAACATATTTACATTTTCATATAAGTGTAATATAGAGATTTTGTGCCTCAGAATTTGTTTTTATTGGTAACAAACAAGTCTCCCACCTAACCCACTGACAGGACAACCAGGTGGTTGTGTTGGTAGAGGAACAATTAAGGTAACTGCTTCCCCACCTGCTGCTATGCTGATGCTTTTCTGTTACTGTATATGATTTGAATGTG